>CM051496.1:16367097-16403911 GCA_028031935.1 Paedocypris micromegethes
AAAAAAAAAAAAGGCAAAAAGATGGGGTCTTTAAGGTCCAATCAAGCTCGGATTCTGCTGGAGTGTAGGGTCTAATTACAACCCTTGTAGCTTATGTAGGTTATTTTACATTGCTGTTTGTTAGAAAAAAAGCAGAGCAAGAGGGTAGTAGACAGTGATTGATGCGTGTGGTGATGCTTTTTTTTAAAAACAACAAGTTTTTATTGTTCTCCTTCATTTCAAGTCAAACTCATGATCAAGTGAAAACTCAAATTTTCCAGTATTTTGAGAGAATGATAATTTACCTCCTCACGACCCAGAAATAGAGCAGTATCAATGTTTGACCAATTTTTTATTGCATTGTTAATGTAATCTAGTGTTTCTGACATTATTAGACAAACCAATGACGTTCCCTAGTCAAAATTAAACCCACAAAAAATTGAGATGATGGTAAATTGCTGAGTGGTTTACAGTCTGGTTTCTTCTGAATTCTATATGATTTTCTAACTCAACTGGTTTGTCCTTCACAGCCTCACACAGTCTTAAGTTATGTATGCCCTGCGGCATGTCTACCCACCAGCTCTACAGGTATATGTAAGTGCAGTGAGCTGAAGTATAAATTGGCTAAAGCCCATACACCCCAGGGAAAGCTCTGTGGCATTTAGGTAGCATAATATCTTTTCTTGCCTTCATCTACCGGCAGGAATGCTGTTTACACACTGTCTGCTTCTTGGTTTTTGTTAACATTTCTTCTTCCATTTCTAGTCGGCCTTCAATTACCTATTGAATTCTTGTAGATATGGCGGTCGACTCTTTGACATGGTCAAGTTTGTCAGAGCACTGCCAAGCAGATTTGATGCCAGAGATGCTATTTGCTCAGAAATCAATAGCCCCTTTTCAAACACCTCATGCTTCCCCAGACTCCAAGTGCCTTGGTACAGCTGTCAGATGTTTGGATAATGGTGCGTCTGAATATGTTGGCAGGGTATACTTGTGCTTAGACATGAGAAATTGGAAGGAAAAATGTGCAGTGTTGAAAATACATCTTCAGTCATAAGTAATGACGTGTGTATGAGGTACATTGGAATGTTTTAATTGCCACTGCAATACAAAGAATTTGTCCGGCATTTCTCTTGAGGATCCACCATAGGGCAGAACTTGTTTGTATTGGTGCATATTCTTACAGAGTGAAAATTTCTCGATTCTCGCATTTTAGGTAATGGTGTTAGAACCCAGTCACCATTTCTTTTTCAAGAATGACGTGGACTGGTGTTCTGTCACTGCACTTGTGTCTATTGCTTTTTTCCGCTTCATTTCCAGATTATTGTTTTAGTTTCTCCACCTATCTCCTTCATTACCTCCCTTTTTTAAACCTTTTTTATTTGTCAGTTCTATAGTGTTGATGGGAATGAGTTGTCGGTTGGTCAGATTGTGCTGAAGCTCATATATATCAATGCTGTTTGCTCATCCTGTTTAGTTTTTCGATTCTAATGGTCTTATTTGTGCAGGATAATACCTGCTCTGTATTGGTTTGCCTCCATGGAAAGTTTGTAATTTTGTAAGACAAAAGTCCCAATTTTAGTTTTTTGTTGTTGCAACGTTGTCCACCAAAGAACCTTGATAAAATATGGGTTGCTTTTTAGGTCGCATTAGTTTAAACATGATATGGCAAGTTACATTTAGTAGTTTAATTTTATTGCAACTTTTTAACCTCTTTGTTTAGCAAGCCTCTCAAATTAATAGCAAAATGTGTTCTTCAAACTGTTTAATTCTTGTTTCTGCTTCTCAATAAGCTGGCAGCCTTCCAACACTTAGTTAAAAAGAGCCTGAGAGGATGATTTATGGCTTAAACAAATTAAATATTAACATTTTGAAATATTCCATTAAAAAACACTTCATCATGTTATCTCCAAAATATTTTTGCAGAAGTATTTGGAACACAGCTACCTAAATCAGATATATCTTTTCATATTCACCACTTAATAATGTAACAGTCCTGCTCCGTGGCTCCTCCTGGTGGCTGCCAGGTTCGTCAAGACCACCTGGACAATCATCTCCTAAGGCTGCACCTGAACCTAATTGGGTCTGTGTAATTATGGGCAATAAGAGACACCAAGTGAAGTTGAAGTTACCAAAGTCCCTGTTCTGTTTCGGTTTTGGAGTTTCCGCACTCCATTGTTTTCTTTTCCTTTATTAAAAGCCTGGATTTTCTCAACCTGCCTTATTCTGATGCAAAATATGACATTACACTATTTTTTTAGCAACTCAAGTTCAGACTGGTTTATTTATCATGTGCGTGCTAAAAAGTTAACGGTCCAATAAAATGCTTTTGAAACAAACCAACATCACGCACACTAGAAAATTAGGATTAGGAAAAGATTCAAAGCATTAATAAACCCTAAAGGTGGAAGAGGAAACACAAAAAACTTATTCATGATTTAAAATGACTCTCTATACAGTACAATCATTTTAAATCATAAAATGCAGCTGTGGAGGTGTTGTTACTAGTTTTAAAAATAAAATGTTAATAGAACTAATCCTGCTAACTTGCAATGTACTCTGGATTACGCTGAGCTATTTATAATCAGAAGCTAACAAATAATGAAACAATTAGCGTTAAAACATTTAATAGCACAAGACAGAAGTATTTTCCCATCTTTTGCTTCATTACAGCTTAAGGTGACTTGACCTCAAATGCCGCCTTGTCTCACCACGCCAGGCTCGTCATGTTGATCATGCACGGCTTCTGAGGAACAATCAGCACGTCGACCCAGAAAAGCAGCTTTGCATAATGATGGAAATATGTTTTGCCCAAACTGTGGGAGGAATGGCTGATGCAGTGGCAGGCGTTTTGATTAACAGGGGCTAATAGCATTTCCAGCCCGCAGTGATGTTTTGATAGAACAGTAGAGTTTGTGTCCTCAGCTGTGCTGATATCAAATTTGTCTTCCTAACACTTGTTGTAAGCGTCGCAATTTCCCACTGTTTCAAAAACAGACATCGCCTCTGATAACGTTTTATTCAGAGCAGCAGTTTTGACAAAAGCTTTTCCTCAGGCACTGGAATACCTTAGTCGAGGTTGACTGCAGATCAGATGATGTCCACCAGCACAACAAAGTGCTTGTTTCTGTGAAAACGGATGTGTTGGCATGAACACGACACCAAAAAGAACTAATGTGAGGAACGGTGAAGATTATATCATGGCTAATAAGTGAGTCCACTCGCTGGAGAACACGATTACGCCCAACCCCACCCCCCACGTCAAGCTCAAATCGCTTTCTGACCCAGTTGTTTTTACCTCAAACTGCATCCAGTGGGTGAAGTGTTTAATTACATTTCAAATACACTAAATTAGTTTTTAGTTGTTTTCAGCATTTTAATTGCATGAAATTATCATAGAGCAATAAATTGGCTTTATTCTTCTAATTATTGCTTCAATTGCTTATCGTGCAACGCTAGTAAAAAAAAAGAAAATATCAAAGAAATGCTTTAATCGTGAAAGACTTAGCAGGACTTTTTCTTCCACTGCGTGAATAAATACACAATGTTTCACACACACGCATGTGATATAGCGCATGATTCATACGGATGCAAGTAATGGTTCCTTTAATGAGTGAGGAAAAAAAGGTAGACTTTTTTCTAAGATAAACGACTCAATTTACAGTCAATATAAAAAGCATTTACAGCCAAATTAAAAAGGGACTATAAATAGATGGGTAATCTTTCTTGAACACTGACATTAAATCAAATTTATACCTCTAATATGTTGCTCAATTACTCCACAATTAAAATCTAAGAGAGCAATTTTGAGGTAATAGCAAATAGAAATCTTGCTGGAAAATTTATTCGACCAGCAGCAACATTATTCAGAAAGGTTGGATGGAAATGTTCCCTCTAAACCCAGATTCCAAATTTTGACTCTAATTGGTTGTTTTCAAGCCCTTAACCAAGAGTGTGAAGGGAAAAACAGCGGTTGAAAAAACCCCCCAGCATAAATCTAGATACACGCTTGCAAATACATATGAATTATAGTAAAAACAGCAACATAAATATGTCATGTGTTATTTGTATCACAACAAGTTGTTTTATCTGACGAGCCATCTTAAACTTTGAGTATAGATTGTACAAAATTGCATAAAGTCTAGTCTAATGGTTAACTAGCCATTTCTAACATAGCTTTTCATAGACAACTTGGACAATGACCACCACTATTCATCAGTCTGATGAGTCATGTCAGCAAAATAATACTTTCTCTGTCTGTCAGAGTCTGTCGGAAAGACACTAAGTGGAAAAATAACCGGGTTGTACTTATTCCCAAGGCTACGGCGTGAAACATACATCCGTGTAGAGAGGGTGAGGGGCAGCACTACGCTTAAAAAAAAAGCCATCAACCTACTCCCTAACTTCCCCCATGTGTCTCCAAACACTATATCTGGCCAGCAACCAGGGGGCAGACAGACGGAAGCAGAAGTCGGCTGGATCAGCTGCAAATATACGACTGTGTTTGCAGGAAATTCCTGCAGACTTCGGGGCAGGGATTTTGGCTTGCGCGTCTGTTATTGGAAAAGCTGACAGGGTCGGAAGTTAGGAGTGTAGCTGCTTGGAGCAAGTCGGAAAAAGAAGAAGCGTGAAGGAGAGAGAGAGAATCTTGGAAAATAGGCCTCATGCCATATTCAAAAAGTCTGGGACTACTTGAATCTTCACGTCAAACTCTGACTTTGTGCACACTTGCGTGGACTTCAGTTTGAGAGCCATGGTCAGGATGGTAAGTCTCTGGTCCATTGTTTATGCAAGATCTTGCCGGGAACGCGTGTGATTTTGTGTCAGCAGGAAGACGGGGGTTTTTCTTTTATCTCAACTGCCACTTTACTTTCTGGGAAGTTCGTGCAAGTTTTTTTTGGATGCAATGCTATTTTTGGCGCACTCCTTTGGAGTCTCTTTTACTCAATTCTGCTGGTTATCAACACTACTACTCTCTGAAAAGCGCACTTTTATATGGATCGTTTGGCAGCCAAGTTTGACTTTTGTCAGTAGGAACAGGATATTTCTCTCTTTCTTGCTAACTGTCTCAAAAGGAGCCAGACAATACTGACGCTTTACTTCCCCGTATCACTCTTTCCCCACATTTGGTTTCAATTACTTTTGCCCTCTGGGAAACAGGCTACTATAAATACCAACAAGGTCCGCACCAGAGAGATTGCAGAGGCTAGTGGCAGGGTTCACGCTGCTGTTTAAAACTTAAAGTGTTGGGACTACTGGACACTGTAAGACAGACAGGTGGCGGCTGGCGATTGTTGCTGTTGTGATTTTCTATGACTATGCCAGGTTGGTGTGGAAAGGGCAGATAAGGAGGAAAAGAGGAGGTGGGCTGTTGGCTGGTAGTAAGAGAAGGTAACAGCTGTGAAGGTTATAGGACCTTCGCTCACTGTCTGGTCTTTAGAGTGCCAGGCAACAGTTTCTACCCTTTCCTGGACAGGATCAGTGGCGGCTTTCAGTCTCAACCAACCAGGCTTCTGGAAGTATTTTTAACATTCGCTTTTAAGGTGTTTAAATATGCTCAGTTAATAAACGTCTGCGTTTGGGGAAAAAATTGTGAGTTGTTGGTGTAGCTACTGTAGCTATTCTGTTTAACTGGATTGAATTGTTGAACCTGAATAACGACTGCTTTTAATGTACTGTATGTGGCACAAGTTTAGATAATTTGGTTGGACAACTAGCATTTCTGCTAGCTTAATCGCTGGTGAAGGGGTTGGAAACTTAAATAATTTAACTTGGAGTTGTTTATTTGCAAGAAAGTGTAATGCAACTTGATCTGTCTGTGCAGAGAACCTCACATAAAGAGAAGGAATGTAGAACTTTAAAATACGGCAATAGGCTTTAAATATTTAGAGTGATTGTTAAAGCTAATACTCCTCTTTCTAAAATGATATATTTTTAGAAAGCAAAAGAGAGTACGTTTGTCAACTAGGGTCCTTTTCAAAATTGTGCTCTACATTTAACCAATGAGAATTTATGAAAAGATGAAAAAAAGGTGCGAAAACAAGACATTCTCATTAGAAGCATTGTATTCTTCAGTCTGTTCAGTCTGTTTTAGCAAACATCACAATCAGTTTCCCACAACTGACCATCAAACATTATTACTATTTTATTAAGAATAAAATTACTATACTGTAGACAATTGTCCAGACTGAAAAATATATTTTGTTTTATTAATTTTATTATTTGTATTTATTTATAAAATAATATCTGTGACATCGTCTGATCACTAAAGCCCTGTGTAGATGAAAAATAAATCTGAATGCATGGATTCAAATTACATTTTTGTTCTTTAAATAAATCTTGTAATTATTTCCATACGTTTTACTCATAATTGATCCCTGTGATGTGTCTAGTACATCATTTTTCTCAGCCAACAGTGAAACTAATGAGTCATAACTCTGTGCTACAGATATCACAAAACAACCAAGAAAAAAACAACAACAATATTTGCACAAAGCCTCGGTTTTCTTAGATGTCTGGGAATCATTAAACCAACAACTACAAGTTCTTGATAAAAACATCACGAAGTTTACACACCGCTATGATGGACAGATAGTGAAATGAAGAATAATGAACAGTTATAAAATGAAAAATGCTGTGAAATAATTTTTCATTCTTTGGATGTTTGGTGTACAAGCAAAGCCTATTTCTTAATCACACGATATTAGAAAACAGTTCTTCAGTTCAATTTCGAGTGGACATCCTACAGTATACTGCATCATGTGGAATTTTCCATTATTGAAGCTTTTGTAAAATAGTCGAATTGGTGTCTAATTTAAATTAGTCTGCAAATTTTCAGATCCAAGACACTGAACCCGATGACTGCTCCAGGTTTGTGTATGTTCACTTTGCTGTGTTCACTCGGTAATGTGACAAACTCACTCACTTTATTTTTAAAATGCAGAGCACAATTTGGAGATGGTCCCTAGTGACAATATTGACCAACTCCACTTACTTTATAACTTATTTTTAATTACTTGCACAAGATCAACTCTTCTATTTGATTGACACGTTCTATAATGTGGCATTGACATATCAAAGTGAAACATTTTTTCATGAGGGAAGTTATATCTAAATACTTCTTTTATTAACTCCATTAAATGTGTTCGAAAATAGCATTAGCCGACTAGACCTTATGGTGTTTTGTTGTCTGTACAGACCTTGGTCTTGGGTGGTAAAAAAGTGGCAACTATTTTCAGTGCTGCTAAATTCTATTATAATAATAGCGTATTTGTCATTGTGTACACACAGCCATTGTGCCTCCATGCTCAAGTAACACAATGATTGCTCAATTACATTTTTGATGTTTTCTATATGTAATGTGTACACTAATTTTCTCAGTGAGGCTGTTAAATTTGTGTTTCACTATGTTACAGTGATGAAGGTTTTAACTATTCAAATAACTCAGTTGTGCGTCTCTTTATCACTTACAAATTTACAATGACCAACTTAAAATTTTCCTGCAATTTACATTGGCGAGGTCTCGAAGAGATAGTTTTATTTGGGTGTTTTGTTATTAAGTGTTATGTCTGAGACAAATTATTAAATGTAATTAAATGTAGCTTTGCCAAATGCACGTACAGTATAACTTTTTTGTATTTACAGATCAATTTTACAAAGTCCCTTCTTATGTTTATGTATATTGAAACACACGTACACAGCTAGAGGAAGTAAATAAAACTGCAAAGGTATTTATTGAGTTTGTTCTTTCAATTGCGTTATACCCACAGTGTCTTTATACAATACTGTGCTAGTATTTTTTTGCTAGTAACAGCAGGGTTCCTTGTTTTTGCGCATTTTGTACTTAATGTCAAACTGGAGGCGATTATAGCAAATCATTTTATATAATATGTATTTGCTTTGCATGGTTAGATCAAAGTGATAAATATTTAATGTATTAATGTATTTGCCCTCAGCAAACGGAATGAGTATTAGAAACAGTTCTAGTAAAGGCCTGCAAAATTGTCAGTGAGTTGTTGTTAAATCCCGAGACCAAGAGAAGCAGAATAAAGTACAAGCAGGTGTTTTATATTCAGAAAATCTTTTCGGTTTGCCTTTTTCTTTCCCTAAACTACAGTCAAGCGTCGCTCTCTCCAGAATCTCAGGCACTGCAACCTTGCCAAACTCACAACAGGAACAAAGCACACATATGACATTTGCTATAATAGCAGGATTTAGCCTTAAATCCAGAGCTGTGTTGCTTCACACGAAGAAGTCAAATAACTGTCAAAGCGTCAGCGATCAAACCTGCTTGACATTTTTAGAAATAAGGTACTTTGTATGCAGCACATGTATATATATATATATAAATGTATAATAATAAAAATAAAATTATGTAACATATAATATAAATGTATTATATTATAAATACAGTATACATATATATATACATAATATATATACACATATATACACATATATAATATATATATATATATATATAATAAAAAAATATATATATAATATATATATATATATATATATATATAAACACACACACGCAAATGCACACACACACACACACACACACATTCCATATACTGTAGATGTATACATTTTGTCCTTCACTGTACAATGTGTACCACTAATTGCTTATTGACATTGACTTTTCACATTGAGAAAATGGTAATAAAAACTTCTACTCCTTTAATGAAAAAAAAACAACCATTTTCACAAAACATGGTTCACTACACAAGGAAAATTTGTCTTTACAGCTTCCTGTGTTTCTCATCTCCAGTGCGTCGGAAAAGAACGAATCTCTAACACCTTAGTTCATAGTTGAGCGACTCCATATCTCAATCTTTGGTCACGTAATCGCCAGCGTCAAGTGCTTTAGCTTGACCTGTCTCTGCACAGCAACCTGGAGATTTAGGAACATCTTGACACATGACTAAGGCCATGACCTTCGTTTCTTGATCCATCTTTAAACAGCAGAGTGTGCTTTATTTGCAGTTGACAGGAACATGGTTGTTGTTTTCTGCTCACTTGACACTTTGCTGAAAAGTCTTCAAACTTTAAGTGGTCAAAACATGATTTGAGTGCAGATTTTAGCAATAACTGAATTATTATGACTGAAGATCACTAAAGCTTCGGTTCACTGGAACAGGTGTAGCAATATGCCACGGATTTTATTGATTTAAATGCTTTTCAAAGCAAGATTCACTCAGCTGTGAGTAAGAAAAGTTTTTTTTTTTGCCTGCAGTTGTTGGTTAACAACAGAGGTGTAGAAACTAAAATGGAAAAAAATGAAAGTACAAAAATAGAGTGAAAAGTTTCGCTCACTGGCTCACAAACACAAAGAGAGTTTTTGTGCCCAACCCATTCACTTTTGATGCTGTTTCTTGATTCACAAAATGTATGTGATTAAATAACAATTAATGAGGCGTTACCTAAGGAAACACTCTGACGTGATGAGCATCGTCTACAACACATTGTTTATTGCTGGCATCGTCTGTAGTCACACCTTCATAATTCTCTCTGTTGGCATTTTTCATATCCACACCATTAATTGGCCGGTTTATAAAGTGTCACAACAAAATAAATGAAAACAACAAGGTTGTACCCGGTGGCACACAAGTGTGAACATTTTCTTTGCCGCCAAATGCTAAATGATGAGCTATAAAACGTCACGTGTGATTTTGTGACAATGTGAATCAGAAAATTTTAGTGATAATTCACTGCTATTAGAAACACCACAAGCTCTTTCACGTTCTTGCTAACTTCATGATTTACTGCATGTACTTTTCTTTTTCTTTACATATTTATCATTATTTTTTTATTGTACTCAACCAAAGTTCAAATGACTCGTGAATTGTCAATTTTGCTACTGTAAATCCTTAGTTCCAAGAACAAAGTTTGTACATGAATCCCCACAGAAACACAATTGGAACTAATCAATGTTTATGCCTTTTGTATATTTTGGTAAGCGTTATATCATTATAACATTTCAAACCGGTGTTGAGCATGAATGTTATAATAATTGTTTTAGCAGAGGCTTTTACCATAAATATAAAGTCAGCATTGGATTAAGGCAATTTCCTGAAAAATGTAGACAAACACAGTGCATCCAATGCTTTTCTGGCTCAATGATTTTTTTTTAATTAGGTTCAATTTTTGTTGCCTGTGTAGATTCTTATCATGGTGATTTGTTTGATAAATAATGAATGAACTCATTGAAGTTGCTTTGATTTACCATTGCTTGAAAGCACGTGCTTGACAAATGCAATTGGCTCGTCAGAGAAAGAGTTGCCAAACAAACTGATGTCAATAGAAACTGCAGTGTGTATGTGTGTACAGGCATTTAAGTTGAATTGAGGGCCCACTAATGCTATTGTGAGGTCAAATTGGCAATTGAAGGTCTGTTTGAGGATCAAGATGGGATTTTAGGGCTGAGGTTACAATATAATTTGGATTTAGCAAGGTTTTATGGTGAATGTTAGGAGGGATGGAATGCAGTGTTTGTCAGGGTTCTGGATCCAGGGGCTCAAACCCATTTGCAGGGACAGGACTCTTTATTCACAAAAAGTAACAAAACAAGCAACAGAAACTGAAAGCGCCACATGGGGCAAAAAAACAAGGAACTAAACAAAACCCTGAAGCTGAACAAACAGGAACAGGTCAGATCAGGGAACAGACACAGGCCCACCGACCTGGCCATCAATGTTTCACACATCCAGAAACTTTCAGGAAACCAACATCACAAAACCCACCAACATTAACAAAACAATCCAGCAGGGAACAAAGGAAAAACCAGCCTTAAATACAAGAACCAATTGGACAACCAGACACAGGTGAGCAGGATAATTAAACAATGAACTCAAATTAACACACTGCACATGGTTAGACTAATCAAAACAATCAAACTCAAACAAGGAAAAGAACAGAGTCCTGTCAACATAAAAGTCTCAAAGCAGGGACTGCAAACCCTGACAGTGTTTGTGTGGATGAAACTTTTTATGGTTTGGTAGGAAAGCATTGTTGAGCGCATGACTACCTTTTGTTGTTCTCTGATTACCTCATTTGCTCTCTTGTTTAAACATTGTGTTTTCTTTGTCTTATATTGTATATGATTATTGTACGGCTCATGGTTAGAACAAGCTAAAAGTTTTTAAGGTATTGCCTTAGTCATGTTTAAGTTTAGTTTTTGATACTTTATTTTGTGATGGCAGATGTTTTGTATTTTTGAGCATTATATTATATAATAAAAGGCCCTTATTTTCTGAGTTAGGGTTCATCTTCCTTGCAATCGTTCCTAATTAAATGTTAGATTAAACTTTTAAACTGTAAGTCCAGATCTGCTGTGTTAAAGTTACTGAAATGAAAAAATGCAAAAATACTGTATTCGACTTTATTCAAGTGAATCGAAAACAGATTAACCAAGACCCTTGGGCTGTTGACACAGCATCTCCGGTTATATAGTAAATGTCCAATGGAGAGTGAATCTTGCATTAATGTGTGTGTGTGTGTGTGTGTGTGTGTGTGTGTGTGTGTGTTTGTGTTTGCAGATGACCCAGGAACAGTGCCCTCATAGGAACAATGTGCAGAGTACTGAACAACCGCAAGTGTATAAAGTGGGGATCTACGGTTGGCGGAAACGTTGCCTTTATTTCTTCGTCCTCCTTCTCATGATCCTGATTGTGGTCAACCTTGCTCTCACCATCTGGATCCTCAAAGTTATGAACTTCACTATTGTAAGTACAGTCTATCACTGGGGACATCATTGTGCTGTAGACAGGAAGCTATCGATTTTTTTGACTGACAATGAAATAACTGGTCTGTGTAATTCTCAAAGACTTCACTCAAGACAACTGAAGTGTATATTTACCTCACCTTCCACAATCACTCTACACTCGTTTAGTTTTCTCATGAAGCTTGGTCCTTGATTATGTGGTTCTCTGGGAATCATTCTATGCATTATTTTTCTTGATCCTCACCCATTCCAGAAAAGATGGAATTTAAATTTCCATTTGCCAAATTACTTTTAGTTACTGCAGCAACACCATCCAATATGTTAATAGGGTGTAATGATAGGCTGCATATTTAATGTTTGTTAGGCTTCTTGCATAAATGATTTTTATTGGAAACCATTCACTACACATCAACCCAGCTTCTCTGGACCAAAGCAGGGGAATTGGCCCAAGCGATAAAATGGGTAAATAGAGATGCTAAAGGAGTCACAAGCTTTTTCACCATCTCTTGTTTCGTCTTGCTATAAAGCAACTATACTAAACTAAATAAACATCAAAATACCATAGTCAGGACAATAAAATATGTAATCTTCTTCTGAAGATCTGAAAATCAAATGTGAAACACAATGTACGTAATGTTAAAATTACCTTTCAATTTGGGATTTTGATTTAAAATGATCAATGAATCTATCTGTTTTCTTGCAAACGGGTTATTGATCTGACGGCGTAGCATCTGCTAATTGAAGCATGTCAAAGCTAATTTAACCTAAGTGAAGTTTTTAGCTAGATTTGTTATTAATTCTTTTAATCTGTTAATGAAAATGAAAATAATTTAACGCTAGGTTGTTGTGATATTGCACACCAAATTACTTATTAACATTAACATTAAATAAACAGTTATTTGAATGTGGCAGAATTGGCTTCCCACTGGATTGTACTGTTGCTTCAAAGCAAAAGTTTGTGGCTCAATTACAGTCTGGAGCTTCATCTGTTTGGCATTTTCACATTCTATTCCTTTTTTGCTGGGATAGTCAAGCTTTTCTGGTTAGATTGCAAAGACTTAAGACAGGAACTTGTTGATTGTAGAAAACAAATTGTCCACCAGTTGTTTGTGAGAGGAAGATTGATGCTAGTGATACTTTGTTTCAGAGTACAAACCATTTTCATGCATTTTTCTTTTCAAAACACAAAACCAAAACATGGTGCACAATTGCTGCAGAACCATAATTTGTACGAGTTGTTTGAGTAAGCGATACACAGTTGCTTGCTCATGAACAACTCAACAATGTTTTGATGTGAAATTTAGCAATCCAGAAGAACTGACACCAGGGAAACACTCACTGAATCTGATTTGCTTGTGCGGTTACTACACGCAAAAATGGATACTCGCATTGGCCTCAGGAAATTGCATATAAAGGAATTTTCAGGTGACTTATCTTCTGATTACCGTAAAATATATGTTTTTTTTAATTCATGTATTTGCTTAGAGAATCCAATACAGTCATGCACTGGTCATTCTCAATCTATCAGTCCTCATACCTATCTATGCAGCGTAAAATTAAAAGTTTGTCTGCATTCAAGTTTTGTTTCACGAACTGAACTTGATATGAAAACCTCAGACTTTTAAAAATGCTTTGTTAGAGTAATTGAATTGTGTGTTTGTTGATCCCTTTAGTGCATTTGTTGGAGTGTTTCTCAGGTTAATAAACGTCCCAGTGGCTTGATGGGTAGTACTGTTGCGTCTAAGGAAGAACACTGTGTGTTTAAGTTATTTTTAAGTTATGTTCTCTTTGTCAAAATTTGAAGTTTTCACTTGCTTTTCCCTGCAGTCGGCAGACCTACACGTGAGAATAATTAGAGATGCTAAACCGCCCGTAGCTATAAATACGAGAGCAAATGTCCCTCTGTCTGTCTGTTCACGCTGTAGGCTGTACACCTGTTCAAAATAATAATTATATTATCTTAGCATTTATCAAAAAATGCAAAAAAAGAAAAAGCAGGAGAATGAATTAATTGAAAATCCCAATACACAAAGGCTGTATGTTCAGTTCTAAACGAAAGCAGCAAAAATGTCGTCTTTCATTGTCTGATTGTTTTGTAATCCAAGTCATTTGGATAAAAGTGTCCGCTTAATGAATAAATGTAAATGTGTGTTAAACAACGCTTGATTGCTTATTGGATGAGCTAATCATTCATAATCACAGCTTCTTCTGGTTCGGTTTCAGTGATTACTCAAATATACTACGATAGGCAGGAAATTGCTTTGTGTGAATGATTATTAATCTGTTTGTTAAACTATATATATTTTTTTGTATTTAAACTTGTCTTATTTCCAGTTAGACTTTAAATATCCAAGTCTTTGTTTTGTTTTTGTTATTATTGTTTTTTGTTGTTGATTTTGTAATCATTTAGGTCTGACACTTTTCCATTTTAAATGGCAACATTCTATTAATAGAATAACCATATGTTTGCCACACCTTACATAATATTGTTTACATATTTTACATAGACATAGAGATCAAGAATGAAGAAAAAAAAATGTACATCTTTTTTACGGTAATAAGAAATCCACAATAAAACAAGCAAATATTAAGTTGCTTAAAAAATGTTAAAGAATTGTGGGTGGAAAAATGTTTGTGACTTGTTATGTTAAAGAAGAGAAAGACATTTTGAAACGTTTTTTTCCCACATAATAAACACCACAAATAGCTATAATGTGCAAAGCTTGAAATGCCTCACAGGGCAAAACACAATAAAACAGCAACAATGGGCAGAATCAAAACATAGATTTGATTTCGAACACAGTAAGTCACAATAGGTAGTATCCAAACATGGAGTAGAAACAGAAAAAAAAATGAAAAAGGGCTAGGCTGGCAAAAATGGACAGATATGAGTAACAGATTTGTGCGGGAGAACAACATTTCCCACAACAAACTCTCAAGACAAAAGAAACGAGTGAAACATGAGGGTGTTATTAGAGTGAAACTGGAAGAGCAACAAAATCAATACTGGGGAAACAATAAGAGAACATGCATGGGACAAACATCCTGATGGGAAACACATCCTCTTTTCTTTGACATTCAAGAGAAACCACAACACTAATCAATACAACAACAGTAAAGATGACTTAAATACACATGTCACATTTATATTCACTTCTTCCATCTCTGGGTAACAGGGACCAGGAATTAATATCCGCTTCTCTAGACATGTACTGTTGGTGGACAGTTTTGGAGCCCAACCATTTAGGAAATGGATGGACATTAATGTGCATTCTAGACATTTTTTAAGGCAGACTTGTGGTTGACGTTAAACATGAGATAAGAGTTAGTGGAAGTGTAAATCTTTGCGTTTTGCATAACCTTTTATGTCAATCCACCAAGATCTCATTCTTCATAGTCTCTACTCTTCTCTCTCTGAAGATCTGCAGTGTTATCCTTCATGTAAGAGGGTGTGAAGGACATCGCGTCCTCAAGGGGCATGTTGAGATCAGGTTTGTGCAGATGAGCAGCTGATTTATGTCATCTCAGATAGCAGACTGGTGTCTCCGTGTAGGAAGGGGTGTCAGTGCTGGGAGAGATCTTTCAATTTTTAATGGCTGGAGTTGCAACATGATTGTGAATATCAATGTTGAGTGATGTCATAAGGGCACGTGTGAGAAGTCAGGAAGTGTTCCTTGCGTTGTGATATGAACTCAATTGACTTATAAAGGACCATGAAAATCAGTCCTAACATCTTCATTTCATTTGGTTGCATGCTGATTTAAGAGTCAACGAGGCTTGCTCTACATCTCAGAGGTGATTTTTATAACAAGTGACATTGACATTACAGCATTTTTTTTTAGCAGTGTTCCTCTGTCAGATTGGTCTTTGTTATAAATGAAGAAAAATAAGTGTTGTGTTTTCCTACGGGGCTGTTTGAGGGTGTTTTCCACTACAAAAGAGCAAAATGAAGTCTTGGGATGAATATATAAATATATTAAAATCCAAACAAAGAGCAAAACACTTAAAAGCCAATTGCAGCCTCAAAGTTGTTTCAGGAACCACAACGTGTTTAGAGTCAGAGGTGAACGGGAGTGAAGTAGATTAATAAATCTGTATTTCACTCTTTCAGTGCCTTTTGCACTAGATTACTCCACATTTTTAGTTTTTTTTTTTTCTTCTGATGAAAATGTCAGGTTTTTGACAAGTAAAGATTATCATACAGATGACTTACCAAGAATGGATTTTGGATTTGATGGAAAATTCTCAGGTAGACCAATTTACAATTGTTATACACCCTGGAGGCGATGATAAATGCGTAATTTGAGTAAATGGACTTTGTTACTTTGCTTGAGTATTTTTTGGCTGCTTTGTACTTGTACTGAGTATCATTTTTACTCTCTACTTGACTACATTTTTGATTTTTGTATTGATTATGTATTCTTTTCTCCACCACATTTGAATGGACAATTACTGTTACTTGTTAAATTTGATTGTGTGCGACCAGGAATCTTTTCATACCACGGGTAATTTCATGAACGAACGAGGAGGTATTGCCATCTGCAGGGTGCTGAAGGTACTGGATGCTATATATGAGCTAAACCACATGAACATCATATAGAAGTTGCACTTTTTTGCACATTTGATGATAATGTATTCATGTTTTTACGTTTTCAGGTACTCTTTACACCTCTGATTTTAATAGTGATGTCATTTTATTGTGTGATTCTCCTTTTCATTCCCACAATATACGTATTATAATGATGACCCAGGTTTTCTCTAAATAATCTATAAATAAAAAGTCTAAACAAGTCTGCAACTAGTCAAGTAAGTCCTTCAGTTTCCAAGGGATCTGGTGTTACAAGCGTTACAAAAGTTGAGTTACATTTGAGCTGATATAACATGTATTCATCTTCAGTATTTCACTTATGGATTTCAGAATTTAGGAAGATTCCTGGTAGATCTTATGATTCTGACAAGTCTGTTTACAGCAATAATACTAGCAACAAAACCGCTGCCTGGTCTCGTTCAAGCACCACAACGGTGACATCCTCTAAAGCTACAAAGCAAATGTGTGCGATAACCAACTTTGCCATTTTGTTACGGCCTCACCAACAGCTTGTCACAAGGGTTTTGCGTGAGGACCGGGTCGGCCGTGTACACATCCTAGTGAGCTCTAGAGAGAATACACATTCACACACAATACAGCTCCCAGCCAGAAGCCAGATTCACACCAGAATTAATCAAATGCTTGAGGGAGAAACAAAACATTTTAGTTTAGCTTATAAAAGCCCCAGTGATGATAATGTCTTCCCTGGTGGCCGGAGCGGTTTAGTAATTGATACGTTTGCTGTTTTAATTAATCCAGCCTATTGCATATTGGAAATACACTTTGTAGTCACTAAGATAGATAGGCAGACAGATAGACTAATAGAAAGATGGGTGGATGTAGGTGGGTAGGTAAGATGGATGGATAATTGGATAGGTAGGTGGATGGACAGACGGATGAGCGGACGGATGGTTGGAAAAAGAGATGCATGTAGACTGCCCACATGCATTTGTACTGGACTTTCCCTGTGAATTCCCAAACTCAATTCCCTGAGGGACAGGAACGAGATGTGTTAAGCATTGACCCTTATTCAGGTTTATTCTGTATACTGTATATCAAGCATCCTTTACCGATAATGTCAACCATGTCAAATTTTGTTTTTAAATCTAGCATTGCTATTAGTTGCTATTGACAAATTTTCTAGAGGTTTGATTTTGACTCAGATTGCGCCTGCTGTCCAAGCATAGATATTGCTGACGCAAGCTCGGAAGAAATGACTCCAACACAACAAAATGGAAAGAAATCCGACAACCCATGCCAAAGCTGGAGGCTTTTTTTTAAGGTCCAAGAGGATAAAAACATCATTTGCTCTACCTGAAACATTAAACGATGCCATACTCGGGTTAATAGAATGCAGCCCTATTTTCAACCTGCCGACAAACATGACCTGCCACTGTGGCACCTTAACGCCATCCATAAACCGAAAAGAACTCCTTAAGCCTCACGCTCACAGCAAACCTCCCCTACAGTGCTGGATAAAAAAAAAGCATCTTTTTTTTTTTTCGTTTTGCTTTTGTTAGTCATCGGTTGACAGAAACTTAAGCTCCATTCAATGTTAGTTTCACAGTGAAATAATTTTTCCCTGTACCACAGGTGTAATCATATACATCAGAATGTATTTGGCACTGCATTGGATTGTGTCCTACTATAAGATTTTGCTTTAACTTGTCGTCTGTGCCCGCGTTCTGTACTAATAGCAAGCCTGGTTTATACTGGCAGGTTAAAGAGAATGACTGCTGTGAATTTCTCTATTTTTACTGCAATCATGCAAACATTACAGTGGTTGAAAAAGAACACAAGATGTGAGAGCTACTATAAATTATGTAGGTAAACCTCAGCATTCCGGTTCTCAGTGGTTGATGCTGATTGATAAGATTGCTGGAATTGTTGGCCAGAATCTACAGTAAATTGTTGAGTATGATGTGAGTCAGATAAAAGTATTGTAAATTTAGCTTTCTCGAAATCAAAGGTTATCATGGAATCATGCCTATACTGAACTAATTTACACTTCAGCCCTTTATTAATTTAAATAATTCAGATTTTTTTTATATATTTTTAAAAATCAACATTTTAAATAAGACAAAAAAAAACAACAACAACAATTTAAACAATTATTTATTTAATAAATTTAGATTTGTTATTGTTTAAATTCTGTTTATTTATAAAGCACTACTTTCTTTTCATAAGATTGTTTGGTATAAAATGTAATTATAATATTTAAAATCATTATAAGTATAAAAAGTTATTTATCTTAAAATGATAATATTGGCTATTAAAACAAACCTAAAATTATTTTTATGGTTAATCCTTCCCCACATAAATTTGTTTAAAACTGAATAATGGAGTCTTTTCCAGTTCTTTGGGCTTTCGAGTCAAATCCAAGTCTTTTTTTCTTTCTTTGAGTCTTATGCAACCAGTTGTTTGAGACTTTAAAATATTCTCTTCTCTTTCACCATACAAATGAGAGTTAATTCGTATAACCTGAGGGAATAGGGTTATAAAAGTTGCTCTGACATTTGTAATGAAGCACAATAGAGCACTTCATTGAAGAGAATTAGAAGTATGGTGTCCATTACTGCTGGCCGGGTGTTTCATTAAAGTCCTCTTACAATACAGGCAGAGCTGCTCTGCTGCAGACTTGTTAGAAAGCCTGAGCTTTACAAAAGTGAAAGAAAAAGATTGGGTCGGCTCTGCAGGAGGTTTAATGAGTTACTCTTTAGTGAGGTATTTCTGTAGGCAAAAAAATGTGGTGTTTTTTTTTTAAATAAAAGTATGTTGCTTCATCAGTACAGCAACCATGTGGTGTTAAATCTCAATGGAGACTTTTTTCTTGTAGAAATGTTGAGAAAGTTGTAATAATGTGTTCTTAACAGTTTATCAGTTTGTTTATTTATTTTTATAATATTCACATTACAAAATTTCCAATTAGCACCATCATTTTCTGCACAATAATGTCAAATTTTTCATATTGTTTGATTAGTTGGTCAAAAGAAAAATTGTTGCAGCATAATTCAAAAACAAAATGAAGAAAAAAAATAACATTTCCACTTTCCCTCATTGCTTCAAATGATTTTTGTTCTCTGACTCTAGTTCAAGCTCTCTCTCTCTCTCTCTCTCTCTCTCTCTCTCTCTCTCTCTCTCTCTCTCTCTCTCTCTCTTTGTGTATTTGTTTAGCATTGATAGTTTCTCTAATTGCAGCAAGATATAGTGTTGAACTTAAAAGGTAGATGAACACAAGTAAATCCTCATTAAAGGTCCAGGTTCCAAATCCACTGCTGTAATGCAGCACAAGTCTCTTTGGATAAAAGTGCCCAGTGAATGTAAATGTTCCATAATGGTTATGCAATGAGGGTAAAGCTTAACATTACGCTTTCTTTTAAAAAAATTACCCGTTTGTAAATCGTCTACTCTTGGGTCTTGTCTCTTATGTTGTTGTAATGATATACTCTATCTCTCTCACGGAAAGTGATGCAACTGACTTTCATTTGTTTTATCACGGCCGGCATTAGCTGACGGAGCTGTCAGGCTGCCTGTGAGTCTCCACGGGCAAACAAAAGCACAGAGGGTAAAGCGCAATACCTTTTGTCTCTTGCAGAATACAGTCCCATTGATCAAGCCATGTGTGCACCTCAGAAAAATATGCATTCTAAGGAAAAAAAAGAAAGAGATGAGATATAGGAGCTGCATAAGGTCAGAACACCTTTGATATGTGGAACAAAGCATGAGGGGAAGTCACAGGAGAGGAAGCAGTTAACCCCTGTATTTCAGTATGAGCTGTACTCAATTTTTTAACATTTATATTATATACTGCAGACCCCATATTTTTTTAATTGTTTGTTTCCAATTTAGATTTCATTATTGTTTGTACGTTGTTTGTTTATAAGCTGTTATGCTTACTGCTTCGTAAGAGACAAACTAACAATATAACTAAGTTCCATCCTCAAGTGCAATAAACAAGTGCGATAAATGTAAAACTACTGGAAAAAAAATTTTGATCTAGAGAATCATTCAAATGAAATGTATCTGTAAAATGAATAAAATGTAGCTTTTGGGCCATAATTTGAGAGAATGTAACAAAACATTAATAATTTACGATACACTGCTCACTTAATTGCTTCATTCATAACTGCTTTACTCGCCGACTGTTTGGAGGAACTAGGTAGGACACATTGACTGTTTAGGCTGAACTGAAAAGACCACCCATCACTGGACACCATCATCACATATCATCCCACTCAAGCATGATGGTGGTAACAACATGTCAAGAAGGTGTTTCTCAGCAGGAACATCTTAAGGCACAACTAGAGTAATTGTGCATGCATCATGCTTTTTTCTTGCCATTTTTCTTTTTTGAAGCAGAACGTTTCAGCACTGAGTCCTGATTAGAATTTGTGCTTTAAAGTACATTCAGATATTTCATTGCTCATTTTTTTTTTAGTAACAGCATTACATGGGTCATATTAGTAAAGTAAAAGTAGAGTGAGCAGTGACTAGTGGCAGTTGTTTCAAACATTGTTTCTAAAATGTGGTTGAGAGCGTGCATTCAAAAAGATTCTGATCCTTTGTCCTAGATTGAAAGACGAAAAAGACCTTGGCATGAATGTTTGAGCAGACACACAAGTCAATAATGGTGATGGAATGGAAAGCTTTTGTTCAACCATGTCTCATCAACATCTTCATCAATAATCCTGCCTTTACAGTCACTTATAGTCACAATAGGTGATTCTCAAGTTTGGATTTGGTTTGGACCGATTTATCCAGACAGATGGCAAAAATTAGCATCAGGTTTTAAATGACACTAAATCTGAGTTCAGTTGCTGCTTTGTCCTCAAATACTGATGATTCTGTGTGTGGGTAAGAAGATTGCATAAGTAGAAACATGCAAAGCTCTGTTGACTTTGCAAAATGTGTTTGTAGCTTTTTGACATGCAATGTCCATGTAAATCCGTGATCAACTGGTTAAGCGCTTGAGTAGAAAACCTAGACAGAGTGTCATTTTCTGGATTGTAATGGACCAAATTGGAAATCCATAGATGCTGAGGTGAGGAGATTTTGGAAAGTGAAGCCTTGCTCAGAAACCACAATATATTTAGCGTGATATTGATGATAATTTACATGGAAACGGATGCTGTAATATATTATGAATCAATACACTGAGACGAAAAATGAACTCACGTTCTGCAAATTTTGGGTCGAACTGAAAAAATATGTTAGTTCTTTGGAGAGTTGTAACTGTGGTTTTTATTTTCTTTTTCTAATTTCTCATTTTAATGTCAGAAAAGATTTTTGTCAAGATGTACACTAACGTTTGTTTGTAAGTTTGGTGCCACTTGAAGTGTCCTTATTTTTTAAAGAAAATCACCTGTTTTTGCCAATTAAAATAACTTAAAACTAATCAGAAATACACGTAAATAATAATAACAAATTCAGAATTAGGATAATTGGAAAAACTGGGCAATTTCTAATGCCATCAAACTCAATTTCAGTTTTTCAAAAAAAAAAAGAAAATCTTAAATTGTGCATTATATTTTATAGAATTGCTGCGTACGTGCGGAAAATGTGTTTTAACCTAAACAACCTACATTTTTTAAAGCAAATCAGAACCACAAACTGTAGAGCTGCTAACATTATGCTCAGCTGAATAGGCAAACATTTGGACTAAAATAAAGAAAAAACAAATGAACAATGTGATCAGATAATGTTCTGAAAAGTTTTACACTGTCTTTCATGTGTCTTTTTTCCTGAAGCTCTTTTTAAAAAGTCATTCAAGAGATTTGGGCAAAGAACAAGGTGAAACTCATTTTAGTTCTTGAAAAGATCTTTTGATAGACGTGATATGAAATCGAGAAGGTTGGATTTTCACTGAAAACAAAGGACAGTATGTGAAGACCAATTTCTCTCATGGCTCTTTCGTCAGCTTTCTGTCTCTCCCCTCCTGCACCGCAGAGGAATGACACCTTCTATGATAGATGATCTGGAGGCAGCTTCTCGGACTTTGAAGAACTCGATCGGATCTTGAGATGAGGTCTTCAGCAAAGCCGAGAGGCAATTCCATTGATAGCCATCTAATGGTCAGCTCATGCTAAAGCCGTGGCAAGGCAACTTCTTATTTTGTCGTGAAGAAACCCTAAATTACCTCAAACAAAACTATTCACAAACAATTTGTTTATATGCTAAGCTTCTTTCAAACCTTGTTATATTTTCCAGATCATAATTTGCATTGTCAATGCACAAACTGTAAATTCAATATACTACACATTTTACTTTTGAAATTTCCTTTCTCTGGCTAACTGTTCATTGTGCACTTTTTACTAAAGCTTGTATATTATTATTATTATTATTATTATTATTATTATTATTATTATTTATATCTGCTGTTATTATTATTTATTATTATTTAGCATTTTTACCTCCTGTTTTTCAGTGTGTGTGTGTCTTCACTTTTTCAACTTTTGTCATTCCAGAACGAGAAATGTGAAGTGAGTTTATAAATTATTTATGATCTGGAGCTATTCTCCAGTATATTAAACCGAGGGTGGATTGGCGTGGAATTTAATGTTGTAATCCTTAAACATTTAAATTCTGTTTCTTAATCTTGACAGGACTCAGACCAAATTCATTTCCACAGAATTGCAGACACTTTGCTTTGCATCATTCTTTGACATGTTCCTCTGCTCAAACTCTGGCTTCATGAAGCTTCATGATTGTCACTGTAAGAGAGTATTTATTGTAAGACAAAAATGACAGTAGAATTTCACTAACAATTCTTGATTTTATTATTTATCACTTTTTTTATTTATCATTCTTTCACAGTTTTGCCTTTTTTCCTTTTATATCTGTTTGCTGTTGCTTTTGGGTTGATTTTTTTTTATTTTTTGATAGACATTCTGTTCTATAGGATACATATACGTAGATGTATTTAAATATAATAATGTTTTTTTCTTCATTTATCTTGTTATAAATGAAAGGTGTTAAATGGCTCAATACATGCAGAATTAAAATAAATCCTTTTTTTATTAGTTTAGTACCCCAACCTGTCTCACTCAAGACCTCTCTCATGTTTTTCCATTTTCCAAACACTTTTTGTTAGTCTGTTTATGTCAATATTGGGCTATTCCGGCCTAGTGGTATTAGTAGTATTGCAGGTTTAGCATTGTGAGCTAACACTAATGTACATAAATTGTGTTTGACCCGAACATAAACTAGTCTTTTAATCGGGAGGGAAAAAAAGAAATATATGTTTTTTAAACATAAATTTAGGCGTTTATTTCAACTTAAAATGTTAAAAATAAATATACAGAGTATCTTTATAATTTTTAAGTTCAAATCACAGCCATTGATCGTGTCGCATGCCTGATCTGCAAAATGGCATTTAAGGAAATCAAGACCTAGTAAGATTTAAAAAAAAATGTACTTTACATTTGCATCCAAATCAAATTCATTTGTCCAATAGTACAAAATCAATTTGTTCTTGAAATATCAGTCAATGTAATGTAAACAAACAAACACCTGTATTCTGAACAACACTCCAAGATTCTGTGTCGAAATAAAAGGCAAATTAGTTTTATGAAACACTTAGTTTGGTAAAGGTTGTGTGTAACAGTGTTTAGGTTAAATGTGTGTGCCTTTTTTATTTTAAGTACTGCTCAGAATGAAATAAACCGGGTCCTCGCATCACTCCCTGTGGCATTGCAAGTAGCGTCTGGATGAGTTTTATAAGAATCCGTAAAAAGAGGTCTGTGTTCTATCACTGAATAATAAAGACTTGCCTCACAAATATTAATTACTTGCCTAAATGGCCCAGCACAGAAAGAAATCACGATTCCAGGCACAAATTGTACCTTTTACTCTTTAGAAAGTTCAGTCTTTTGATGGACATAAAACTGTGAAGAGCTCAACAACCTGCCAAAATCCAGTGTAATATCAAGCCAGCTTATTGCTTGCAATTATTTTTTCTCTCTCTCTATCAATTTTTCCTTGGTGTTATTCCAAAAATTATAATTTAGCAGGAAATGATTGTGGGAGCTGCCGAATCTAAAATGTCAACAATTTAATGCAGAGATAAATTAAATAAGGCGTTAAATATATTCTCAAGGTCTAGGAGAGTTTTCCATGTTTTCAGCCAAATCTTTTTAATCTTGTTCATCTTAATTATTAATGTGCTGCAAATGTAAATAAGAATTATTGCTTCATCTTACAGGGTGCTAAATCTATCTATCATCAATCCACCAACCAACCAACCCATCTATCCATCTCTCCCTCCACCCATCCATAAATAGGTAGTGAAAACATACTTCAGAGATTTTGATCCCTATTGACATGATTGCCACACACAGTTCCTGCAGATGTGTTGACTGCACATGGATGATGTAAATGCAATTCTCTTATTCCATCACCCCCCACTGTCCAATTACGATGAGTCTGTGTAAACTGTATCCTCAGTTTCCTGTTCCTACTGTAGCTTACAGGAGTGGCTCCTGGTGTGGTCTTCTGCTGCTGTAGCCCATCTGCCTCAAGGCTCATCATATTGTGCGCTCAAAGATGCGTTGTTGTAATAAGGGTTTATTTGAATTGCGTTTCTATCACCTTATACCAGTTTGGTCCTTCTCCTCCTGACCTCAGGCATCAAGAAAGGCATTTGTGCACACTGAACTGCCCTCTTTGCATACTTTCCATTTCCAGACCAGTGAGACCACTAAAACCTAGAAATGATGGTGTGTGGAAAATCCCAGTAAATAACCCATTTCTGACATACTCAGACCAGTCCGTCTGGCACCAACAACCGAGCCACAAGCGCACTTAAATCACCTTTCCCCCCC
This sequence comes from Paedocypris micromegethes, assembly GCA_028031935.1. Classification (NCBI taxonomy): domain Eukaryota; kingdom Metazoa; phylum Chordata; class Actinopteri; order Cypriniformes; genus Paedocypris; species Paedocypris micromegethes. Next base: position 16,392,212 of record CM051496.1, read on the forward strand.
ATTCTTATGCTTGGTTTGAACCGCAGCAGATAATCTTGGAAAGCCTAATAAATTGTCTGGTGAGTGTTTCAGTCTATAATGGTGGAGCACAACTGCACCAGGACGATTTTTCCATGTGATCGTTAGTCAGGAAAATGGTGGAAGTAATGTTTGAAAAGAAGAAAACTGAAAGCTATAGGCCTCAAAGCACAATTTCTTGCAGCCTGTTTACCAAGTGTAACATTAATTGTATTAGCTGAGCCACTGGGGCCATCTAAGAACACAGATGGAGAACTGTAATGCTTAGTGGAATGGGGAAAAGCGCTTGTGAAAATGTTGCTTTTCAGGCAGAATATCTGTTATCATTTTTGCGTAAAACATTCTAATGTGGAATGTGATAATATTGGTTGTAATATTTGGTTGTGTCAGTTGGTGAAGTGCCCACTACTCCTGGTTCACTTCATTATGTGTGCGTGTAACTTCACAGAATGGGTTAAATTGAGAGCACAATTTCAAAATGGCCATATATCATGTGGCCATAGTGGCAATGGTTATTGTTTTTTAATGGCTTGATTGGGTCGGTTTTGTATGTTCAAGAAATCTTTTTATTTTAGATATTGCATTTAAATATATCTTTACATGTGATTTTTTTTGTCTCTTTTTTCCATGTCGTTTTTGCAGGATGGTATGGGGAACCTGCGTATCACAGACAGAGGCCTGAAACTGGAGGGGGATTCGGAATTCCTTCAGCCACTTTATGCCAAAGAAATCCAGTCCAGACCAGTAAGTGCCAACCAGTTTTTCAGCTGAACGCAGAGGATATACTGCACCTTTTCTCTCTCACTCGCTTGCTCGCCTTGTCTGAGAGTAATAACGCAGTGGATGGATGGTTTGATAATGTGTAGGGTGCTGGCGTTATCTTATCTGTCTAGCAAGAGTGAGAATAGAGAGAGTGAAAGACAAAGTGAGAGACCCAAACAGAAAGAGAGATGAGGTGAATATTAATGAACCAAGATAAAACGGATGTCCTCTTCTGCATTTGACAATTGCCAGATATGTAAGGACACTGTTATACAATTTATGCTTGTTATTTGTTGTTGTTTTTTAATGTAGTTGTTGTAGTTGTTTGTTTTAATGGCATAAATATTTTATATATAGATTTTTGAAAGGAAATACTTAGACTATGAGAAACTAATGGGGGATATTTAAATATGGGGAACAAAACCAAGACAAACAAATAGAGAGGAAAGATAGATGGATGCATAAAGAGATGGAAGGGCAGTTAGAAGAATAACTATTAGGATGGAATGGATGGATGGATAATGGATCAAATAATATTAAGGATGCATAATAAAATGCATTTTAACACAGATGTTAGCAAAGAAAAAAAAATGCAATGGTAACACAGATGTCCGCTTTAATTCTTTTTTTTTTTTTATCAATTATTGCCTAATGAAATGTTCAGATTTCATTAATCATAACAGTAGAATCTCCAATTTGATCATCACATGACTTGTGAGGTTATGATGAGCAAACATTTGAGAAAAAAATATATAATGATCACACATTTTTGTCATCTGACAATGTTTTGCAACTTGGTCACGAAGAAGAAGAAAAACCAAGATGGTGGCACTATTGAGCTGAGGGACACTGAGAGGTTGTTCCTGTATTTCATCTTGACACCCAGACTTTAAGCAACAATGCATATGTCCAGGTGAAAAACACATATTAAAGAACATTGAAGAATTCTCTGTCATGAAGTATGGGAATGATTTATTCATATGGTCACAGAACAACTAATAATTTAACTAATAATAATTAAATAATTTAACAACTAATAATTTTAATTCAACTAATGTTTTCCAGTGCAACCACATAAAGATCAGCATATGTCGAAAAGTATCCATAGGCACAACAATATCTTTCGTTTTATACAATGCAAATAATGTCCAAGCTTTATAGTCGCGTTACTCAAATCTAACAGAAACATTAACTATGCAGCTGCAAATCTTTTCACGTCATTAGATAAATATTTTTTAGCTATAAATGACATTATCTAAAAGTAATGTGCCATGTATTAAACATGATACGACTTTTCACACTTATCTTTCTTTCCACTAGACCAAATGTTCTTGTAATGGATAATGCTTAAACAATGAGCAAATACTAAGTACAGCGATTTTGGAAAACAGACTTTAAACAATAAAGTTATCACCAACATGCATTATTCAGTACAGTTAAATTCTAATTAAAGAGTTAAATGGAGCGTGACGCTCTCCTCTAGAGATTACAGCAGATATCCAGATCCATAACCAACACAGATTTTACTATATATGGAACATTTTTGGTTTCTGCTTTTACAGTGTATATTTTCTAAAAAGCAATTGTTTTAGTAAAATAAACAGATTTAAATGTTCTGAATTATCAAAGATCTTTCATTATAGCATTGAAAGTAAACATTAAATGTATGTAACCCTTCTTTTTTTGAGTAAATACACCATGAACAACAATTATACAATTCAAATTTTTGAACATAACCATACTGGTCTTCAGAAACTGCTCCCAGGGATTTCCAGCAGGGGGAACCATAGTTTGGATTTATTTATTGTATGTCTCAAAGCCAGAGTTTTGTTCTGAAAAAAAAAAAAAAAAAAAAAACACATTTTGCAGAGTTATAAGATCAAATTGCTAAACAAAGTGCTAGCTCATTGTGACATCATCCCTGCAAGCTGTTTATTAAAGAGACAAAGACGCGCGATTGCTTCATGTAGAACTAACTTTCCTTGTAGCTCCATCTATAGAGCGCTGGTGTCTGATCAAGGGTGCGATTTCCAGGGAAAACATGGATTGTACAAAATAGAATCTGTAGAAACTGTAATGCCATGTACGCTGCTTTGTCTGCTAAATGCAAGTAAGGTAAAATAGATTGAAAGTAACAACCAAGTTAAGGCAAACAGTTTAAAACTAAACTGAACTAAAGACAACAAAACACTAATTTGCAAAAGCAGAGATTCAAAAGCAGAGATGTTTCCTCAAATCTAAAAAGCTTCAAGTTGTAATGTGTGTGTGTGTGTGTGTGTGTGTGTGTGTGTGTGTGCGTGTGTGCGCGTGTGTGTATGCGTGTGTGTGTGTGTGTGAAAATTGGATTAGTATTTGGTATCGCATTAGGATATGACTATAAATATTAAATTCCAGATCAGGAGCCCAAAAAATGTGATTTTACGTATAATATTGTAAATAATCTTATAACCTGGATACGTGTTTTCCTCAGGGAAGTCCTTTGTTCCTGCAGTCTTCAAAGAACATATCTGTCAACATCCTCAATGAGAAAAAGCAGCTAGTTTCTCAACTTGTTGCAGGTAAGAGCAACAACTACAAACAGTCTCTGCCAATTCATTAAAACCCGCATTCAACCCCTCACTGATAATTACAATTGCGCCGCTCCCCAAGATTTCACAGACGATAAAATGGAAAGAAGATTTCTAGCCCCATCTGTGCTGGTTTAGTAGGGTGGATAGCATGAAATGAAATATTCATTGAACTCGAGGGGCGACTGCAGACCAATCCGCTCCTTCTACCAAACGACCGCAGACAGCTAATGCTAGTCTTTATGGGACAGATGCTTAAATGACTATTTTGAAAGAGTTAAAGGAATTTTTGAGAGTCAGGTGGCTTCAACTCTCTTATAGCGTAGTCTTAATAACAGAGATTCGAGAATTCATTACAGAGTCGTAATTGCGTGTGCATGGACGCATGTGCCATTATGTCCCGGTTAATAGCGTAATAGCGAGACCGTATTTGAATAAAAAGTCATTTAGCTTCAAATAGACTTGCACTTGAGTTACCATATTCTAGACATTAAATTAATTGTAATTAGTATGAAAACAAGATTATCATTAATTGAAACATGGTTCATTACTATAAGGAAGGCCTTTTCCCACTAAAAAGAAAAGAAAATTGCGACTTTGTATCTATGTCTCAAATTTTTTTTTTTTTTATATTATTATTCCTTGCCACAAGACTAGCTTTTTATTGTAAGGTTCCTTTTATAAAGCTAACTTCTTTAATTTTAGAAAGGTTAGTCAAAATCAGACATTTTTATTTTCAGTTGTATTAAATTGAGTAGAAAAAAGGTGTATTTCCAAGTTTATATCTCGCAATTGCAAAAAAAACAAGTTGTAATTTTGACTTTCTGACTAAATCAGAAACAGTCAGAAGATGAAGCATTTCTTTCTTTGTTCAGAATTCAGAGGTCAAAAATCTAGTTTGTTTTTATGTTGTGCCAGAAATGGGCTTTCAAATTAATATCTACAGCAATGTGTGAAAGTAATTAATTATAAAAAGACAAGTTTGGAAAGGGAAGGGAAAATAATAAAACTCTTAATAAAATGCTGAATGCTTGTCTGATTTACTCTTTCGACAAATGTTCTCCACTCAGCATTTTATGCAATAAAAGTGTCTAAACCTCTTTTAATAAATTGACTTTCATGCATTGATGGCAGGATCTCATGGAGTCCATGCACGAGGCCGGATGCTGGAGGTAAAGTCACGTTCGGGGAAGCTGCTGTTCTCCGCTGATGACCATGAGGTGGTAGTTGGTGCAGAGAGATTAAAAGTTGTGGGTGAGTGAAGATATAAATTATGACAGATTAAAGGACTTTTTCTTCCCCTGCTGAAAGTTGAACCATGGTCCTGTAGGGTTATTTTGGTCGACGTTGTACTGAGTCTTATATCTTTGCAAGTGCTTATGGGTCTCAAGGGCTGCTTTTAAGTACAGGCTGACCCGAGAAATTACGCTTCTAGTGCAAATTGGGCTGGCAATTGATACAATGGTATAATTTAGCGGGTCTATGCAATGACGTCAAAGCTGGAAGGAAAAGTCCTGTTTTACACTTATTAAAGCCTAAAATAAGGTGTTAAAATGGTGCAATTCTCATGTTGTTGATTCACAGAGTAAAAAATCCTGTAAATGTAAGAAATATAGGATGAATGTGAATATTCAGAAACCTACAGTGAATGTGTGTTTTTTATTTTTGTAAAAATATCAAATCATAAGCACACTAACTGAAAGAAAATCAACGACAGTGCTTCAACAAACAGTTCAGAGATTATTTAAAGTCATTCTGTCCAAATAATGGTATATTTACAGTATAAATCATATAAACAGTTCAAAGTTACACTGGCCGTTTAGTTCAAATATGCACTGCTTGTTTTACTAACAGAACATTGGCACAACCTCCATTTTTGGTATAAAAGCATTTGCTTCTTGGCAGAACATGGGGACAGTGAGAATATTTTATAATTTCTTCCTCTTTTCTCAGTGATTTATTTGGGACAGTATTATGAAATGCTAAACTTCAAGGTTGTTGTGAGCTGTATTTAATCACAGCTTTGTGCTTCTCCCAATGGAGCAACCAAACATTCTTATTACTCAAACCTCTAAAGAACTAACACATACCCAAAGCTTGTGACAGCTAATCACTGAAGCACCATAAAAGGCACACACACACGCACACGCACACACACACACACACGCACACACACACACGCACACACACACACACGCACACACACACACACACACACACACCCCAGACACACACACACACACACACACAGTATTTTTTTATTTTTACTGTTCACTGTCGAACTGTTGAATTGCTTACAGTACATATCGTAGTCTTTCATATTGAGGAATATATAAAAAGAACATATGCCACGTCTATCCATATACGTACATCTGTCATTACTAGATGTTTAAAATTAGATGTTTATTTTTTTGTGTTAGTAAACAAATTTTTAAATGACGTTGTCTTGATAAGTGGTGTTTCTGTACAGCAGCTTGAACACAAACTTAACTGTAACAGCACAAAAGAATGTACGTAATGGTGTGCGGTGAACCACAACAAAGAAGAAAAGCATCATGGAAATTGTGTGGCTTTATTTTTATGATTAATAAAATGCTATTTTTAGACACAATTCCCCGTAGAGTGTTTTCGATGTGGCTTTTAGCTTTAGAGAGTAATACCCAATTATGTTATGCTTTGAACATACAATGTGCAGTATTAAGATTAATGAGTTTGTTCAAGGCCAACAAGACCCCAGAGAGCTTTAACATCCATATTGGTATTGTGTCTTTTGCTTTCCTTGGGAATCAAACCCAGAGTATTGTGTGATGCTAACACAAAGCTGAAACACTGAAATTGTCAGAATCGAGGGTCAAGTTAAAATAAAGAAAATGCATTTCATTTTTTTAAATAAATATCATATTACAATGTATTAAAATAAAAAATAAGGCACAAAGTAAATTTTACACTCATGTTGTGAAAAACAACAATACAATTTAGAGCTACTACAGTTTCTCAAGTGAATGAAATGAAGGCAAGAATGAAAATACTCATGTGAAAAATACTGTATAGCTTTTTTAAACTCACATGAAGTCGCAGATAAAGTAATTAATGTATTCTAATGCATGTATATTGAACATTAAGTTAAATAAACAAGCAAGCTAATGCTTATATATGTAATATAAATTGGTTCCCTGACATCTAAAACAAATGTACATCAGTCTTAATTATTTATTTAAGTAATCTATTATTGTTTTAGACTTCCGAGGGATAATGGGCATCGGCACCACCATGATGTCTAGGACAAAGTCGTACAAATGATGGATGAATTGGACTGTTAGGATGTTTGTATACATTTCTATTTCGATTAAAATGTTGTGACTTATATTTTCTCAAATAATAATCTAAACTTCCTGGACTCAAAATAAGTGGATCACACTGAAAAAAACATTTTTATTACATTTCTTTCTGTTCACAAAATGCCTTGATGAAAACATGCAATTACAGTATTTTTAAGGACAACTCTTTAAAAATAATCTGCCCTTCTCAAGATGTCAGTCTGACTTATTTCAAGCATTTGTGTTTTATGAACGACTCCAGAATGGTGAAAGACATTTAAAGTGTCTTAAGACAGACTGTGTTGACGGGAGACACAAAATTTCAAAAGCAAAAAAACAAAAACTGGCACAAATCTGGAAAGCTCTGAATAAACTCAAAGTAGATTATCTTGTAATTTGAAATTGTGATGTATTGCTGTTTCATAGAAAGGAATAAGCACAGAAATGAACAATTGTGATTTAAAGCTTCCCATTTGTGTCTGTTAAATGTTTATTTAACTTTTAGACTTAACATTTTACCAAATTGAAACACACTAAAAACTAATATAAATAAACAAACAAAACTGAAAAAAAACTAATATATTCTCAGTTGAAAGGGAGAAGATTGTGATGCTTTTGAAAAGTGTTTGGGTTGCATCAGTGTAGCGCAATGTGACTTAGCATAAAAGCATCTGCCACAGTCGGAGAGCAATTGAAAATAACACCATTTATTTCCAAGAAAGTAGTATGGCCTCCATTCTTGATGTTATCTATGGTGCACTGCATTAGCCTGAGCTGAATGTAATTCATAATTAATTTTAACAATCAGATGTTAAAAGAGGAAAAGCAATTTGCTTTGCTCCCTAAGTCACTCCCGAGAGGTGCTGTGTCAAGCTCCGAGACTCGTATTGTATGAGTAATTAAGCAGTGTGCATTAAAACTGAAGAATGGCCATGTGTCTGTTCATCTTTTATTCTGTGCAGAGGGTGTAAAACAAAACTACAGCTCAGACTCTCGGAAAAAAGGAAGTGATTTTAACCATACTTGATTAACTACAAAATTAAATACTTTGTAAGCTAAAATTGGCTACAGGCTCTTATCTCGGAAAAGGTACATCACTTGTTTAATATTTCTTTGTAAAAAAGATATAAAAAATTATTATGAGAACAAAAAATGAGTCTGTTTGGATTGTGTGAGCAAGAGCTCAGGTACTGTACAAACTTTGTGCTCCACAGACGCAGACACACGACAACGTCTTTTATTTTGTTGTATAGAAAAAATCTAGAAGATGAAATCCATAGCTTACAAACCAGAAATAAATGGCTGGAATACTTTTCAAAATGTTCAAATCACTAATCAGAAAGTCTCACTTAAAGACATCTGGTGAGCTTCAAAAGCACAAAAAATTGCTGATGAGATACAGCAGCACATCGCCGTCCTAATCAAACATGTCGGGTTCTGACACTTCATCTCGCTAGGTCACAGTTAGCGCCAGTCCACAGGATAATGCTAATGTCAGTTGGGATTTTTACTCTAATTGTAATTAACACTCATTGATTAGTCTCAATTATATTCTAGAGGTTCACTGCAGCTGAAGACACTTCCTGTGCCACATTTAATAGAAATGCCATTGCTTTAAACTGGAAAAATATCTAAAAGTGTTTGCATTACGAATGACTTTACAATATTATATATATATATATATATATATATATATATATATATATATACAGGTATATAAAATTTTAAATAATTCTTATTTGATTAATATAAATTTTTATTACGACGTACCGTTTTCTTTGGAGAAAGCTCGTTTCTGAAGCATTTTTTATTTTACAACCAATATAAATGTATATATTTTTTTACATTTAGCGTAATATCCTGTACACTTTAGAAATATTGTAACTAAGAAATATTATGCAGCTTAAAAGAAAGAAAAAAAAAAGAATTGCGTGAGCAACCATTACTCATTTATTATTACATTATCCAAACATTTTTTTTTGCCATTTTTAAAAAAAAAAACACTGATCTAGTTTGATGAAATGCTAATTTGATTTGCACACACTAAACAATCTTTTCCCGATCTGCATCAAAGAGTCGACCATTTTTTAATTTACAAAAAAATGTCTGTAGCTCATACATGACATGTTATTTCTTTTCCGTGTTTTTTCCTTATCCAATGCAATTACCAGACTTACACCATTTACCATTGCTTTTAATTAAAGCTGCTATATGCACTAAAACCCCCTGCTCTTTTTGCACAGACCACATTGTCAATGCCCTTGTTGCGGCAATAGAAATTAACAGCGTGTGAAATGGGGTACAGGCGATTTCTTTACAGTAGAAATATGGACTGCACATTTTATGCTTTTTCATGGCGGAACGGGAAATTTTCTTTACTGAGTGACCAATGAAATTCTGTCAGACGACAAGAGTAATTGAATGATAAAGCAGGTAAATGATGGAGAGAGCTCTGCTGTACCTGCACGAATCGCCTGAGAGACCCACGAGACGCTTCAGCTCGTCTCAGGTCACCACACACGATTAGATTATCACACTGAGCACAGCATATATACTGCCGCTGTGTCTCGCATGTCTTGTCTTGTTACCTTAAACCCTAGTTTGTTACCTGCACTAGTAACACGTTAGTATGTTTTTAGGCTTTGGGTGTGCTATAATAAAAATACAATTCTGTTTTTATTTACTGTATAATGTAATAATACAGCATGAGAGAGAGAGAGAGAGAGAGAGAGAGAGAGAGAGAGAGAGAGAGAGAGAGAATATAATAGTAGTTTCTTCACAAATACTCAAAACACATGACATATGTTTTAAACTTCTTAAACAGTTTTACACTTTAAAATGTATAGTTTTAAATGGGTTAATTAGCATTTAAAGTGGATTTTCGACCACAAATGTCAAAACAGTGTTTTATCCATAAAAGTGTCATTTTGAGTCCATGGCAAATCTAGAAGTTTTCTTTTACTGTCCAGAGTGCCACACTCTATTAAAAATGACAAGGTTATTTTTAAATGAATTTATTTATTTAATCTCATTCTTTATTTCATTTATTAGTTTAATGAAATGTATTTAATCTGCATATGTGTTACAATGTCACCTGATTATAAAGCTGTTTTCTGTGACGGGATTGTGGTGTTGTTGGTCCCCTCACTGGCGTTCCTGCGGCACAGTCTCCGTCATTGCCTTCATCGGATGGCGCTGAACTCCCACCATTAATCAACAATAACAAGCTGTTGTGCGCTGACTGATCTCAAACTATTATATGCTCTTCTCTGTGATTTACTCACATGAATGTATTATCAGTTGGTCTCAGGCAATGCACCTATTTTCTCTGAATGCTATTTTCTCTGAATCTAAAATAGATTTTATGTGGGACAACTCCAAAGTTTAGTTTTCATTTTGGTAATATTTTATGCATTTGTGCCCAACAAATGAATTTGTTAATAAAAAAAAAAAAAATAAAAAAAAAAATAAAAAATAAAAAAAAGCAATTACGATTGGTTAAAAAAAATTGTTTTAAAATGCTCTGGTAAAATCCTCACTGAAGAATGTTGATTGATTCTGAGTCTGCAACCCTCAGTGTAACTGCTTCAGTTATTTTAACAAACCCTTGTGGAAAAGTCTAGCTAAGTTGCCTTTAGGTCAAGTCCACAGGGACGCAGCCGACTGTACCAATCGATGTTGTAGCTTCACAGATTATGTCCATTGATTTTAACATGTGGGCTACTGCTTCCCAGAAACCCATGGATGAAAGTGTTTGTGTTGCATTGTTTTTATAGGAGCAGAAGGTGCAGTTTTCAGCAACTCGGTGGAGACACCACACGTGAGGGCCGAGCCTTTCAAAGAGTTACGGTAAGTCCTTCAGCTATCCTTGAAAAGAAACAACGGACAACATCTTGGAGGCTTTTGTGTTTTTCAGCCTAATTTTAGACTTGCAGAATCAAATATATCTACATGTCAGATTCACATCTGCCAATAGTATCCAAATTGTTCACTGCAAAGTCTTTGCTAATGTACAGCTGCAGAAGAAGTCACACTGCGGAGATGATTGTACGTCGATTACAGTTTCTTGCACAGAGAGTAATGATCGAAGATTGCTCGGGGAAAAAAAAGTATCCCGTGATGCCTCTAGGGAGGGTTAGAAAAAAACAGGAAACAAAGCTCTACATTTGTGCAAAGTTGGCTAATGTCTACAGCATTTGTCTGATAAGCAGATTATAGAGATATAGGGTAGTGTAATGCGCATGAAAAAAATTAAAAAACAAAGTGAACCATAAAAGCACATCTAGTATTAGGACTGCCTCACGACCAGTTAGAAAAAATAATAATGTAAGCTTGGCAAAGAACAATATAATTTCTCTTGGTCTGAAGAAAACACTTACTATCACAGTATAAAAATATGATTTGAAGTATTATAATATTACTATAGACCATCTTTACGCTAACAAAAGCACCCCTTTTTTAAAATTAAGCCGAACAATCGACAATGAAAAACACTGGCAAGGAGTTAAAAAAAAATCCACGGAATAGACACAATCAAGACGTTCGGTCACTGCACAGAAGATAATAATCCTTCCCCTTTATCTGGAAACAAGACTGAGCTTGAAACAATTGCTCTGCGCATGTGCTGAGTCTGACTGCAGAGCAAAAAATCTTGGGAAATTGAAGTCCTGACCACTATAACCAACTTTTTGTTATCTATTATTCAAGTAAAACGACATCAAAATCACACAAGTCACAATCTAGGTTTGTTATATAGAGGACAAAATAGTATTTTTAAGAGAATATTAACATAATTGAACCAGAAATGTTAATAAATAAAACGTTTTTGAACATGAACCCCAGCTTCAGAAGACCTAATCTTTCCATCATGTTCACCTCCGGCAGAGGCTCTCCAGCTAATTTGGAGCCTATCTGAGGAGCAATGCATTGTTCTAATCAATCTAACTGCCACATTTGACATTATAGACTGTAGTCATTATCCGGAACTGTACCAAAAAATAAGTCCCATTCCAAAAAAAAAAAAAAAAAAAAAAAAA
>CM051496.1:16403925-16467202 GCA_028031935.1 Paedocypris micromegethes
AAAAAAAAAAAAAAAAAAACCAGCACAGTGTCCATGTATAACGTTTCCAAAAATATTGTATCTAACTGCAAATATGACTGATTATGATTGTGTCAAATTAATTGCTAAAGGAAATACATACATATTAAGCACCAAAAAATATTAACTTTAATTTCATTGTCTATGTTGAAAAACTTAAAGCTAGCTGTAAGATAAGCGCTGGTCACCAGTGCGTCGTGAATGTATGACTACCTTTCAAACTCGAACCCCTAATGACTGTTGTGGTTAAGAGGCTGTTGACTAAGCTAAGAGACCAGAGAGCAAGCGAATAAACAACAATGGCTTGGAAAAAGTCTCTGTGCGACAAAACGATTAACCTAAGCAGAACCGACACACTGGGGCCAGCTTCTTCTGGACTCTTGGCCCTTTATTATTAAACATTGAGCCCTTCTGCTACAAAGTAGATGTGTACAAAACACTTCCAAAAAAACAAAGAACCAGAGTTGTGCGATGTTGAATGTTGGCAATTGTCGGAATAGAGTTAATATTCTTTGCGGCGCTATCAAGAGTCGCACTGCAGTCTAAATTCAGACAAATATCCCCCATTATTGCAGGCTTGTGGAATGCAATCAGAGACATTGTCCCATGGTTATTATGGGCCGCTGTTATGGCAGAAAAAGATACGAGTTACACATTAGACCAATGTCACTGCCATGTAATAATAGTCGGAATAAAATCCTTACCTCTCAATGATTGGTGCATCCGCAGAGTCGGACGGGTGTTTATGAGAGTTCTTGGGGGGATAATCACTCTTGCTGTTCCCTCTGAAAGCTTTGAGCAATTACACACTGTGTTGTGTTCTTTTAAGCCTTTGTCTCGTCTATATGTCACGACAATATGCCCTTGCTTTTGTGAAGCATTTGAGACAAGTGCAATTTTACCAGCAGTAAAGCTAGTCATTAGGACTCAAACGCGGAAAAACTGCTGCGTACATGCAGATCGTTGTTTGTACAGTTGGCGTCTCCGTCACTTGAGCGGGCTTTCCTGATCGATGCCTGGATGCTCATCAAAATCGAATCAAGGTAGAACCTCATTAACTAAAACAAACATGAGACGCGCTATGTCAATATCCCGAACAGAAGACAAAGACGAGCGCACGAGCATTGGCAATGGGGTCAGGTGTGACAAGAAATGTACATTTTGCAAGGAAATAATGAGCAGTAAAAAGCCTGTGGGGAAACTGCCGATTCTGGATCTGTACACGTACAAACACCAACACAATCCAGGAGGGGTGAAGCCATCAGCACAGTCAGATGCTGTGCACTGTCAAGACACAAACAAGGACACGGCCATGAATAAAGCATTGGTGGTTTACAAATGATCTAGGAAAACCGCTTTTTGTAAAATTCTTGAAATGTATACATTTAAATTCTCGTACATAATGGGATCAGATTAGTGCCAGAGATCTCAAATGTAAATGTGTGAAAATCGAACAAAAAAGCATGACATTTCATTTCAAATGCAATTTTTCATGTCTCATTTCTTCATGTTTTCGATTAAAGCTTTTTTTCCCGTCATTTCAGATTCTTTTGTTGCGTTCTGACTTAGTGTTTCACATGGTGCGGCGCATCACTGCTCTCACTCTGATTGGCTAGTGATTACCACTAATCTGATGTAATAGCGTATCACAGTTGATACATTTCAGTGTAAAAAACATTTTTTCCATATATATTTAATTAATGTAAAACACGTTTTTGCCATATATAATTAATTAAATTTTTTAAACTATATAAACTGTATTTAAGTGTCAGCATCATATGTTGAAAATTTGTTATAAAGTGAAGCTGCACTAAAGGATACACCTGATTAAACACGATTGTTCATTATACTGTACCAGAAATGCTATGCTAAAGCCTGTACAAATAATTTAAAAAAGGTGTAATTTAAACACCTGGCCAGCATTTTAAACATTAACAACAACAATTTTTAGTAATTATTTGCAAAAGTCCTTAGCCTGAGTAAGAAATTACATATTTTAAAGTGAATTTATTCAAGTGAATGTATTAAAGTGAATGTATTTTCCTGAAGTCTTGTTCTTGAAAAATAATGTTTGCATTTTCTTTAATGTTTTAATGTTTTGTTTGTTGCTAGAACACACTTGATTGAGTTGATTAAACTGAAGCTATTCATTTTCATTCATCATATGGCCTGTCCAAAATATTGGTGATTTTTTTTTAATGCAGGAGGCAATTCTGAATTCTGCTACTTTCGGCACGAATTGCTTTAGTACCGGTAATACCATGTTGTCATTCTGTTTCTCTCGTTTAATTATATACTACAGTCCCTCAGCTGAAATGAACAATTATTACCCTTACGGTTACAAATTGTGAAGAAAATACAACGTAAACCCATACAAAAACTGGTTTCATGCTTTGCATGTAATAAAACAAAAATCTTCATGGCTATTTCTTATCTGTCTGTTGAACATGCATGTACTTTCCGTTTTAAGGTGGCCGCATTTGCAGACCTGACTATAGTTGACCCCGTGGTCATCGCTCCAAACGGAGTTGAAAAGAGAACAGCACCGAACTCTGCTGGGGCCTGTATTATGAGAGTAATTGGATGGAGGCTGGGCACCGTTCACGGGGTCACAGTCGTCCACGGGTTCTTTTATTATCGCGGGAAAAAACGCACCGCTTATAATCAGCTTCGCCAGTGATGTGCCATGCTTGAAAAAACCCCTCAATGAGAATGTGAAGTAAAAAGCAAAACGTCTGGAATTTGTATAGATGGACCTATTTTCACCTCTCTGCATTGTTCGAAGGAAAGTTTTTACCGCCAGAACTTGTTCATACAGCATGGCGAAAAGTAATGCAAAGACTGAGACAGGTGAAGAAGTGGCGTGGCTATAAAAGCTGCCGTTATCAGCCATTTTAAAAGTGTTTCTCGACTGGCACAGGCGCGAAAACATTCCAAATGTATAACTCAGCAGCTCGCTACTATATAGTTTTGCATTTCTATAGTAAGTGTTCTTGGTGAAGAGCAAAAAAGCAAAGTGGTGTGCACATGCATAAAATAGAAACTAGCATATTTTAACAACAGAACGGTTTTTGCAACTGAGGAATTCTAAAATATAAAATTGCTCGGTCACTGTTTTTGTTGCACAAGAAAAGAAAATGCCATTAAAGTGGAAGTATTTTGGAGAGCCGTGGGATGTTTGTCAGGCTCAAACGAGCAAAGTTTAGCATCCTTGCTTCTGATTGGCTGAAACCTTGGCATATTGGAATAATGGCCTGGTGAGTGAGTGATTGGTTAATGGAAAATAATCAAAGTTCCACAGGACAAAAATATCCATTCACATCAATTTAAACAAAACTTTTTGTATGTACCTTTTGATAATTATATTATTGTTTGACAGAGTATGTACATTATTTTACACACAACATTAGTTTTATATAAAAGATGGAACATAGATAATAATGTTTGAAGTTCTTATTTTTGCTGCCAAACGCCTTGGCTCTCTTCCTTTATGGAACAGAGGTTACGCATGTGCCACCATCTCCAGGCCAAGGTAACATTTGCAATGATCCATTTCTGTTCCCTCATGTAATTTCAATCACACTCCATAATGAAAATGAGATGGCATAAATGACGTTATCTTCAGGGAACGGTTCTCTTTGGAAAGTCATTCTTTGAATCATTAAAAACTTCTCATCAGCTTTATTACACTGACCAATTTAAGCTCCATTCAGGAAAGTTTTCCTTGGAGAGATTTTGAACTTTCTGATTGGTCTGTTTAGGCTGGAGTCTCCCACACGGGCACTTTACATGGAGGCGCCTAAGGGTGTGAAATTCGAAGCTGATGCTGGCGATTTTCAAGCGACGTGTAGGAGCGATTTACGACTGGAGTCAAAAGATGGAGAGGTAACTTTCATTTCATTTCCATGTAAATGATTCCATTAAATAAAAGTATTCACCTGACTTTTGGTATAACTCTTTGAATTATTGTACAATTTAATTGAATTATACTCCAAGTTTACAGACTTTACATTAGAATGTGTAGTTGTATTCACAAAATTGTAAAACTTCTTACAACCAGATGTTAAGACCAGATAGGAAATGTGCTTTCACAAATGCTTTACAAAATCAGGGCCTCTCATATTTTGAACCCATGTGAATATGTTGAGCTGTGAATTGTGGAGTTAAAGTTCCAGAATATCACTGAGCATAAAAAGCATACATCTTTGGCCCCTGGGTTTCTCTATTTGACTTGCAGATTGATGTATAAATTAATTCTTCCCTCTCATCTCCACAGACCCATTGAGGTCAAGGGACTCAGCTTGAACCGAAACTCTTAAGTTTCATGTTACGCTTTCCTGGCTTTCTCAATTCTGTCACATCTTCTGTGTTTGCAGCCCAGAGCACTTCCATTTGTTGCTCTTTTAATGCAGAGAGGAGACAGACACCTTCTCTGGCCTGAATGTCCCCTTGACAGTTTCGGTGCAATTAGAGTGAAGATATGCACATTAGCCACGTCAGAGAGAGAGAGAGAGAGAGAGAGAGAGAGAGAAAAAGCCCATCCTAATGTGAATTAGCTCAGTAGCAGATGTCGAAAAAAATTCCGCTGACTTTCTGATTGAAAAGCTTGTCGGTGAATTGATGGGAATGTTTCCTTGAGGGTGTCAGTAATGACTCCTTTTACCTTTTTATATCCCATCTAGCTCTTTTCTCAGTCTTGCTAATACATGCTTTCTCAAGGGTTCCGAGCAAAAATAGAAAGTGTGAAATGAGACAAGTGCAGCTTGGGTAACGGGCTAAAAGCATGTCCAGCTGAGACTTCCTGGAGAACTTAGTGTCCTGTTCACATACCTGAACCTGATGCATCATTAGCCTGATCATTCGAAAGGTTTGTGGGATAAAGCTCTTTAAAAGGTAAGACATACTTTTGCTGGTGTTGCATTCAGGGATGAAGCAAAGTATCTATGCTAAGTTGTGTCTGGGCATAGAGGTCAGATTTTGGAAGACTTATTTGAGATCATTGAAGACATTGAAATCTTTCTAAGCCAAGACAAGGACCTGTTTGCCATCTTGCTGGATGCACCTACAAGTACAATGAACTAATTATCTTCCTAAAGGGTAGTCTAGCCAGTATGACATTCAGGTCAGACAAGTGGACCATTTGTGTTGTTGTGATCTTGTTTTGAGTATCCTAAGATTCACTAAGCCAAAGCAGAAGACTTGGGTTCAATAACTTTCTGAAATATACTCTCAACAACTCTCTGACCTTGGTCAGAATTCAAAACTGTTTCAGACACTCCAACATTGCTCTGGCCAAGGTTCAGAAGGGCCTATGTTGACATAGAGTCCAAATCTAGACAGAGGAAAAAGAAACGCCGGAACTGGGAAGAGCACTGAACTCTTCTGCTGGTTGGTCAAAAGCCTCAATCATTCTTGATGGCTGAGCTCAAGATCTCTGCATTGTAATATTTTGTTGGCTAGTGTACTCAGATGTCCAGCGGTCTAAAGAAAGAGAGTATGGCCTCTACTACCTTGAATAGAAAGTATAAAATGGTCTGTGTCAACAAAGTGTCAAGTCATGAAAGTATGCTTTCTTAGATTTATTGCTGCGCACAATTCTTGCGCACAGAGATTACTCCTCTGAGTTTGAATTTTGAACAAAGAACAATGGTGGTTCTGATTCAACAGCACAAGTCCAGAATTGGTTGATTACCACTAGTTCTCTTTGGTACTATGAAGAAGTGTAGAGGTTGTAGAACCACTGAGGACACCACCTTGATGATGTCCCTTACTAACAAGACAATTAATGCCGTGAGCACCTTGGCATTCTTTTATTCAGGAAAAAACACATCTTGGAACACCGGAGACCTTTTGGAAAACTGTCATAGCTATTCCAAACCCATTGTATGGGTTTGTGAATGAAACCTGCTACACAAATGTAATTGTATGGGAATTTTCTGGATAGCCAGACTGCCAGTGGTTCTTGACTTCGGTGGTAGAAAAAGGAGGAGAGGTTGCGCTCCAGACGTCCCTTGTGTGACCCAGGGAGAGAAACAGATCTTTATTCGACACTGTGGTTGTTGCTGTCATGAATGGTAATTGCTGCTGTTGAATCACTACCTTTTATGAAACAGGAGGTATAAAAAATGGGAGCCCAGAGGTTTTACAAACAAGTTCATTGAACTATTTACTATTTTATGTAAACTGCCATCAACATGCTGAAGCTGACAGCAACTAGACAATTTGCAACAATTTAAGCAACAATCAAGCAAACAAATGAAAGTACAGCAATTGTCGAGCTTGATAAATAATAATAGTTTGAAACGTCCATCCATTTATAATTATACAGTTGATGGATTTTTCCATTAGAAGAAATTCACACTTCTTAATCAAAAAATAAATATCTTGATCTCTCAGAAATATAAACATTTTTAAAATTTCAAGCTACATTTTTAAATTGTGATAAATTTAAATAGTTATTTTTAAGAGGCAACTTTGCAAAAGAACAAATTGGTGCCTTCACTGACACTTCTTGAAGACGTTTATTATTATTGTGTCATTTTGAAAAGCAATTAAAGTCAGGGTAGGATGTGATGCAATCAAACACATTTCAGAACCTCCTCTTTTTCATTTCAGATCAGCTTGGATGCCAAGAAAATCAGGCTCCTCCGACTGCCGGAAGGAAAAGCCTCTCCCTCTGGAACAAGACAGACTGTTTTTGAGGTGTGTGTCTGTCCCAATGGAAAGCTCTTCTTATCACAAGCAGGAACTGGCTCCACTTGCCAGATCAGCAACAACATATGCCTCTAGATACTGTACTGACAAACCATCAATACACTCTTCATGTTCTTACAAATACTGAAGGACCTACTCCGCTCGACGATTCCAACATTTGCAAGAACTAACCAGGACTTCTTTAGGAATTGTGAAGACACTTTGAAGTGGCATTTGTTTGAAATAGATATTCAAGGTCAGACAGAAACGTTCAAGGTGATCACTAGCATTCAATTTGACATAGTCTGGATTGTTATCTTCCTTTACTGTGCTCTTTTTTTTCAACAAAGATATTTTTTGGGAGTGTGAAGAAAGCACATATGGTGCTTTGTCTCACACGTGCCACATAGACGCGACAGTTTGCTCAGTTCGGAGCCCAGCACATTAGACATTTTCTATGCCTGTAAAAGGACTTCGCCCTACATCTTCAACAACCTTGACTCATTTGTTCAGCTTCGGTGGGATGAGTCTCATGGCGGTGGTCAGCTGTACACAAACTGTGCTCGTGCTGGGCTCAAACCCTCGCACCAAGCAGAACAACACCTGTGCCTTATTTCAATGCACTCGTGGCAAGAAGCACACCTCACTTATTTTTATTCAAGGAGACGTTTGTTCATTTCATTTACTTGCCTTTTGCCCCCACAAGTCTGTTTTATTTAAATAGCCTGAACGTTGTTGAGAAACCCAGAGACCCTGATAAGAAAAACTTGCACGTTATTCTGATAATCTCTTCAGGTTGAAACAGACAGCGGAGGATTACCTGTGATTAAGTCAAAAGTCTGTTGTTTTCCTATTTGCTGTTGGGTTTCGAGTGGTCTGCAGTTGCGACCGTGAGCGTTACTAAACCTTTCTATGGATTCAGATATTACAATTTTGAAATAAAATTACTTTTGCACGCACACACTCCACAGGTTTGAAACATGGACGTATTATTGCGTCAGAGGGAGAAATTGCCAAAAGTGCCGCCCATTATAAGCCAACGATTGGCGGCCAGATAGCAAAAAATCTGGGCTTTGGCTCCAGCATAAACTATAGATGCCCAATTAAAAAAAATAAATATAAGGTATATCAAATTTTATTGGTCGCGTAAAGAATCATGCACCGTACAGCATGTAGTGAAATATTCAGAGAAAATAAAGTAAGTTGAAAAGTATAGAAACGGAGTAGTGTGATTTATTCGTATTGTCTTCATGACCAAGTTCCAACATATAACGTACAGTAATCATTTTATTTAATGAATTTCCCAGTTAGTCACAGATTTACATCCGGCAAACAGTGCATTTCACTTGTCTCGCTTTGGCAATTAAATCAAGGTTGTCTTGAGGATTTGCCAGAGTCTAAATTAGCCAAAATTATGCAGCACACATAATATAAGTAGCATTTGGTGTTGGTGTATAAATATGTTACAGGAAAAGTGTGAAATTCAGGCATTCTATAGACCACTCTGGCATTTTTAAGCAAACTGAAATATACAAATAAGAAAGACCTGCAACAACAAAATGTCTAAAGACAAAGCGAAGAAACAAATTACAGGCCTTTCTACTACAAGTCATGTGTCTTTATAGATTTTCAATCTATATGGTCAGATGTCCTACTCCTGTGAGAGATTTATTAAAAGGCTACTTGGTCTACGAGATAAAATCGTTTTCAATCTATTGAGAACAATTACTTGTAATTGAGTTTGATAAGAGACCTTTAATAACAAGAATAATAATCGATATTTAATTGTGAAATACAATAATTACATAATGAGAGGTACTGAATCAGGAACAGAAAGTTTTATTTTTATTATATTCAGAATGCTGACGTAAAATTAAATTAGATGGAAAGATCTTTAATAACAAAAAAGAAGAACTCCTAACTTACCCACAATGAGATTATTGACTATTTCACACTTTTTCCGTAACACACACACACACACATAAATGTAGATTTTTAATTATAATTAATAATTTAATTATCTAATTTTATTGTCTGAAGACGAACACACTTTACATGCGATTACTAATTAATTCTTTAATCACATGCCCATGACATGGAGGCAATGACAATTGACCTTCAAGAGCTGAAGCCCCAAGCAACAGTCGACATCCAAACAATGTAGTAAATGCTCTGTCAGAATAGTGAAGAAACACACAAGGATCTCTGAGAAGAAAAACACCACAGAAGGGCTTTAACATTTCATTTTCCTTTGGAGAATTTTCAAATTGAAGTTAGTGCGTGTGGTGCCTGATTGCTTTGAATTACTGCATGGAACAAAAGAGAGTGGAACACAATGGTAAATGTGACAACTCAAGGTTTTTTCACTTTCACATGCACTTTTTTTTATTAAACGTGCACTTTTTGTTTCTTTGAAAGTGGCTTTCATCGCATTAGTTGTACATTGATTTGTATGTAACCCCTGGGAATCCCACTCGTGAAATCTGAGTTTCTACCGACATAAGCAGTAAAGTTAACTTTACTGTCTCTTCTTCAACTTTAATGAGACAAACAACACAAAATAAGCTTTCTGTTCCATATTTATGAGTTTATTCTTCATGTTTGGCTTCAAGCTGGATTGTCAAGCTATGATGTGCTGGTTATTTTGTTTAATAAAATCCAACTTTCTTGACAAACAAAATGTTTTCTTAGCCATTTAAGTGTTCAGGAAGTGGTTTAGTACATACTGTAGAGGTTTTTTTTTTTGTCAAAATTCTAAAATAACACTGACAATGCTTCTAAACATTGTGTATGTACAATTTTGTACAAGAAGCACAAATATTTCATATATTTTTTGATAATAAAATGTTGGCTCTATAGCATAACCAAGCTTTTGACGTGTGAAGGTTGTGACAAAAATTTGTTCCACACATGTAAACCTTCGTGTAAGTAAAAACTGTTTTCATGAACATACAAATTCGCTTTTATTTTAAAATTGTTTTAAAACCAATCACTTGCTTTTCTACGTAACAGTTTCGTTTTTTCTCTTTTATTTAATTTTGTTTTCACAATCTTTGCTTATTCTATGCAAGACATACATGGTTGTAGAGAAATGTATCGATGCAAAGAATTGACAACTGTCTATACTGTATTACATTTATTATACTTTGTGTGCAGTTTGTATTTATGAATTGAGTTGCAACCTAAAATGAATCAATAAACTTCAAGGAGATGTGGAACAAGATGTGGAACTTTGAATTTGAGTCACACTTTTTATCCATTTAAAATTCACATGTGATTCATATTTTGAACATGATTCTTCCATTTCTGGGTTACGGTGATGTTGAGGAACAATGTAAGTAAAATGAGTGAGTTTGCACGAAATTTGGTCAAAATTTTATAACTGCCAAGTGAAGCTAAGTGAATCAGTGATGCTGGCTGACCTGAACCTCCATACCATCAATTGATAATTATCATATTGGATGCATTATTCATGAATATTTATCACGCCTGATAGCAGGCTCTAATTGCAATGCAACACCCTTTTCACTGCAAGCTCTTCTGGAGCTCATTCTCATTATTCTAATTGTAGTGTGCATTTCTAAATACCTTTAATATTGTGATTTTACTGTGTTCAGTGCATTCAAACTCCGTGCACTGGTTTAGTACCCTACAATGTTTTGTTTTACTTCTTTTCCGTCTCCACATGCATTTGAGGTCATTTGAATCATTTCTTTACAGCACAAGCACTAATCTGCCGCTAATTAAAGTATTCTAAGCGGCACCCCGGTTTAAATGTTAATTAATTTTAACAGCATGGTCTGGATTTAAAACATCTGGACGACTTGAAACTAAAATCTTGTGAATTTTAAACTAAGAGCAAAATGCAAATGCATGCTCATGTATCCACATAAGTCATAATTATTGAAGTCAGTTATTTAAAAAAATGTAAAACAAAATGAAAAAGTATACTCACACACACACACACGCGCGCGCACAGTAAAACCTCGAATAAAATGTGTCTTCTAAAAAATCCTTCTATTAGAGGTGCCATTCTATTTGATTTTTTACAATATATATATATTTATATAGACCGTGCTCATAAATAAACTGTGGCAATTAGCCAATGCAACAATGTATTTTCTTAACTGTCTTTATGTTACTTACTTTACAATAATTTAGCAAAAGCTTTTTACCAAAATGACTTTTAGTTACAATTATTTACAAATCAACGGTCTGCTTTGCCAGGAACGTTTGTCTTGCTTATGAGAAGTTAACAACATACAGTAGATGATGCTTTTGGAAATAAAACCTACGACCAACTAAGGATGAGTTCAGGAAAACATTGCACCGTAAATATATTTCCAACAGCATCACTCCAAATTGTAGTCCTAGTAAACAAACAGTTTGCGTTTATTTTGCGTTTAGGAATGAAGTTACCCCCCCCCCATTCTTTACTATTAGTCTCATCAATGTTTCACTCTGGCCCTGACATGACATGGATTTCTCGATCTAGATCTCTTTATATTAATGAAGGTTGATGCTGTTTGAATTTGGTGCACTGCTTGTTTTCCCAGTCGTCATCATTCCATCTACCAACACATTTCCCATTGGTTTGAGATGTTCGCACGGCGTCCAGATCTCTAAGACGCTGTCTTGTGATGATGAGCGGTGCTCTTTATGAAGAGCGATGTGCACTGCTTTGTTTCATAAAGAAAACATCAATCTTAATAATTCATGAATGATGATTGCATAATGTCTTTAATAAAAACCCACATGGTTGGGAATCTCCACTATAATTCCCAGAATGCACCAAACATTTCCTCAAGGGTTGAACAACTTTTCATTTCCCTTGAGCAAAATGTGCAAATGCATTTTTGAATTCACATACTGCACGAGCTTAATTGCAAATATGTGCGGTTGTGATATAGACTTATTGGTGCTTTACTCTGAAACAGCTCAAGACGTGTGGTTCCGCTGAGGTGGGAACCATAATGCTAAACACTCTCTTTTCAAGGCTTTACTGTGGATGCAATGGCAAAGCTGCAACTCAGGAAGGAATAATGTCATGGCAGGTATTGACTAAAGTTTCTCACACCTGTCTTGCTGAAATAGCTTTACTGAGGAATCTTGATTCTCCGTCTGCGGAGATTGATTTCGCAATAAATTGAGTACAATGCGATTTTAATAGCAAAAAGACTAAAGAAAAAATTAATTTGTTTCTCAAATTAAAATTCCGGTTTTAAATGCAGTAGCGAAAGTAGAGTAGTAGATCAATTCACACACACACACACACACACACACACACACACACACACACACACTGTGTAAAGAACTACAACTCAATTGGCTGAGCACACTTTTTTCTATTGTATTAAAATTACAGTCTATTATAGTTTGAAAAGAAGCATCTTAATGAAGGGAGCGACTGCTACAGTGTCGTTCCTCTTTCTCTGTTTCCATAGAGACATGTTGACTCCGACTGAACAGCATGACAAACATGACCGAGAAGCAGCTCGGACTGAAAATGAACTGCACCGTTTCAGATAAAATGCTCTACGCATGACTGCTTTTTCAGCTATTGTGCAGATTTGGTTGGTCCTCTTGCGGGACGGGTCACACAGCCAATCAGCAGAACCGTACGCTGTGGAAATCAGACACTTTCAGGGTGAACGTAGCAGCAGCTAATGGTGTGATTCGTGCACTTTCAGCACTTCCCTTTGACATCCTAGATTAGACATTCAGAAATTTTCTGCGCACATGTAGATTTTAAATGATTAGACATCCGTATATTGACTAACTCATTACTATTTTAGTGCGAGACTAATCGTAACATTATGAAGGAAGGAAGCTGTGAGGGACAGAAACACTGACATAAGGCAAAGCTCTTCATTCAGGTCTGTTTGCTTATAGATTTTGTTAATATACATAGTAAATAGATATTTTATTATTGAGTTCTAGTATCAATAATGTTCATTTTGCTCTCATTTGAAATCTGATTACTGGACAAATAAAAATTGGAAAAAACTTAAGTTCATGTTCATTTTTAAAAAGGTATTATCCATCTATCTACAAATAAAGGTGTGCGTGGGTCTTTTGATCAGAGTATTATGGGACTGGCGATGCTCTGTCCTTGAGTGATTTGTGTGTCCAATGGATCGAGATGACACACAATGTTGCATATTTTATTTTAAAAAATGACGAAAAGTTCAGGGCCAACTAGTGAATTTGATGTTCGCTTCTTAAGTTTCTGTGCTCAGTTTACTGTTCATGATGCCATGTCACCATGTGCAATGCGTCTAGGCAATAGAACAATTATTTTCTGAAAAAATTGATGATTTTTTTGAATGAGGAATTTGAATGGGAAAAGAGAATTTCATCAGTAATTATAATTTTTTTACCGTATGTTAGTGTATTGATTTTTGCCAAGTTTTGTAGGATGCAAAAATTTGTGGTTTTGTTGATTATGTATTGATTGTACAGTCGACACCTCTTAATTGGGACACATCGGGACAACCATTTTCTCCCAATAAAGCGGCACAAATTTGCGCTGAGTTATTTAGTTATTTGACTTTAAAATTTTTCCCAATAAAGAAAACAGCTGCCAATTTAATCGTCGGCCCAATTAAGTCGAGTCCACTGTATAGTGGTTGATGGTTTAGTATCAGCCCGTACATTTGTTGAAACTCGACTTTCAAGGTCTGTGGGTCAGTGAGTTGACATGGGCAACAGCTCTAGGAATGAAACCGTTCCTCACTTGGTTAGTGCGTGTCTTGATTGTCCTGTATCTTTTGCCTGATGGCTGTGGCATAAACAGTCTGTGTCCATGGTGGGTTGGTTTCCATGATCTCGCATGAAATTGTGTCGAGGTCAGGATGCCTGTTGCTACAATCCTCTGTGCAGTCTTGACTATATCTTGAGTCAGGTCTCTCAGGTTCTCAGCAGTTCAGCTATGCAGTGTCGAAGGATGCTCTCTAATGCCTTCTTGTAGAAAGTTACTAGGAGCTAAGTGGCCTTCTTCAGGAAAAAAAAAATATTCTGAGCGTTTTTCACTAAGTGTGAGGAAAAAATTGTTCAGTAAAAGACCTTTGTTAAATGACTGGATGTCAATAACTCCAACCTCACCATGTACTGTATGTGTAGTGGGGGCGTTGGAAGACAACCTTGTCTTGTGTTTTGTAGTGACTTTGGTAGGATATCCCATCTTGCCCTTTGTTTGGGAGGCCGTATTTTGGCCAATATGTGCAACAGTAGAGCTGCTCACATGTACAGTATGATATATTGGGACCTAGGAGAAGACAAGATGTGTCCGAAACCCTTTCCAATATCTTTCCAAAAAGGCTTTGCAAAAATTACTCTTCATCAACATTGAAAACTGAGTAGAATATAAATCCTGCAGCTATGGAACCTTCAACCTCTTTACTTGAGGAAAACCAGAGTCTCTATTTCAATAACTGGCTAGACTGCCAGATATAGTAAGTAGTCAAGTATAAGTAAGAAAACTTAACTTGACGCTGGCGAAACCCCCCTGGCCATCTCTGCCTACTCGTGGGAGGATCTCAAAAGGCAAAAAGGCTTACGGTTTAATTTACTCTGCAGATGTTTTATCCAAAGTGACTTACATGGGCAGGTCGAGTTCAAAGTCTTGCTCGAGAGCATTTCAGTTGGGTCCAGAACTGGTTTGAACCTACATTTTATGATCACAAGTCCAACTCTCTACCACGGTCTACACTGCATTATGGCTTAGGAAGAGTCTTATTTGATGACAGTGAAGACATTACGTTCGTCTTAGAAATTCACGAATCATAGGAGGCGTGTCTAGGCAGGTAGAGGCATGACTGTGAAGGTTGTGGCGTGACTTGGCAGGTAGAGGCGTGACTAAGCAAGTAAAGGGTAAGTTGGTTTAAATGAACACTATAGGGACCATACTGAAATTGAGCTCGGCATTTAAACATCTAGTCAAGTGAACGTCTGCACACGTCTGGTTAGTAGTTTCCTACAATGGTGCATACAGTTGCACTCTGGTGGCGCTACAGGCTGCAATTACCGGCACTTGCCAATCTTCCTGTCGCAAACGGGTTGCTGGATCGGACTGCCACCCCAGATCTCCAACTCATTCCGACCACATTGGAACTAGATGACTTGAGATCTACTAACTGGCAGATTGTTTTAATTTTCAACCGAAGCAAGAGAGATACACTGTTCACCGACTTCTGTTGTACAATATGTCGTTCATGCATTCTTTATGAATGAATCATTTAAGACAATTAGGAGTAACAAGTCACGTATACGCATGTGCAGAAGTCCAGAAGCTGATGAGATGGGCGGCTTTGAATTGGTCTTGGACTGAGAAAGCGCTATACAAATATACTTGAAATTGAACATGGGCGACTTGTGCTTTTTCATAATTAGGTGAAATTTTGGTCCAAATAAGCTAAACTAGGATTTGGTCAGAATAGGCAGCGGATACAGTGAACTTGAATCGAATACATGAATTAACATGAGTTAAAGTGGTAATTTTATTAAATGTATTTTTTTTTTCTTCCATTCACTTTACAGTAGTTTAATGAAATCGTATGCTATTTATCAGATATTTATAGCCATGCTTTTGCAGTGAAGTCAATTGAACTGATGCACTTCACACCATAGAATATGATTTGATTTAGCTTCAAAGCGAATTAGAGGATGACGGCCTGTGTTATGAAATCAATCACGCTGTGCTTGATGTGAAGTGTGAAATCGCTAAACACAGCCATTTCAGAACCAAACGTCTGGATAAACAGGTGTCACGCTCCGGGTCATCAGTCACATCAGCACACACAAGCTCACAGAAACTTAAACACATTTATACATGCATTCACACCAACACAGACACATACACAAACTTACTGTGTCTCTTACACACTCACTCTTTATGACATGCACGTTCAGACACGCACACTAGAAAACACACACACACACACGCTCACATGTACATACACTTAGAAACACATATACAAACACTGTAGATATTTGTGTATATGATTTGTGTGTACATTAAAAGGATACTTTGTATTCTTTCCTCTTAATTTATTGTGTTTGTTTCCTGTAAAATATGTGTATTCACTCTGGCATTATTTCTTTTGAGCATTAAACAAGACAAAAACCTTTAGAGTGGAATTAGTGGTTGGGAGATTTCAGTTCTAGTCAATCGGCAAGATTGGAGAACATTTTGGCAACCACTGATTTTATTGGTTAAATAAAACCCTGGCAGCAACATGACATCAACACAAATTTACTGACAATTAAGATAAAAATTGATACAAGGCCCAGGAGCTCTAAAGTTTCCAGTATCGAATGGAAACATGTGACAACCATAAACACATAAACAACTCAACTCAACTCCACAATTCCAGAACTTCACCTAATATAACCCAAGAAGGTTTTCACTATGGTTCCTCAAAGCCACACAATCCATGTAATGTGTGATTCCTGTATATGCTGATAGAACGTCTTGTGTGCTTGAACAAAGAAACACAGTGGACGGTGATCAGTGCATCCTATATTCTATTTCTAGACGGAAACACTGGTAAAACATTTGTGTCTTGTTTATTAGCTAAGGAGACTCTTTGAAAACTTTTGAAGGTCTGAAGATTTAAATGATATTTCAATAATTTTACATTCACATTTTCCCTTGAATGTGAACACCAAACACAATTTTGGAAAACAATTTCAAGTCTATATTGAAATCTCTGTTTGCTCATCTCACACATCTGAACCTGGTGGTCCCCAGGTAGTGCATTTGCTGCTAAAGATGAGGAAGATGACCGCAGGATCTTTATGCTTCATGTGGTCTGCCTCTAGGGGGCATGGTGTGATTGATTAAAGAGCATGAACTGAAAGAGGCTTTTGTTCTTAGCAGATTCCAGCATCACAAGAACAATGTGTCACATGCTCATCTATTTCCTCCCCATTAGCTGAGTAGATTTCATGTGAAGAATATTACTGAAAAAATATCTAAAAGAAAATCAATTCTCTATACACCCAAAAGTAAAGGAGTCCAAAGTTACACACACAACATGCCTCAGATGAGAACCGAAGAGAAAAGTTTAAAAGAAGTAGAACGTGACCCCCGCAAATGATCAAAAGAAACAAACAAATATATGATTTTAAAAAGTAACATACGGAAAATGTAGATGGCTATTTTAATTTCTATTGTTTGTCTCACATTGATTTAAAAAAAAGTAGCTGATTCATTTTTTGTGTCAATTTTATAATAAAGTTCCACGTAATTTAAAAAAATAGCTGAAATACTCACAATACAATATGAAATATTGAGCATTTTTAAAGTTTAAATATAATATATTGTTCATTTTGCTTAAAGAAAAAAATAATTGTTTACATGTAAAAAAATAATAGTGTTTTGCATTATTGAAGAAATATTTTTGCTAAAATACAGTTTCAGAGTTTTTAGCAATATTTCCCAAAGTTGATGTTATAAAGCAACGTGAACTTTACATGTTTGGTATCACAATGCATCTAAAAAGTCTGCAGTAAATAAATAATGTATTTATAGTGAAACAAATACATTGAAAAAAATTTAAACACATTTGTGTGTTTTTCATGTGCTATAGACATCCAAAAATGCACTCTCACACTAATTTGTGCGCGCACGCACACACAAACACACACACACAGACACGCACACATGCATGACACAATTCTTCTTTTCTATTGCTTATGATGACTTGCATGCACAGATAAAGCCTGCATATTCTCATCCACAGAGAGCTGTTTATTTGCAATAAAGAAAAGTGTCGAAAAGTGATATTAAGACCACAAATCAAAGGAGCTTCAGTTCCCTCTGCAGACATTATTCTAAACTTATATAGAGTCACAAATCTGCTCGAGACAGACTTTGAAGGATTGTTGAAAACACTCAGGTGTGATACTAGCAGGTCTCTGTATTTCTGTCAGCTATAGATAAATGCACACTTCCATGTAAAGCATGTGCTCAGCATTTATTTACCCCAATGACTCTTTGTGTCGGTGACTGATTATCATTTGTGTTTTCCCGCTCCAGGCCTTTTTCCGCCCAGAGTTGACGCGAGTCACCTTAACTTTGCATGTCTTCACTTTTCCGATGCTGCACTCTCCCGAGAGCTTAGGATTCATTTCAGAACGGCAGAAAAATAACCGCAACACCTGGCCGATGTGATCAGGAGCCGAGCTAGACAATAAACACATCCGTGGGGTTTTCATTAGTGTGCATGAGGGCTCAGCTGGGGAGATGGAAGCTACGCTACGTAAGCTACGTCCTTGCTTTGAGAAGGGACGTGTCACTATCGTTAGGCCTGCAGAACATCGGATGTGAGAGAATTTGCTGCAATTATGCAAACGCTGTGGATTGATGGTTAAGAAAAAAATAAAGCGACTCAGATGGTTGAAGTCTGCTTAGCTTGTGGTGATCCGCTAGCTGTCAAAAGCTAAATGAAGTCACTTTTTGTGTTTGAAATTCTTTTATTTTTACTACTGGGGAAAATTATAAGCTTTTTTCTCTTATTTGTGTGAGAAATTTTCACCAACAGACTCTTACTTAAATGCAAACAGACTGAGGCAATCAGAAACCACTTGCCGTCTGTCTACTTCAGTCGGAAAATTAAATCAAAACCACACACAGGAAATTCAGATTAAATTGCAAAATACTTAGTGGTTTTGGAGATAAAGCTAACCAGAGAAACTAAACTAAACTGGCAGCTAAACTAACTCACATGACAATGCTAAACTGCTGGCTAAGATGGCCTCGGAAACTAAACTAAACTGGCAGCTAAGCTACAGTAACTGGCAAGACAATGCTAAATTGCTGGCTAAGATAACCTGGAAATCAAAACTAAACTGGCATCTTAGATAGTGTGCGTAACAAAGATAAACTACCAGCTAAGCTAACCTGGGGAACTAAACTAAACTGGCAGCTAAGATAACCTGAAAGACAATGCTAAACTACTGGCTAAGCTAACCTGGGAAACTGAACTAAACTGGCAGCTAAGCTAAACTGCAAGCTATGTTAGCCTGGAAAACTAAGCTAAATTGGCTGCTAAGCTAACCGGGGATAGGCATAAACCTGAGTTTGGTATTGCCTGTTTTTAATATTGTTTTACACTTTTTTTATTCCATCAGTTTCTCATTTTTTTAACACAACAACAATATTCTGCTCAATATTTATTTGGGAATAAAAAACCCAAAGTAACTGCAAAATTGATTATGACGTTATTCAGAAATTTTAATATAAAGTATAGAGTCTACTGGGTAATAAGATGCTCTGAGGACAGATGTTCAGTTCAAATAGTTCACAATTTACAAGAGTGCGTGGAGTAAGCTAGCTAAAGGTGAGTCGCAACAGGAAAACAACCTTGCAGCTTGTTGCACATTTTCATTAAAGAACCAGTGATTGGTTATAACACCATACACACATATTAGTTTTCACTCTAGATTTTCACAAAAGTTGCAAAATCAACACACTTTGCTATACTTTGCTATACTATACCACTTAAAGCTAATACTGATATTAAATTGGAAACTTTCATAAAACCATCTAAATTATTTCAAGAAATGTCACTCTTGGTTACTGAGTAAGACATAATTACAGTAATTTATCAATATACAGTTTTATTGCTAAGCATTTTATATCTACGTTGTTCTACGTTGACTGCTCCTGGAACAGTCAAAAGAGACGAAATTGATGTATCCTTCGAAACTACAATCACACAACAGTTTTTGTAAAGTTACAATGCTAGAGAAGATAAGCATTAGTGAGCCACTGGAGCCTACTCCAGGTTTTTTTGTTTTCTTAGCGCTTGTATGCTGACAGCTTGATGGAGTTTATTCACTAGTTTATTTTTTAAACCACTACACCAATAGTATGTATACAATTTATAACATTAGTTTGCTGTATTAATACAGTATGTATATTAAAATGCATGAAGGTGATTAGAGAACCATGCAGACAAGTTGTAGAGCTGCTGATAAGGAAATGAAATGGGAAATTATTGTCTTTGTAGTGAAACAATTTTATTTGCTTAGTAACTCACTAATACCAGCGGTAGGGACTAGTAAGGCACTTTCTTGCTGGGACCCTCTTTTTCTTGAGCAAAATAGAGATATTTTAGGGCAAATACATTTACTATTTTTCAAAATTTCCCTGAAGGGGACCGAGGAAGGAAAGGAAATGAGATGGAGGCCTGGTGGAGGTCTTCCAGTGTGTCATTAACATGTGCTTGTGTGTGTCCTGCGGGTCTCTGTCTCCCGCACACACACACAGTCCAAAAGCATGTTCACCGAGTAAGCTAGAGACCATAAAGCATCCAGAGATGTGTGTGTATTATAGACACTTATTCTCATTCTGGTCCAACCAGCAAAATGTTCATCTTCTAAACTGCTTCTTCTATTTCAGAGTCAAGTGGGGTGAGACTAATTCAATCTTCTCTGGGCCTGAAAATTTGTATATTCACTCTGGAAACCAGGCCAAAGAAACCCCAAACTAGACAATCTTTTATGTGTGAGCATATTAGGATAGGAACTTGGAATAAAAGCAAAAGCATTAAAAAACAAAAATAAAATCCTTGATTTTTAAATTTTTTTTACATTTTTTTAAGCTATTTTTTTTTTTGCTTTTATTTATTTAGTTAAGCCTTTATTTATTTCATTGTGTACTTATTAATTTATTTTTGTCTGCTTTTATTTTTCTTGGAGGTTGGTAGACTAAAGTAACCACCTTCGGTCAAAGCTATTTTTTTAGCTCCAACTATTTTTTTACTGTACCTGTCAGTGGCAGTATTGTACAGAATGTAAAAAATATTAAAAAATTGTTCATTTAAAAAAAATGTCAGAAATAAATTAGCAAGTATTATTTACGGTGTAAACTTTCCCTGAAGTGTGTGAAGTGACTGTTTTGTCCAATCAGCTTTCAGGGCTTCAGAATCTGCTCAAACTTTACAGCTGTTGGTTTCTTATGTTATTTTAAAGTGGACGCAAAAACTTTTGTTTTAGTTTTCATTTGGTGGTAGTTAGATCACGACATGTCTGGGGTATTGTGCTCAGATTATTCAGAAATATTTTGTCTTTTTTTTTAAACTAAAAAAAATACCCCGCTCAACAAAAAAAGAGAAACAAATCAGATAAAATACAAATATAATGTTTATTTTTCTCCGACATATGGTTTACTGTATAAAGAGTTGATTCTTCATTAAACTTCCAGTTATCAAATATTCAATTGGTTACATTGGAAAATACTCCACAAAAGTAAAAAGGAACCATGTGTGAAAGGAAAAGCAGAGGTAAGGAGAAGGCAATTAGAATGCTGGAAAAGAAAGCAGCCACAGAGAAAATGGAGTTTGGCATTGTCCTTGAAGCTGTCCCCTGTACTAAAATCACAGCAACTTTTAGCTTCCCATCAGTGTCATTTTAGGACCCTCTTCAGACAAGTGAGAAAACGCAAGGAAGAAAACAAAGGCAGCGGAAAAGACAGCAGCTAACAGATGACTAGCTGTCACAAACTGTTAAGCTCCAGATGTCCAAATACTGATTCCATCTATTAGAGACAATGGCACGTTTTTAACTGCTTGGTTGAATCTTTTGAAAAAGCAATGCCTTCGTTCCAGTTCCTGGGTTAGTTGGGGATAAGAACATACAGAAAGCCAATGGGTTCTAGAGACCCAGACAGCTTTTGTGACAGTGAATTTCCTGAACCAAATCTAACTGTGCAATCAAGCAAATCATATTCATATTTTGGTATTTTGGATTTATAAACATACCACATTCTATGCATAGAATTTAAACAGAAAAAAGATTCTGCTGTTCAAATAATCCAATAATTTGGTGACTTCATGGATTCTCACCATTCAAAAGAATTGTGGAGATCCTGAATAAAACAAGCCAAATGAAAGTTCAGCTCATCTTTTCATTCAGGTACCACTATAAGAACCACTTAACCAAAGCCAAAGCGTTAAATGTAGCATGAAAATAAATTCAAAGTGTCATTGTTGCATTGATAGAAAAGGTCCAATATAATGAGAAAGAGCGAATGCTTTCCCCCAAACACATGCCAAAGCTCAGAGACTTCTTTACAAAAGACATTTGAGGGTTAATAGAACATTATTGCTCCCCAAACAAATAGGTTATAACTACAGAATTTGTAGATATTTTAAAGCTGGTGAAAGACAACTTCCACGGAATTTTAAAATAAATGCAACGCTCCTATTTTCCACTTGAAATGAGTTTCACAAATGCAGCTACTGCATTTTTTAAATTATTATTATTTAGCTCTTTAGAAAAAAATGGATTTGCGAAATTTGGAATTTATTGTTACATATGTATTTGGGGGTATACCATATATGAAAATACAGTACCCTGTTTAATATTACTTCCAATGAGCATATGTAGATAGCATGTACATTGTAGCATGACAAAAGGTCAGGAATTGGTGTAAAAAGAGTAAGAGAATGCAAACACTTTCACCTTTTACTTGCAGTTAGTTTTTGGCTGTTTTTATGTCCCAAAAAATAAATTACTTAATTAACAGAAACATGAGAGGAAAGCTAACCTAATGTTAGTGGCATTGTGAACCACCATGTGGTTTTTAGCTTTGGTGTAAAAATGTAATGGTAGAAAAACACAGATTTATTAAATATAGTGATCTTGACCTTGTTTTGCAACCGTAAGACATTATGACTTACCTCAACTTCTTGTGTATGTGGCTTGCCTTCCTTTTGTAGTTTACTTCTTGGTTCTTCGCAGAAAGGGTTGGAGCAACAAACCTGTTCTTTGACAGACGTCATTCATTGTTGTTCTTCTATTAATGTCAGTCCACGCTTGGTGGTCTGTAGGATGAGACTCATCTTAGAGTAATCCTTGACCTCTCGACCTCTAGAGGCCATGTGATCCCTCCAACAACAGTATAGGTGACAGCAAGACAATGTACCACACTATTGGAGAACACACAGACTATAAAGGCATAAAATATATGTAGCAATAATACATTCCACATGATGAGTCATAATGTTGTGTCTCTGCGGAACCGCAACAAGCAAACATTATGTGAATTGCGAGCAGATCTGGACAGTCCAGAGATCGATGATGAATTTATCGTAAACTGAAACGACAACGTTTAACTACACTGCTGTACAGATGACAGACAAGGTTTCAAGGGAGGATAGACAGTTTATTAAATTATTTAATAAAAGATGACAAAGGACAAAAAATAACAAAAAATTTCATCTTAACTTGGCATGACAAATGTGACGCGGGTGACCATCGAAATGGAAAAAAAGCAACAATAGATGGCAAAATGAATGCGAAGAACATGTAGTTTATTTGGAGCCAACTTTGTTTAAAGCATTTGACGAGATTGTTGTGGTGTATTGTTGTATTTTTGAAGATATTCACGCCACCTTTTTAAGGGTTTTTTATGATTCATTATTTAATAGTTTAAAATGTTTAAGTGGCATTTAAGGGATGTAGAATGCCAATATATTCTAGTTCAACATCAAAGTGGTGATAGATTTGAAGCTTTCTTTGATGAATTGTCTTCTCAGGGAGATTTTAGAAACTCACTAACACTTTTGTGTATTAGTCATGGATTAGTCAACATCTAATAATCAATATCATTGTCAACAATGTGCTAGAAACCCATTGGCTACAGACACAAAGAATAAAAATAAGACCCCATAGTACGGTGTCCGAACTCAGATTTGTCCATTAGTCCATTTTGCTGTAACAATCAAAAACATTCTACTAATCAAGCAACAGATGAATGGATAGATTCATCCCATTAATTCCTAATCTTAATATACATCACATTTATTTGCCTCGTAGCTTGAACAGTTATCTAATGGGGTTTATAATTGCTATGCCATGACGAATTTCACTTATGCAATTTAAAGTGATCATTGCTCTCCATTTAACGGTCTCTGAGGGCTTTCACTCACTGGAGAACTACAGCGTGGGAGAAGCAGATGTTAGCGAGAGTAAAGCGCCGGCGATTCGTTTGCCATGTTTGCGTTTGCACTTGAAGAATGACTCCTCTGCACTGAAAGCTCCCTAAGCAGGGACCATCGGAGTTGTAGGTGGTCAGCAATTTGCGGTATCACTGGTCCCACCAATCAAATCCCGTGCACTTTCTGTAACCACTCCCAAATTCATGATCCAAGCCACACACACACACACCATTGTTTGATTTATTCTCACTTGCGCAAACCCTTCCAACAATTGCATAATTTTTCTAAAAAACCCTTTGATTTGAAAGCCTAGATTTGATCATGTGGTCTTGTTGAATTGATTTAATAGGGGAAGTCTCGCTGAAGGATGTTTAATATGGTATAAAGCTCCCGGAGTTTATAGATTCATATATTTCAAAGTCTCTACTGAGGTTTGTTCGGCTTACATAAGGTTTTCTGTCATTTACTCTAAATGAATCTTCATCAGAGCATTGATACAGGCTTTAGAAGAACCCACGTTATTCCTTCACATACATTTCATTCCCAGAGCTAAAAGATGATAAGCATTTGTGCGGAACACCTGTCCTGTGAGTTTAGCTTTCCCCTAAGCAACGCAAGAGTCCGCCACAGAGCTTTAAAAATACAAGGAGAATTTTTATTACTCCTCAAAATCCGGATTCACAGTGGGCAAAAATGCCGTAGTAAAAAACTCTAATGCGAACCAGATGCCCGTAACACACTAATTTACAGGCGTGCAGGGAATTTTGCAAGGCTGTAATAATTTCAAATATCCACAGTGAGGACTTTTGTGTGCCCGTCTAGGAGGAGAATATGCTCACTTCATGGGTATTGACAGATCTGGAAATGGCCAATTTCATTTCCATTGGGCACAAAACGCATTAGTGGAGGCTGCAATTCGTCCTCCCAACATCCACGCTAAAATCCTAAACTGCTTTTTGCCCCTAAACGCCGATGCAGAAGTTTTGAAATCAAGTTCCGAAACAGTATTTCAGAATTGTTTTTTTTTTTGACAGAAAAAAAGTCTGGACCGGAAAAAGCTTGAACCCGTTTGACCTGCAGTACTCCAGTGTTTTTGTGCAGAGCAATTCAGTTTTTTCAAACAAGGCTCTCCATTTTACGAGGTTTTTTTTCCATTTCTGGGTGGTGGGGATCTTAATCTCAGGACATGAACTTCTTGCGTTGAGGCAACAATCAGCCAGTCAAAATTAAAAATGTGCTTTTCTGTGTGATTTTTGGTGAATAGCAGAGCATTAATTGACTTTATGACTTTATGTTTGTGCACATGGAAGTTTGATGGATTAGCACAGGATTGAATTATACCGGACACATGGCAGCCCTGCATATGTGCCAGTAACATGCCATAATTCCAGTGACTTGAAGAGCAGCATATTGTCTTAGGCAAGAAGAATCTGCTCTGGTCACGCTATTTTCTTTCACTTTTTACTTTTTTTATGAAGACGTTTGTTAAGGTGAAATCAAGAGCTGATCCGCCTTATAAGTGTTTGAAAAGTTCAGCCATGATGTTTCTTGTGAAATAAAAATGTATTTGTCATGTTCCGCATTTAGTGTGGGTAAAATGTTTATAATCTATGTTTGTCTCATGTATGTTTTATATGTCATGATTGAAATAAAACACTTTTGGATTCTTGTCAATGATAAAATATTACAAAACCAAAGATATGACTAAAACAATTAATAAGAGTTTATCATTAATATTTTATATTCATTCTTTGTCCTAATTATATACAGTATGTACATAAAGTATATTATGAGTATTAACTAGCACACTATGTTTACTAATATATACTTATAGTATAAACATACCAATTGTTTTACTACAAGAAATATGCTAATCATTTGTAAATCATTTGTACTTGTGTTTCCCAAAATATCACGTCACACATAAAGTATTTCATTCATAAATTCATTTAAAGTGTGGAAATAAATATATAAGACTACGTATAAGCAAACATACTTTAAGCACTTTAATTATGTATTAATCTATGAATTTAGATTCGATAACACAAAAATTTATTTTATAAAATTTTATAAATTTTATAAAATTAATGGAAATATATTTTTGATAGATAATTTTTTATTACGTTTTAACATTTGATATCTTTTGGATTGAGGTATTTGTTAAGTAGAGACGACTTCATCATTCTTTAGCAAAAGACACATGATCTTGGCGTCTTGCAGAAGAATGTGCATTATTTATTTATACTGACTGTGTGCCGTTGGTGGTCATCCAGATGCACATGGGATGTAAGAAGGGGCTGGTGACGCTTAAGTAAATGCTATTTCCTTTTCAGGCTCCTCTGACCCCTAAGAAAGAGAGAGAGGAGAGGGAGAGGGAGAGAGAGAGATAGAGAGAGAGAGAGAAAGAGAGGGAGAGAGTTTTCTCCACTTTCCTCCTCTTGAACAATCTCACGCTCAAACACTTTAGACAGAGTCAGCAAACTTGTGCTGATGTCCTGCAAGACGTGTTAAACTTGTTGGAAGCAGCCGCCTCTTTCTGGGCATTTGGAATTGTGAACACAGTATTCAGATGGATTGAACGGAGGCTGCCGACTGAAGGATATGGCTCATACCAAGAAAACTCCACTCAGGAGATCTTTTAGCGAACACGTGAAGGACTCCACCAATAAAGCGTGGGACATCATTTGGAAAAGTGCACGTGAGAAGCGTCTCTCAGGTAAAGAGTTTTCTTTTCCGTAAAGTTTGCAGAACTGAATTAGTCCCAGCAGCCTTCCTTTGAAAACTCCTATATGCTGATATGAAAAATGAGTGGCGATGAGTATCTACATCAAATGGGATTTTACTAAAAAAAAAAAAACTATATTGAATATTGATTCAGGGATGCCACAGCTAAGTTGTGTGTTTCTGAAAAACGAATTTAAAAAGAATAAGACTTAAGCACATTGCGTCTCAACGTAATGCAGGAAATGGCCTTTTGGGTCAGAATGAGCCAATTTTGAGATTCAAATCAGCGCTGATGGTTTCCTTCACTCAGTCTCTGTCCAATCTCCACCAGGGTCTCCTGAGGCCTGCTCTTGCCTTCCAGGTGGGTGGGAGTTTGGGGTCTGCCATCCATTACCACCATGTCCTAATATTTATGCCCCATTCGAGCTTGTCATAACTCTGTCCAAATACGGTTGTACGCTCACAGAGATCACAAGGTTCTTCCGTGGATCTGCGTCAGGCAGATGTGGTCTATAAATGTGCGGGAATTCCGAAGCGACTTTAGCGCCAATTAAAACAGGTTGTTGCCAAACACCCCTATTAAACACGGCACAACGCCAGGAACTCGCAATCACCGCGGCACTTCGCACGACACCTCGGCCAAATAAAACACTACGCGGCTTGAGCGTAGTCGCGCTCTGACATCTGGAGCTAACATCTGGCCCAGAGAGATTGGAGTTTTTATCAACGTGGGCTCATGTGCAAGGTATGGCTGCGTCTGGATTATGTCAAAGATCCAGGAAGAGTCTGATGCGAAGAAAAACACTGATGATTACTTATCCTTGCCTTCTATTGTATAACTCGGCTTCGTTTAAACTGAACAGATTGTCCTCACCGTTCTGCTCTTATTTCACCATGACCTCATTGTAGAAAGCAGTTCCACGTGGTCCTGGCGTGTCTGTCAGTGTGTGTGTGTGTGTGTGTGTGTGTGAGAAGTCCGCTGCGGTGTTGTGATGCAGTGCAGGCCCGTTCGCTCCAGAGATTACTGTGAGAAAGCCTCACCAGATGTTGTCAAGGATTTGGGCAAAAAGAGGAAAAGGGAATAAGAAAAGAAGCTCGCATTTGGGAGGAAAAAGGCAGGAAATGGGGTCAGATTCCACATTTTTCCGAGCTAGAGAGGGAAAAGTGAAAAGGAAAGACGAGAAACTGTAAATACAGTGTTGATTTACTAAGCGTTTTGTGTGGAATGCACACGTTCATACATGTCAGTCGCATTCATAATATCAAGTATTCAAGCGTCAAATTCATTTGTTGAACCTCGCAAACACAGAGCAAAAATGAAACCAAACATAGGGAATTGCTTATAACTTCAACCAATAATGCAATATGTTTGATTGAAAAACATGCTTGCTAACAAAATATTTGAGCCGCTCTCCTGCTGCGCAGCGCCACGGTTAATGAATTAAAAATGCTATATACTCATGCTAAAAACTGCTTGGAGGCAATAGACATGTGTAATCTTTCTCTCTCTCTCTCTCTCTCTCCTTTACATAAGGAACTGATGCTACAGGCTAATCAAATATCTCTTTCTGCTGAATACATTCAGATCCTTCATTACTTTAGATGATGACGCAGGCAAAACTATTTTTTAGCTGAAACAACGACGCTTGTGCTGAAACAACCATTTTTCACATCAACTGCAAGTTTCTGAAAAGGCTCAAGGCCTTCAGGAAGTCAATGCTAGCTAAGGAAAGAACAGAAATACCAGTACATTAAATGCAAAATACCATTTTAGATAAGTCAAGAACATCTAATCTAGTGAAGCTCAAAAGTTTTGGTCTTGAAAGCTACTCCTAAAATGACCATTTTAGTCATTGTATTTCTTCTGATGGCTTTGCTGGTTAATTGTGAGGAAATGTCACTGTTGTCAAAAAAAATCTTAGTCTAGTGTTATCAACTTGGTAGAGAACCCCAACATTTCTTCTCTGGCAGAACTTTTTTGGAACAATGATGGGCACTGACAACTGAGAAAAACACATTAGAAAATGATGAGGAAAAAACGGTTAGTTTGCGAATTAATTTTGCAGATTAATTGTCAGTCTCCAGATTTTCTTTTTATTCTTATTATTAATTTTATTGAGTTTAGAAGGAATGCATTGGAGGTTGAATCCCAAAACTTGTCTGTGTCAATGTCAAAGAAATTTGGAATGGTCACCGTATCACAGAGTCAGGACATATTTCATGATTACGATTACTGATTGATCTATTGAGCGTACTAATCTAAAGAGCTATGTTTTCAACTTGCAGTAATTTCTGTTTTTTTTTTTTTTATTTAAAGTGTTTTCATAGTTATAGGTTCCCCTGAACAATTAAATCTTACCAATACCTTTTCACAAAAAATGCCAGAACAGATTTTAGAACTATACAACTATATTCTGTGATCTGTGATCTATCCATGACACTTATTGGTGTATAACTTCAGGAATTACAAGTGATTGTAAAAGAAGTGAACTCTATAGTTATGACAATGTTTGTCTAGTTTCTTGTTATCCCGGTCTGGTCATATTGTTTCTGTTTTGACCTCTTGGTGGGGAGTTGTGGTCCAGTGGTAGGGGACTTGGACTGGTGTCCAAAGGTTGCCGGTTCGAATCCCCCCTACGACTAGTTCTACAACTAAGTGTCCTTGGGCAAGACACTGAACCCCACATGCCCCCCGGGCGCCGCATCGTGTGGCTGCCCACTGCTCCGAGTTCGTGTCTGATCGGATGGGTTAAATGCAGAGAAAAAAATTTCCCCATGAGGGACTAATAAAGGTTCAATTATTATTATTATTATTATTATTATTATTATTATTGATTTAATAGTTGGAAAGGTACTAGAATGAATGTCCAACTTCTCTATACTATTCCTTTCAAGCTTTTTATAATAATATGATTTGCACAAACAATGACCAAACTGTATTATCTTGACACTAAAAACAAAAATGAGAACAAAAGCACACAAATCTACAGTACTTGAAGGAATAAGCCACGTGTCTTTAAGGACATTGAGGAACTTAACCAGGTTTAACCTTGACCCACATCATCTTCCCCTTCCAATTCATATGAAAGCAAAACCAAAAATGTTAAATGATGATAAAAAAAACACTCTGCAGAGTTTTTCATGGAGCCTGAAAATAATTTTTTTTCTTCACATGACTGTAAGCAGTACATCTAACAGTCACAAGGCATTATGGGTCACTTGATGCCTAAAAATCTAAAACAGTCTTGTAAAGGCGCCTTCAGCAAATAAGAATATGGTTTATGGGAACATGCTGAACATTTCTTCACTTTTATGGCCTCAAAAGATCATGGGAAAGGTTTTTACAAGAGATATAGATTATAACAAATATATACTTGTTTGTTTTTCTGTTTGTTTGTTTGTGTGTTTGTTTGTTTCTTTGATTGATTGATTGATTGATTGATTGATTGATTGATTGATTGATTGTTTGTCTGTTTGTTTATCTATCTGTCTGTCTTTATGAAAGTGTTTGTTTGTGTGTCTCAATACCTTATTTATCCATTAGCCATACATAAAAGACACATATTAATTCACCAGATTGTCTACCAATCCATTTGTTTATTCAAAATTTTAAACCTTCCAGCTGTCTATCTACTGTATTTATATGTCTGTCTATCTAGCTCACTATGATCTAAATGTTTTGTATATCAATGTATATGTCTATGTATGTGAGGAATAAGTCTAAACAGCCCCTAAGCAGTCACAACAGTTACTGAAGTCAGACGAGTGAAGATTTTTTTGTTAATTATCTGTTAAAATTGGCAAACTGTTTTGCACATTACTTTGTGCACACAGACTGCTGAAGCATTGCTTGGCAAGCCTCTCTGTTGTGCTTAAAAGTCTTTCTCCTTAAACACAGTTCCAAAGCCTTAAACGGCTCAGCTGGAAAAGCTTTAGCAACTTTCAGCTCTTACAGCCGTCTCTGTGCTGATGTAGA
The DNA here is from genome assembly GCA_028031935.1 of Paedocypris micromegethes. Classification (NCBI taxonomy): domain Eukaryota; kingdom Metazoa; phylum Chordata; class Actinopteri; order Cypriniformes; genus Paedocypris; species Paedocypris micromegethes. The sequence goes on from CM051496.1 coordinate 16,434,286, forward strand.
AATATTTTAAACATGCAGTAAAATATTTACAGCTGCTTTGGTTTCAAAAAATATCGAGCAGTGCAGATGTGTCTACAACATAAAAACAAATGAACTTTGTGCGGAAGTGTGAATTTTGTTTTCCGTGTGTTTCTTACCACAGTGTAAAACATGTGTATCAGTGAGAGTGCATGTGATAGGGAATGCATAACTGTGTGTTTGTCTCACTCTTATTCAAATCTCCATTAGCTCAGAGATGCTGGGATTGGCTGCTGGTCCCCTTGACCTCGCACACCCAGCCAAAATGAAAAATGAACAAAAAACCTTGAACCAAAACATGAGCAATACTAGCACTGGAAATAAAAGTTTTAAAGTGAACAAAATGACCATGGCACTATGGCTTTGGCTAGTAAAAAGCAAGCCAAAAGACAACAATGGCTAGGAAAACAACCATTTAAAATGCATTTGTAAAGCGCTTTTCATATTTACAGTACAACTGTTACAAAATCGCTGTGTGAAAATATAAAATTTAAATGGAAATTTAAAACATTTAAATGGAAAAAGTCTCAAAAATAAAGAGAAAACATATATAGGGTAGAACCCGGCTCACTGGTGTCACCTCCTCTAGAACAATAACAAAGTCTTGCAAAAGACAAAAAGTGGGGGTTATGATCAAGCATTCCAGAACCATTGCCATTAATCATCAGAGCATTCTAGAACCTCAAATGGCATTTTGAAAAAAGGGCAAAGAGCGACCAAGAACAAGCTGGTGAATTTGAATCTGAAGGGGCTTCTTGTTATTTTTTCAATCTCAATTTGGGTCAAAGTAGTAGGAGGATAACGGATTCTTTCAGTAGACCTACAATAAGCAGAAAGATCCCTTGATTATGTTCTGAAGCTTGTTGAAACCCCGAAGCACTGTGGTGTGCATAGAACAAACATGCAAACTGTAGGAGACATTTGCCTGTTAAGCTGCTGAGCCTTATAAGACAAACTTCCACATTTTTGTGAGCTGGAGGGAATGTGAAGCACGGCATGTTTGGGATCTTCTTAAATGAAATGGAATAACTTGGTCATCTGGTTAGTCAGTGAGATGGATATAACATGAGGATCTTTTAATATGAGCTTCCTGCAGCTTAGTAGAGAATGTTGTGGACACACTCACAGGTTTAATCCCCAGAAGCCAGTAAGGAATTGTATGAATACAATGTAACAATTCTGAATTCTGAGTACATGAATTGTCTATCAGCAATTCACTATACTTCAACAAAACCAATCAACTCAAAAAATATAACAATGGTCAGAATGCAATTTTGGAAATACTGTACAGCTAATTGAAAAACAATGTCAACTTTCAATAGGAAGTTATATTTAAAAATAGGGTCTGTGGACAACTGTTAAAAGAAATCAACGCACCAAATACTTCTGAGATCTTTTTATAGCAACTTACTGTATTATTGCTGATTATTGTCAATGCAGAAACATGGAGAATTCTCTTGCAGTGACGCTTTAATCAGACAAAGATCGACTTGGCACTAACTTAACATAAAAGTAAAAAATCACAGATCAACGCATCACATACAGGGTTCTCAATAAAAAAATCGAGTGAGCTTTGTCAATGAGGGACCATATCGAAAAGCTAGACTAGACGAATGCAGCAAAAACAAATGTTTTGTGAAACATTTAATGCGTTGGTGAAACTTCCTGGTTAATATAGCCCGTCTGCAGGAAGTCACCACTGAAGCAGAGAGAGGAGAAGAGTTCCTTCTGCTGGCGTGGCGCTGGTTTTCCTTACACTTAAGTCAAAGTTAGCTTTATTGTCAATTCTAAGTACAGGACGTGCAAAGTATTGAAACTGCGCTTTTCTACTCATCCACATACAATTGACAGATACACTACACACAACGAAAAATATGCTGGAAGAAAAAACACAAGGAAGGATAAATACGTATATAAGTACATTGCACTAGATTTGAACAAATGAAAATCTTCCCACTTTTCATGAAATAACAGCCTTTCAGAAAGTAGAAGGCTCCTGGTGATGAACTCTCCATATGAGAAAGGCTGTCAGAAATGCATGATCTTTGCTCGTGTTTGTTAGAGCTCTATAGGCCCAGTGGGGTTGTCTTCACGGGTCCCAGTGTGGCGTCTCTGTCAGCACTGCCTGGCCAACAAAAACCACCACGAAAAAGAGCTGCTTTTGACTGTCAACCAGTCTGCGGACAACACGTCCCCTTGTGCTTTCTCACTCGGTCTCAAGATGCCTTCTTAAGAGATAGTCGGCAACTACATCTCAGCTTTCATTCCCCTGGTCTGAAGAAGAGCAAGAACCAAGGAAACCATTTACTTTTACATTTCAAACCTCAGACGACCCTCTCCAATGTAATACCTTTGGCTCTTCGCCGTCTTATCAGAAGAATCTGCCTCTCTTGCAGGCAATGTGTGGCTGCCGTTATCAGTGGCATCGCGACTAGCAGCTCATTCCACCCGGGACCCTCAATCACACGCTTGCTCTTATTCATCCACTGACTGGAAGTCTGACTCCAGCCCTCCTTGCTCTCTTTGTGCAATGCTTGTGTCGCCTTTTTCTTTCCAATAAAAGGCTCGGGACCCGAGTTGATGGATTCAGACCGACACAAGACACCCTCATTTTGAGGTGAAATGAAGACTGGATAACGCTGGATAAGCAGGTCTAGAGGAATCGGGTGCATGGAGAGAAAACAGCTGACTAAAACACAAAGAGCCAGAGAGTAGCGAGTGAATAGTAAATCTACCTGCCCAGAGAAAATAAGCTGCTGTTAAAGTGACAGGAAAAGGTCATTTCACACATCTGATGCTGTTTGTATTGTTGACATGAGATAAGAGAGAGCGGACATGGAGCTGTCAGGCTGGAGATGAGCTGACACGGAGTTCACTGGTTTAAATCAAATGGTGTGTATTGTGTATGTTTATCGCATTTTAGACAAAATTAGAAATATATACACTGGTGAATATATTTAGTCTGATGTTAGTTTCATTATACAACTACAAATACAGTATTATTCATAGAGCCAAAGCACGCCAGAGCCAAAAAAAACTTTACATGCATGAAATGAATGTAATCAATGAATGTAATGAATATTAATTTTACTCTGTAATTTTACACTTACTCTTCATCTACCATAATTGAGCTTTAATTTTCCCATTTAAATAAATTGGGATGATTACAATGCTTTGTTTGTTTTTATTAAAACAAAAACATGAAAATAAATAAAAACAACATTTTGAGGGAATTGAATTAATTGCTCAGAAGTCCCGAATAACAGTTTCCGAAATAAAAATGTCCGTTGACTTCACAACATTTAAAAAAGCATTAAAAACTGAGCTCTTTCAATAGAACCTCAACACAGTATAAAAATGTAAAAAATAAAAAGCCCGACTAATTCCTTTCTGTCTAGTGTGTTCACTGACTGTCATGCTGTTTTGTCTAGTAAGTTTCTATATATAGCTTTGTGTAAACATCTACTGTGTCCTTTTTAGACAAATTGCTTCATTTGCTGCTCTTTTTGTAAGTCGCTTTAGGTTAAAGCATCTGCCAAATAACTGTAAGTAAAGCACTTTCCCTATAAAACTACTTTTCTTTCACACTGCAGACATTTCTGATGCAGTTCAAGCAATGCTTTGCTCTGTCAGCTCTGCCAGCGGCGTGAAGATTTGGATAGAGATGGGATTTTGCAAGCCAATTTCAATTATCTAAAATATTAAGAATATCTAGAAATTAGAGGGAAATATCTAGAAATAAAGACACCCCAAAAGTATAAATGTACATATAAATGTAATTATATTCAATGTACATGAATTTGAACAACTGCAGACACATGGATATAAAATATACGTATGTACTGTAAATATAAGCAAATGTTTATACCCATGATGAACAAAGCTTGACAATGCGGTTCATTTGCTTTTTAGTGTGTAATGGTAAATCTTACCATTTACACAAATACTCTCTGTTTTCACATCACATGTCCGAAATGTTTCATAAATGGACGGTGAATTTTACTTTCAAGTTGCACGTATGCGTATTTTCTATGATTAACATGCATGTCCCAAATTGGCATACATCAGAACATAAGAAGAATTTGTAGACTACGTTTAGTGGAAAATGGTGATTTGGAACCCAAATATTTCAAACCAAAAAAAAGGTTGATGCTTGATGCATTTACATGAGCCGTTGTTTAAAAAATACTATGTGCAAATCAGTGATTTTCATCTACCTGTCATAACTTATGAATAAGTGGTCCAGCTAAACGCATTCTTGGAATCTATGTTGCTAAGCTAATTAGCATTTCACCATATGACATTTAAATCCTCTAAATATTCATAGCGTGGACATGCATGCCATTTACGCCATAAATTATTCACAAAATGATATCAGTCCACATCTGATGCCTGTCCTCATGGTTACCCTGTCTGACCTTGGTGTAGGTCATTCCAGGCAAGGAGATGTGGTTCCTCGGGACACCTGTTCTGCTCTGATGTCTGAACGTTGGTCTTGTTCTGCATCACCATGACAGATGAGCAGTCTGCTTGACCATAATGAAACCATGATCACCACCAAATGCACCACTCAACGCAGAGTCCATAAAACGCCCTCTAACCTCAAACTTCAGTCAACTCTGCTTAGTTGCCAAATCTATCACACTTTACATTGCTGTAGAACACCAGGACGGAACAAACACAGAAAAACACTATTCCTAATCCAACACAGTTTATGTGCAGAAAAGGTGTGTAAAGTCTAAAGCAGGTAGAGTAAAAAAAAGGCTTCAGTACAGGATGGGGTTCACAACAACAAAGTTTAGGGGTTTGGTTCACAGGAATTGATTCACGCGTCTAACAATCACCTGCTGAATATTGAAGTACTTGAGTAAATGGACTTTGTTACATTACTTAAGTATTTTATGCTACTTTGTACTTGTACCAAGTATTAAACATATAAGCACATTTTGACTACATTTTTGATATAAGTATAGTATACATATCATATGAGTAAATGTACACTTTACTCCACTACATTGGAATGGGCACTTAATGTTACTCATTACAATCCGTTAGTGTGTGACAAGTCGGCATCTTCTTCTACCGGGGTTAATTTCTTGGTGCTGAAGGTACTACTTATGAGCTAAATCACGTGAACATAAATTAGTGGTTGGACTTTTTTGCACATTTGAGTTTAACTGAGACTGATCTTTGTGTTCTTTTCATGCCATTTTGAAACATTGATGTCTTCAATGGCATTTCTTTATTAGTGAATTATAAAGAGTTTCTTGTTTTTCACATTACTCTGTGCTTTTAGCCTAAATTCAGTACGAGATAAATACTCATGTTCTCCTGAAATTGGATACTTTTGCTCAAGTCATCTTAGAATTGTTGACTTGTGTAGCTTGTAATAGAGTCATTTGTACAGTAAGGTGTCCATACTTTTACTCAAGTATGGTTTTCAGGCACTCTTTACACTTCTGGCGCCAAGTGATTTTAAATATGAAAGTGCTGTTCTTTGATGCAATAAAATATGAACATTTTATTTTGCTCGTGTCCATCCGAATATCACCTGAAAACAACACTGGATAGATTTTACCTTTACGAAGATCAACCTTGAGAAGAAATCAACATGGGGGATAGAAGAAGATCCCATTTATCAATCTAAAGCAGTGAGATGAGGTGACTAGAGCCAGCTATTTGCTTTAAAACATTGCCAAAATCACGTTCGTCTGGGAATCTGTGTCATGCTTGAGATCCTTATCGACATTTCAGAGGACCATAACAAATCAGCTTCTGAAGAACATTGCCTTTCGATCTCAAACTAACTAAAGCATTCCATCAATCAGCAAAATGAAATGGACAAACATCTGACAGATCAATCACTAATTGAAGCAACCAAAGCAATTACTGATCTTCCAGTGGCCGTGACATTACGTGTTTCGATGCAAAATTGTGCGGCAAATCAACGTGAGACGATTATGCCGCTGAAATAAAACTTCCTTAGACAAATTCAGGAGAAATATGCAAAATACGACGGACACTCCACTGAGCCGCCTCTCGTGACATATAATCTCAGGCAGATTGAGAGGGAAGGAAACACATTAGCATTCGTGCCATTTGTTGAGTCTCTTCAAGCGTACGAGAGCAGTCCATTTACCTGCAGCACTCGACTCTTCTCTCCTTTCAGGTGTGACAAATAAACAACAAACCTTTCCTTATTCTGTTCCGACCCTGAAATACAGATGAACTTTATTCAAAAACCATACTGAGTGGCATTCAGAACAAAAGCCCCTCAGAATTATCTCTAGAATCTCTCTCTAGACCTAATTAATATAGGAAAGCAGTGAACGAATAGGTATTATGCAGTGTTGTAAAGTACTTGAGTAAATAGACTTTTTTACTTTTTCTCAAAAATATATGCGACTTTTATTCTCTACTTGGCTACAATTTTGAAATATATATATATATATATATATATATATATATATATATATATATATATGATGAGGCAATATCACCATCTGCAGGGTGCTGAAGGTACTGGATGCCATTTAAGAGCTGAATATGTGTGATTATCGGTTACACTTTTTTGCACATTTTTCTTTGACTGAGACAGGACAGACTTTTTGTTATTTGTTTTTGCTATATTGTTCTGCCACTTTGAAACATTGAGGTGTTAAGCTTCATTTATAAATTAGGAAATAAAACGTCATAAACAGTTTCTTGTTTTTCACATTTCTTGGTGTTTTTTGAGCCTAAATTTGAGTAAAATACTTAAGTCTTCTTGTAATTGGTGTTCAGGCACTCTTTACACCTTTGGTATTACGAAATAGTATTGGGTTCTTAAGGATTTCATATAAAACAAAAAAGAAATCTTCCGCAAAAATACATTGTTGGTGTTCTATTGGATTCTAAATGGAACAAACTAAAGTAAACAAAGCGCTCCACTTTTGAGCTTTTAAATCGGTTTAACGGTCTGGAAACTTAAGCAAACAAAAACACTTGGAACAGTGCTAACGCTCTGGCTCACAGCCAAAAGAAGCAAATGAAACCGCATTACAGTAAACCAAGCACGTGCGCTCTCTCCGGCTCAGACACTCACGCCAACTGGCTTTTCAAAAATCTTGGGCTGTGGAGAATGAGAAACATGAATTGTTCTGAGTCCACCTTTGCTGTCTTTATCACATGGGGGAGTATTACGGTAAAGAAAAGTACCACCCAGACGGTCCTGCCCCGGGTGAAGCACGAGGTAGAGCAGTAATGTAGTCGGACACACATTCATACAAACCCGGAGCAGTGGGCAGCCTTCAATCATGGAACCCGGAGTGTTTTTTTTTTTCCGATCCAGGATTCAAACCTATGACTTTCTCCAATCAAAAGTCCAACTCACTAACTACTAGGTCACAACTTCTCCAAATATTGAGCAAATCTGGGAGCAAGAACTGGTAAAAACTTCAGTGTCCTTACTTTCTACATTGTGATCGGCTCAAAATCCATCGAGACGTCTGTCAAATACAAACTTCAATAAATCCTGTCTAAAAGTCATCATTGTAATTTCTAATTACAGTATTAATACAATTATTAAAACATGACAATACATTTAGAGTTAAAAGTATGTCAGTATCTGGGCACCACTGAATTATCTAGAAGGTCTTTTAAAGGTTTTTATTTACTTGAAATACACCGCTTCAGAATTTGCCAGCGGGCAGTTTTGCTTACTTGTAGGATGTTTACTCACCTGGCTGGTTTAATGTCATGATCTTTAGAAGGTAATGATTTTCAATAAAAAAAGATGATGTGACATTTTCATCAAAGCCCTGCTCATCCAACACTTTGCAAGAAAGGTTATGAGTATTGACAGGTAAGTTCCTCAACATATTCATCCTGTCATCTTCATCTTCACCTACTTTTATCTGTAGTCAATGCTTATTATTATAACAATATGCTACACAACGCCACTCGCATTTTAGAGCTGTGGCAACAACAAACGACTTAGAAAATACAAAAGATAAAAGATTTAAAAGTAAGGCTTGCCATTGTAGGCTTAATGGTCCAGTGGGTTGCTCATCACAACATCTAACCATCTATCCATCCGTTTTCAATCGCTTACTCCATTTATGGGTCACGGAGCCCACCGTGCTGTGCCCTCAGTGACCCAGAAATGGTTAAAAATCAATACACATATACATATTCATTCAGCTTGCCTTACGTAATCATATAATATGCATTAGTTATTCACCAACAGTTGTGGCTTAGTATTAGGGAATTCAATCAAAATTTTCAAATTTAAAAATAAACTTAGATTTTTTTAATTTTCAGATTTTAAATTTGACCCAGAAATGTTTAAAAATCAATATGCAACCACTTTTATTCAGCTTGCATTACGTAATCATGTAATATGTATTACAGTTATTCACAAATAGCTGTGGCCTAGTGTTAAGGAATTACCGTAAATTTCAGTCAGAGTAGTTGTAGGGTTGAATGTCATCTTATCACGTTACTAACGTGCATTTTTTATGCAATTAAATTAAATTAAATGTAAAATGAAAAACAATTTTTCAGAATATCACAATAATCTAAGGTTTTGAGTCCAACCATTGTTTGCTCTGAAATGTTCTGGTTTTTCTAACAGTAAAGACTTTAACTTTTTATATGCTAAATATGCAGGAAAATGTGAACACTATACGTATATTTAATATTTTTTTTCCTCTCCACAATTTATGAGTTTAAACACTAAATGTAACATAGAGACGTGTAACTGGGACACTTGTCTTTAATCTCTGCTATAGGAGACATTCACAGCATGGCACTTTGGCAGTTTAAAGCCTCACAACTCTCCTTGGAACTTAGCCATGTACATTCCTAAAATAACTGTTAAAGATTTAATACATCTCCTGGATGTGTGTATTAAATTTGGCAGTTTAAATATGGTTCTCCATTAACGCTTCAAAACAGGATTACGAATGACCAATAACTACAAGGAGTCCTTTTCCCCTGAAATATCAGCCATCTTCGTGTAAGTTTCACGGGGCCTTCGGGGTTTTATTTTTTCAGAGCTTCTCTGGTCTTGTCAAACATAATTAGCAAATAAAGTTCAAAGTAAGTGACGGTTGTGTTGCATAAGAGTTCCTGGCACTACCGGTTGTTTCTCCATCTTGTTTGGCCTCTCCTTTCACAAAATTCCCCATTCATTACTGTCCACATCTTCGGCCAGCTACTTATCACTCCGTCCTTCACCTTGGGACTAAACGGGAAAGGGCTGGACTCAGGCCCAGGGCCTGGAATTAGTTAATCAGAGAAGGATTTCCTCTGAAGAAAAGATTCTATACGCAACAACTTTACTGCACATGTTGGGCTTTCATCATCACTGAAAACAGATAAGTCAAACTCATAATTCGATGACGAATATTCAATAAACAAATTACATGCGCTGCAATCTGGCAAACTGAATCGTGAGGGTTTAATGTGATTTGCAGTGTTGTGAAATCGTACAGTCATTATTATCATCAACATCAACTGAATGGAATTCAGGTTTGCATCCAGTAGTGGGCGCTCTGAATAATTCTTCACTTCAAGATGATTGACTGATATATAAAGCCTGATGACCAACCGAGTTTTTGACATATTTTGCAACTTTTTAGTGGCAACACCAGACATCATGATTTCACATAACACACTATGAATTATGGAAAATTGAGTTTGTGAACTACATCTGAAAATCCTGACAGCAACTAAGTTTTGAAAGTAATATTTTTGTAAAAACTCTAATAATCGGTGGGATTATGATTTTCCGAGGTTCTAATCGGAATTCTGTGAATTTGTACATGACCTTTTCAACCAATGAAAACAATACAATTGTCGACGACAGAGGGCACCATTGAGTTGATATTAAGTGGTTTATTCTATGAAAGATTTTTAGTAGTTTAACTTCAAAGTCTTTAATATCTTAAAATTAACTGGTTAATTGGTTTCAAGATAAAGGTTGCCAGATTTTTGCTATGAACCAGGCACCATTGTGGCAGAATGGCATTGTGGCACCGTTGGTGCAGAAATTGCAGGTAATGCTGCTGTCTTACACGACTTAAGCTTTTCCATTACACTGTAAGCGCAGGTGTTGTGATATCAGAGCTGTACAGAGATGATGAATGGGTGCATGAAAGTAAAATCAACGTGTATGAAGGGCTGCTGAAACATTATGCAAAGCTGTGTCTAAACAGATTGCACGCATTGAGCTCACACTGCGCTTTCTTTCTCCGAGCCCTGAGAGAGCCAGTCAGCTGAGATTACAACTCAACAAACAACATTGCACTCCGTCATAGTAGCGCTACAGTTCCCTGCTAATTTACATCTACAAATCATACACATTTAGCAGTAGTAGTTTGCTGATGCTGATTTCTCTAGAAACTGAAATAACAGGCTCTTTGAGGAAACAAAAGAAACAATTGTTACTTGAGCGATACATTTTGTGCAGTGAACGCTTTGATGTTTTTAAAATATGATGTTAACATAAGTGGTCTGCAAGTGCAGTACAACGCACGCTGGGAGACGTTTTTTTATTTTGACAATCAAAAACAATAAAGACATGATTGTCAATGAGTACAGTAGCAATCGCAGAATAAAAAAAAAAAAATAGCACAAATCAAACATGTTTTATTTGGAATCAATGTGTTTAATTTAGTTGTTTTTAAGAATGTTTTGCACATTTTCAGGTTGTTCAATATTTATTCAAAGTATTATTCAATTTGCAGATAGAGATAGAGAGAGAGAGAGAGAGAGAGGGAAAGAGAGGGAGGGAGAGGGAGAGAAAGAGGTGTATATGTTATATGTTATGAAGTGAATACCTTGCTGCTGCATTTTAGAAATATTAATTAAAAAGGACTCACTGTCTAGTGTAAATTTCACAGAGAATGGCAAAAATGAACAATAGAGGAATTTTTTAAATATAATTTTGTTGTTATAAACCATGACAATAAAATTATATTCTAATCAAAATTAGGCATTAAATGCAGCTAATGTTACTGTTAGAACAATCAATGCAGATTTTCTCACTGTCACTAGAAGACAAATAATGATGATTTGTGTAACAGAGAAAGTCAGACAGGTTTACTACTCCTACACCTAAAATAGTTTTGTAAAAAATCATCTTTTTTTTCAAGCACACAGCTGTCAAGTTATTGTACCTATTTACCTAGTTAATTGACCTGTTATTGGTCTAGTCTTCCCACCTATCTTACTTAATTCTTGCGTCGGATATACTATAATATACAAATTATTTCAATCCCTGCTTGTCTTATTTTTCTTCTTGCTTATTATTTTATGTTTGTTTTATTTATTTTTTTTTTTACCATTGTGTCAGTTTTAATTTGTATTTTACAGATATTTTTGTAAAATACAAAAAAAAAGTAAAATACAGAAAAAAAAAAGTTGCATATTTTTAAACAGCTTCCCACAACTACATAATGTATTTAGATGTGTACCGTTTTTACACAAATTGGTGTAACTGGTGTAACTAGTTTGCAAACAAATTGTGATTTGTTAAATATGGATTAACTCACTTCCAAAAAGGTATTTCCAGATAGAGTAGTTCTTAGAAAAAGCTTAGATTCTCCAGACAATATTGGTATTTATCAGAAAACCAAACCAAGAGTTTGAATGCATCCCACCTACTGGGGAAATAGGCAGGACGAGACCAGCGACTAGACCGTACAGGAAGGACAGGCCGTTCTTGGAGTGGGACTCTCACGGAAATATAGGAAATACCAGTGCAGAGACTCAGAGGCTGAAGCTATCTGGATGGATTTCAAAGCTATTTCTTGCTTTTCCTTCAAGAAATGATCTATAAATATTACCAAACCAGAATGGCTCACCCTTAAATAACACAAATCTGCACATCTGCCAGCCAATGCGTTTCAGCCGTCTTTGGATTGGGATCAGGATCAGGATCAGGATGCGTCCTTGAATAACTTTTGTGAAGGGCAACGTTGGGGTAATTTTGCTTTTCGCCAAACTTGGCGGCGTAAAATGTAAAATTCAGTGGTGTAAAGTACTTTGTACTTGTACTATCAACATTATAGCTTTGCTATAACATTATATCAAGCACCTTTTACTCTTTACTTGACTACATTTGTGATTGAGTATCTGTACTCATTACTCCACTACTTTTTGAATGGAATTAGTCATTACATTGTTATTGTGCCCGACAAGTCGGCATCTTTTTTTAGAAATTTATGTCTTGGGCAGACAAGGCGATATTGTCATCTGCAGGGTGCTGAATCAGCGTTTGCACTTGAATGTTGTATTTGTTCTGTCAATTTGATACTGTACATTGATGTGTTAACTTTCATTTCAATATTACAAAATAAAACCTCATAAAGAGTTTCTCGCTTTTCACCTTTCTTGTTTTTTTAGCTTAAATTTAGTACAAGAAAAATTATTAAATTCTATTAAAATTGGATACTTTATGACTTTTACTCTTGATTTTTTAAGTCTTTAATGGCGACTTGTAACTTGTAATTTTTCAACGGTAAGGCATCCGTACTTTTACTCAAGCTTTTCTGGTACTCTTTACATCTCTGATACAACTATGTCAACAGGAGTTTCGGCGACAAACGGCAACAGTGAAGGTGTTTGAAAAAGTAAGTCCCATTGTACGACTAAATGACACACAGATAACTCCGAGTAACAGAGAAATTCATCTCTATTTGTTGTTGAGCACTTCATTTAAAAGAACAAAATAGTTCTGCACGGTTCTTTGCGAGGAGCTTTGATGAACAGCTCAGCACTGTTTGATCAAGCAGACGTTTCGGCCTGTAATGAACGCGGAAGGCTGCCGCCCGGTTAAGTAGCGTGCTGCGTTTTCTTTAAACGAAACACGCTGAAAGCGCTGCCGTTGCTACTTCACGTCAACCTGTCCGCAAACATGCAATTATGTGAGCTGAGCTGGAATGATTCTCCCGTGATGCGGTGTCTTCTCCTCTCAGATCTTCTCCAGCGCTTCAAGACGACACGACTGCTTGGGTGCTTCTCCAAGACAATTTTAAGTAAAGATGTAATTATCTCCAACTGTCAAAAGAGCTTCATTCAGAAGAAGACACCCCTCATGAGCAACAAATAAATATGCTGAGAGATTTAAGCACATCTTTCTGTGCAAGATTTCGGTTTAAGCAGTGCATTTATCTTTGAAGTTTGCTTGTTCTTCCTGTGTTAAATCTATAAAAAAACTTGAATATTATTGAAGTCCGCAGGGTTCGAATCACCGGCCTGTAGTCCGGAAAATACAGTAATTGTGGACTTAATTTCATTATTGGAAAACATTTTTCTCCTGTATCCCGTAATCCTGTTGATTTCCTCTTTGCATGTGTCCCTGTATCCGCATTCAGCCAACTTTACATTTCCCAAACAAATACACAAACGCTCCAGCGATCTGACACACAGCCAGAAAGGAAACCGCCGCACACAATACAACACGCCGTGACGCCATTGGACTCCATCACAGTCATCAGCGAGGGTGGGACCGGCAGGGACAGTGTGGAGCCACAGCTCCTGTCATGACTTCCGCAAGCTTATCAAACCTCTTTCTAGTGAATTATATGTTCCTTCATGCTAGATTCTGATGTTTCATGCAACAGTATTTTTCTCAAGAAACTTAGGATGCGTTCGCTGATATAGTGTGAATGGAAAAGCATCTCGTCTCTGTGTCCTTTATGCCATTTCTGTGGAAAATGCCAGAGAACTTGAGATTTTAGAGGACATAATCAAACACTGATGCGGTTAATGAGACCCATTAGTACTAATGGGGTCTATGTAAAAGTCCTGATGAAGCCTCGGAGTCAAAAGCGATTAGCTGTGATGGGCCGTGTCAATATCTTTATGGGATTAATGACATTCATTAGCGTTATACCTCTGTCTGTCCACACACATCAAAAGACTAAATAGCTTCCTAAAATGCTCACCACCACACCAGTGACCTGCCAATCATAGAAGAGCATTTCCAGTGTTGAGCTGTACATTTTTTTCTTTAAAAAACAAACAAAAAAAAAAAACAAAACGAAGCTTACAATTGCTTGTCTGTTTGTTTTGCTTTTAACGGAAGCTTTAATAGGCCTTATCAACTGATATAGACAGTAAAAGCATAAAAAAAAATCTTTATTTGTCCCACAAGTGAGAAATTTTGCACTATTGTATATGAGAATTAAATATGTCGTAAAACCTCTATTACAGGGGTGGCCAACCAGTCAGACACGAAGAGCCACTTTTTTTCTGTGTTAGCCACGAAGAGCCCCAAAGAGCCACATCATACATATGGGCACACATAAACATCATCCAATTCCGTAATCTTGTATGCACGCACACACACAGATCTCTGCTCAGCCAAATTTAATGACAATAACCACACCAACATGATAATATTAGTTATTTTTCAACAGTTAACATTGTGTTATATTGGACTCATGTCATGTGAAAGCTCCTGAAGAGCCGCATGAAACTAGTTAAAGAGCCGCATGAGGCTCAAAAGCCACGGGTTGGCCACCCCTGCTCTATAAGAAGGCCATGGCTTTCTAGTGTTCAAATCTTTCATACTGGTGGCCTACTATTAGAGGCGGCCTTCTAATAGATATTATACATTTATTCATTTTTGACTGAAAATGTATGCTTTTTTTATATATAAAAATGTGGGACCTTCTTATGGACCTTTTCATGTCCAGTAATTCCTTCAGGTCTTTGTTTAACTTGCTATAGGAAAGGATAGCAACTAAACACATAGCAACAAGATAACAGGTTAAAATGTATACTAGGAGTTGTATTTACATTTGCAGTTGCATTCCACCACCTGTAAATAATCCAGACAAGAGTCATTGTTGACTTGCCTTACATGGAACCACCCATCCAGTCAAAGTTGTGCGTATTTCAGTGAGGAAAGGGGGGAAAGCATTTCCTCTGATTTCATAATGGTGACCAGTTTGAAAAAAGAAGCTCAGTCGTCTCTTAAAGCTAGCACTCCAACAGTCTTCTGCTTTATAGATTATTGCTGTGACTTTTGTATTGCCATGGCGAGTTTGTGGTAAAGCATTGACTAAAAGAACAATCATGCTGATTACAAGTAAGTACAAATTTTCAGTTTATTCAGTTTACAAATTTAGTCTTATTTTAAAAGACAGATTTAAAAAAAATTTAAAAAATTATATATTTCATGTAAACAGTATTATATGTCTAATATAGTATTATTAAATAAAATAAATGAAAACTAAATTGAATTAAATGCATTTTTATTATTATTATTATTATTATTATTATTATTATCATCATCATTGTGTGTATTAATAATTATTATTATAATGACACAAATAAATGCACATGCGCTCAAAATGCACACTTCAAACTGCAAATTTGAACAAAACAATGGCATTGTAATGATAAAGCATTGATGAGTTAGCGTTGCTTTGGTTTTTATAACTAGTTGTTGGTGGTCTTTAAATTCCTCAAACTATAAATAAGCTCAATTTTTTGATTGTGCATGATTTTCCATCAGTTGTTTTTCTGCTAACCACAAAAAAGAGACAAGTTTTACAAAATGAATTGTGGTTGTGACATGTAAACTAGATGAGTTTGTATTTCATATACTGTAAATGGATTTGTACTGTAATTAATAATTTGCAGCATCTTTGGCTCCGGTGTCATGAATGATCTCTTCACTGGCACAACTTATGCGAAATGATTGTTGTTAGCAACAGGGGTGAACAACAGAGTGTGAGCAATTATACTAGTGAAGTCATTCTTGTCTATCTGCCAAGCTTTTCAACTAAACCACTACAAAGAAGTGCAAAAAAAAAGCTGGTTAAGCATTGGCAAGATCTTTTCTAACTTAAAAAAATCTATGTTAAACAAATGATAGTTAATGAATCACCACTTCATTTGTTCTCACGTTCAATCAACGAACAACCACCTACAATCAGATTTACTGGTATCCAAATAAAAGAACATTACATATACATAAAATAAATCCACAAAACACTCAAGATTTACTCTTAACCTTGAAGAGCAAGGTGTTATTTGCAGTAATAAGCACATGTTGTTTTATGTCGGGCTAAAGAAATTCATCCAAAGTAAAAACCGCCTGAGTTACCTAACAAACAACATGTTCCGAGTCTCTTAGATGCTTTTCTCATGTCAATCGATTCTTTAAGAGCTTCTCAGATCAGGCGTTGATGGCCCTTGTTGAAGCTTTGGGGGTCTCTTGATAGCACTTTATCTAGTAGCTTCAACATGAAGGTTTTATTTGCAGCAGCTTTCTCCGATGGTGGACGGAGGCACCAGCCGACCAATCTAATGCCATCACCCAGAGATTACAGTCTGTGCAGCACGTAGCACCATTAGCAAAGACCTTCCCAGAGCATTTAGATGTTTGTAGGCTTGGAGAGACCTCCGGGATGGGAGGAGGACAATCACAAGCCACATCTGTTATCAGCATCCAAACTCTAAAAGCACAACTTCCTGAAGGGCCGCCTGAGGTATTTGGAAAAGGAAGTGCCTTTCCCTACTGAAAACTATTAAACAGTGGAAGGCGGTGTGATATGATCGTGCTTATATAATTCCCAGAGTTCTTCAGAACGGCTGGAACTCAGTAATTTGAAGCGGTAATGATTACTGCGTCAGAGATTGGCACTACTGATGCAATGCGAGGAGGGAAACTTCCTTCGGTAACTTCTAGGCTGCATTGTTAAAATGTGGTTCACGTGGGGAACTAACAAGAATTGCTTCCAACTATTAACCAGGAACGGTTATCAACAAGGTCAATCAGGGAATTTCGTAATCCGCTGAAAATTGTAATATCTTGATCTCTGTAGATACATATCTGAGTTATCGGTTCCTCACACTTTTGCCCATCTCATCTTAATCGTTATCCATGGGAAAGATGTATCCTATGACATGGACCACAATTTATGCTGACATATGAACAAAAGATGAAAAAAGATAACCAAGTAACACTTACAGAGACCAGTCAAATATTCTTAACTATCAGCAATGTAAGCATCATGTAAATTTAGAGTTGACGTGCTTGGTATGTCCAAGTGCATTGATTTATTTACATTTCTTCCATATTTTGCAGAGATTGAAGCCAAAGAGGCCTGTGATTGGCTCCAAGCTGCTGGCTTCCCTCAGTACGCACAGCTATTCATCGGTAACAGTTTCTCCTTCTCTTTCAAGTCGCATGAATTAGTTTTTATGCAACTGCATAACACAAAAATCTACTAACTATTTATTTAATATGCTTTCCAGATAACGGTTTCCCTATCGACATAGATTGGGTAAAAAGAGATCATGATTTTCTGGACAAAGATGCTACAGAGTCTCTTTGCAGGTAGGACAACCATCTCATCAGCAGAAAAGTATGCTCTGTTAACTGAAAAGAAAGGTGTCTTGCTAATCAGCAAAGGATTGTGAGGAAAATCATGCTGGGTTCTTTCCTTTTTATCCCTTCAGGAGATTAAACATGTTGAACAAGTGTGTGGAAATTAAACTGGAGTTGAGCAGGTCGAAAAGACGGGTATGTAGACACTGAAAGAAACACTGCAGTACCACAAAAAAAATCTTGCTACCTTGTGTCCTTTCTTTGTTCATATAGAGAGTTGAAGAGAATGATGATGGACCCTATGCTATCAGTCCAAAATGGTCTTTTAACCGAAAGCGCAAATGCTGGATTCGTGTGGATGATGGGGAACTCCATCCATTGCCAAAGTGCTCCATCTCAAATCTGAGAAGAACAGGAAGCTGTGACGCATCTCTTTCTGATGGCGGGGACTATCACGAGCTTTGTTCCACTCACAGTTCAAGCAATGTTGACAGTGATGAAGGATGTGCTCCCAAAAAAACAGTAGAAGACTGCAAAATAAGTCGCAGCTCCTCCAGATGCTCCTCAAACTACATTCCCCAATCTCCTGATACTTCCTCTAGCAGGCCATCGTCACCAAGTGATCATCACACATTAAGTGGGGAGGAGAGCCTTCCAGAAAGGTCTCACTTAAAGAAAGGCAAAAGTCTTTTTCAAAAGATGGAGAAACTGAGACTAGGAGGCAATGCGTCACGATCCCGTTGTGGAAAAAACAGACTAGTCATAAGTGCACCAATTCTCCAGGAAGGCCTTGGTACGGAAGGGCTTAAACTCCAGTGTATTGACATACCAAGCGCCCAGAACAACAATGACAGTCCTACTACCTGCTCGTCACCTTCTGGATCCAGCAGTAGTCCATCAGAAAGCAGCAGTGCAGTCAGCACACCAAGTCCTGTGACCAGGGTACGGAGCAACTGCAAACGCCCTGGTCTTTCCAAACAAGAAAGTGGCAAGCAAGATCTGAACCATCAGGTGACTCTTGATGTGAATTCTGTCTTTGAAATTCCCCACGGACACAAGCCTGGAACATTCCCCACAGTTCTTTCTCATAACAGTGCTTTATCACCAATCGACAACACATTGGTCAACTGGAGAACTGGAAGCTTCCATGGCTACCAAGGTCGACGATGTAGAAGCAGCAAGCCCAAAGACCAGGAACAAGCTCGCAGTCCATTGGCGACTTGTGACCATCGTGTCAGCATTTACGATAATGTGCCAGATCAAGTGCAGATTTTGGACGATGACGTCTTCTCAGCATTGGACAATGTGATGGAGCGTATATGTGGGCTGCAGCAGTTGGTAACTTCTTGGACAGACAAGCTGTCAGAAGACGGGGACTCTGACTTTTTGCACTCGGAAACTCCCTCACCCTCTTCTCTGACTGACATCCCCCTCGAGATCAAGGAGCCCGAGGAGACAGATGGTGCTCCCCTCGAAGAGATTTACAACCAAAGCCCTGAAGCATTGCCACATATTGTTCAGACTGGAGAAGATACAGATTGGTAAGACACACACAAACCATTAAGCTTTTGCTGCTGGAACAGAACCTTCTATATCTGAAGGAACGTCCTTCAAAACTCTAATTGACACTACATTCTACAGTTACGCTTTAATTTTCAAAGTTTCTCATAAGTTATCAAAGAATGACTCATAATGACAAACCATATTGGGATAAATCTTGCTTGACTCTCTGCATTTCAGGCCACGTAGGCCGCACTGGTCCAGCGCCCAGATGCTTTCGGTAAGAGCCAACCGAGGCATAGAGAGCAAATCAACCACACATGTCTCCATGCTGCAGAGACTGAGCCTTCTCAGGCTCACGGCCTTGATGGACAAGCACTCACCGTTCAGCAAGCAAGGCTGGAACTGGTAAGACGGGTTAAAGAAAGAACTTTGGTGTACAATGGAATAAAATCGGGCAACTGTAGTGTGCTTTCAAAAATGAAGCAACAGGGGGGAAAGCACAAGGGAGTGACCTGCTGTTTAGAGTACCATTCATTATTTAGGTGGGAAGCAACCTTGAGACCTAATAGCAGCGCAAACTGAAAAGGTTTCAAGAGTTCTGAGATGGAAACAAAGAACAAAAGCTCTGCTGTGCACCATATGCTGTGTGACAGAGCTGAAGCTTGCTCTCTTTCAACACTTCAGGAAAATTACTCATGCAGTTATTCTGGAATGTTACAGCACGAGAAGATATTGATTTAAAGTGCAGAATTAAAGTGCAGACCATTGATCACATTTGTAATTTCTTTTTAATAATGACATTAATATTGTGTTTGGTTCTAGATTAAAATGTATACACCTTTAAAACCTACATTAATCTAAAACTCTGCAGCATACAATATATGTTACATGACGGCAAAAATAACAATTTCAATTTTGTGTTCAGAGCTTTTTGCTTAGTCTGTTATAAAAACTCTTTATTCAATTAATATTCAATTATTATCTATCTATTTATCTATTTTTTTTTAAACATGAAACTATTCAATTAGGCCAAATGAATTAATTTAAAAATAAATAAAAAAAAATACTATGGCAAATTTACGTCACAGATATTTAATAAAGTCTTGTTGTTTCAATATTTCCATAAATGTCCATGTGTTTCTCTGTTGTGAACTAACTTATTCTTGTATAAACGTTTTGTTGTGAGCCTTAAGCAAAGTATCAAACATAGAACAGTATTATATTTCTTGTAATGTGTTATGGTCACATAATTGTCTATATTTTACCTTATCCAGGCGCAAATGTGCCAAATTGCAAATTTGTGCTAAGCACATGTCGTTCCTCAGATAAGCCACTTCAGTCATGCACAAGAAGAACTCGACTATATAATCAAGAAAATCAAGGAAGACGCATACAGATGAGAGCTGAACGAAAAAAAGCAACTTCACACCATAATTGAGATTAAACTAAGTGAGCCAAAGAGCCAAATTGTCTGAAATTTTGAGGGCCCAATTTTTGGTCAGATTAGGAGGCTCTCACAAGTACAAATTTAATTGGCTTTCAAGTTTCATCTCCAGATCCCTAAACCTGATTTATAAAAAAGCGTCGAGAAGCAGGCGTTGATTTGCCGTCAGGTTCTCGTAACGGCGGTCTATTCAAAGTCAACGAAAAGAAGACCTTTCCTGAACATAAATCAATATAGACTTTGCTGAACAAAACAGACATTTCCAGATTCATCATGTGCCTTCTCTCAGCAGACCAATATGTGCTCAGAGATTAAATGTACTTAAAGATTAAAACCACAACTTCAGAACTAATTACTTCATTTCTTCACTACTATCACCCAGACAAAGGAAAGAACAAGAAGCTTATTACAACAAACAAATTAAATGTCAGTTCAACATTTATCAATGACACTGATCCGCATGAGGGCACTGCAACACTGCTAATTTGTTTAATGTGATTTGCTAAATATACACACGGCTATTCCGTTGATTAATTTCTGGGAGAACTTCATTATCTCCGACAAAAATAAATTGGTAGAGCAAGAGCCAATCTAAAGGCATTACATGGTTTTTTTCCTTCTCTTTCAAGGACTGTGCCAAAAGTCTACAGAAAGGTCAAACCATCAGAGCACAAGCACAGAAAGGTGTTTGCCGTGCCTTTGCTGCAAAGTGTTCAGCAATCTGGGAAACCTTTGCCACCGAGTATTTTAAGAGCAATGGAGTTCTTGAGAGCAGAGTGCTTGGATCAGGTATGACCTCAAAGACTTTTTGGAGTGGTAACTGTCGATAGAAAACTGTACTGAAGTGCATATAAATGAAACTCCACACACAAATAATCTCCAAAGTCACCACTGGAGCTCGAGTGGAGTGGTGGTATTAAGTTTAGGGTGAATTTCCGTCGGAAAAAAGAGGCAAATATAGATGTTTTGGTCTGCACCAATTTGAATGTGCATATAATTTGCTTTTGAAATTTGATTATTTTTGCATGTGATTCTGGAATTTAATCCCTAGGTCAATATGGGGAAAAAATGAAAATTGATTTTTTGCAGCTGGTGTTTATATTAGTTTGTCTCCTATCATATGATATGCAAAAAAAAAAATTCCATTACTGGGACCTGTTAATTCAAAATGTTCTATGATCTATTATTCTTTAATAATTGTACTATATTAAAGGTTTTTTTTTATAACCAAAACGAGACCATCTCGTTGGTCTACACCAATAGGTGTGTATTCATCTAAACAAACTAAACAGATTTGAGTACAACTTTAAAGTAACTTGCTTTTCATTAGGTTGAGCAAGATGTTCAATTGATGCATAATAAATCTGGCTCAAGAACAATTGTAAGTTCCAAGTCATCAAAACTGCATTAGAGAAATATAAATGTATTACCAACATCCTTTTAGGAATAGTTTAGCACTGATTCCTTCCGGAGTTCCTTCTATTCCCTAACACATGTCTGGCTTGAACTCTAACAGGTGGGACTCTTCCGAAAATCTGGAGTCAAATCCCGCATTCAAAATGTAAGGGACATGGTGGAGGCCGACCCCGATGGCGTGTCCTTTGAAAATCAATCAGCTTTTGACGTGGCTGACATGGTGAAGCAATATTTCAGAGACCTTCCTGAACCCATCTTCTCCAGTAAACTGTGTGAAAGCTTTCTGCACATCTACCAATGTAAGTCCAGACAAAACTCTTTTTGACACAAAGACAAAACATCTCTTAAAGACACAAAAATAACCTGCGAGATTTGCGCGTATTTAACCAGGCGGTGCGTGCTTAAGATCTGTCGCTCTCAAATGTGAATAAGAAGCCAACTTTAACACTGTTCCTTTAACGCCTTCCTAAACATATTGCCCAATTCTTCACGCATACAACGAAATAAACTTTGCAAAATACGCGACTCAGGGCATGGCATGCTGAATCCAGAATTCTGGGGAACAATACGCATACCTGTCCAGGTTGCTACTGTAAATCGAATCAACTTGCCTCTTTCCCAATCTTTAACCTGCTTTTAATAAAACTGATTTCACCGTAGACTTTCCCAAAGACCAACAGTTTGCGGGAGTTCAAGCAGCCATCTACCTCCTGCCTGATGAGAACAGGGAGGCCCTTCAGAGTCTTCTCCTCTTCCTCCAGGAGGTAGTCGCTTGTGTGGAGGAGAATCAGATGACACCAACGAACATCGCGGTTTGCTTGGCCCCCTCCTTGTTCCACCTCAACTCCTTCAAAAGAGAGAGGACCAGCATGAGGTGCGTCGTAGCGGTCAAAACCACTGGATTGTGATGCTTGCGTAACCTTTTATGATGTTTGTGTAGCGTCGTATCGCTGCCATATGCGTCCACTTGTCCTCCAAATGAATAATAAGCTTGCACATCATAGTAATAACCAGTCATAACTACTTTCAGATTTTCTTCACTGCATAAGAAATCTTCCAGGCATGATTACATCAGTTCCAGTTAAAAAGTCAAAGTTTTTTTTTCCTTTTATGATCACTAGGGGTCAGTTTTGTGAGAACAGCTTATGTAATATGGCAAGAGGTCCACATCTGGTTTTTATTTCACAGATAAGGCCGATATTGTATCAGTAATTCAGTTCAGATGGTTAATGAAACACTGGGAAAATGATTGAGAAAAGGACACGGATAAGAATGATGAAAGCAGGCCAGGGTCTGCAGGGGTGAATTTGGATTAAGCTGAGTCTGCAAATTGGTATTAATAATTGCCAGCGTGATTTGTCAAGATTTAATGTTGGTGGCGTTTGCACGTTATTCAATTTCTGCTTAGAGCCAATCTCAGCAAATCTGGACCTGAAGGCGGTATACGCACTGTGATGGACGTTGACCAATTGCAGTGGGACACAGACATTTATTTGCACTCTCATTCACACTTTTGTTTTTGTACTTTTACTCAAGTATGGCTTTCAGGAAAGTCTTTTCAAGCCTGCTTTTTTTGAAGAGTTGGCATTTTCAATGTTTACTTTCAGGGCTACCGTGGTTCTTTTTTTGCCTGTTCACTTGAATATTTGCATAAAATAGTTTAGGGACTAGACATTTCTGGTGTGAATACCCCCCTTATGCATCTAATTCTGCATTCAAATGCAGGTCTAGGCAGCGGAAGTACAGCTTGGGAAGACCAGACCAGAGGGACCTGAGTGAGAACCTGGCTGCAACACAGGGACTGTCGCATATGGTTGCCGAATGCTCTCGCCTTTTCCAGGTACAACGGATTCCTTTCAGCAAATCGTTTCTCATGCTTATGGTCGTCCCATCTGGATGCAATCTGGATGCTCCGTTTGGATCCATAATCCTAAAGTTATTTTTTTATCCTACTGGAGGGAGAGTAGGTTTAAACCGACAAAACCAAGCAAATCCAACCAGGTTTAGATTATGTTCAGTGGTCTTACCCGTTTACATCAGAGCTTATTTTAAGTAATCTTGTACTTCATTTATCAAAACATAATTAGATCAAATCTGAATTCATTCTTCGAACCGGAGAAAAACCAGACCGATATAAGATCTAGTCTTTGTTAGGATGTGTGACAACTGAAACAATTGTAATAAAATGTAATGACAAACGTGATAAATGTTACACTGTTAAAAATGTTTTTATATGAATTTTATGAAATTGAGATTAAATTCAACGTACAAATTCTGATATATATTTATATTTTGTTAACCTGTCATCCAATTAGATCCCGAATTACTGGCAAGGCCAAGAAGCTGGACGTTTTAATGAAGATTTACAGCACAACAATGCAGTTCAACAAAATGAAACATGTGAAGAAAACAAACCCACGGACCAAACCAAACTGGCCCTGCTCACACAGAAGTTTCTTCAGGAGGCCAAAGAAAAGTCCAAAGGGTGGATGACCTGCTCATCCTGCGACCATGTGGAAGTGGCTTTCAAAAAGGTTTGCTCATGTTCTTCTAGCTCACACGGCATCAGCACAAGCTGAAAAGTGGAAACGTTCTCCAGTCCATCCTATCGCTGATAATCGGGTATGAATTGCATAGGTGGAAGATGGGATTCCGCTGCGATTATGGAAAGCCACAACAGAAATAGATGCTCCACAGCAGGAAGTCTTCCACCGAGTGCTGAGAGAGCAGAGTCTGTGGCAGGCAGATCTTCTGCACAGTGAGGTGGTGGAGACCCTGGATAAGGAAACAGAAGTCTATCAGTATATACTGCACGCCGCAGGAGCCAGACCACCACTGCAGCACCTTCTTCTGAGGTGAGAAGCACCTGATGGTTCATCTGACTAATAGCATGAATTACTATAAAATGCATTAATATCTCAATCCGTCTCTGAAAAAGCAATTTATGGTTCTAAAAAAAACATCTTAACATCCAGAAATACAGCGGTCGGAGTGAAAAAGTCTTTATTGAATAGACTAAGGGGGAACAATTCCCTACTACTGTGACTGTTAAAGGAAATGATCCCACAAGATTCATTACATTCTACATTGCCATAGCACTGCCATCATAACTTACATGGCGAAACTGGCAATTACTCACCAAAAATCGCCCTTCTTCTCACGTCCCTTCAGTTCAATTGACTCTCCAGATTATATCCGTGTGCTTCAGTCCCATCACAAAATCCCTTTATTCCGGCACTGAAACTAATAATAGTCGAAACTTCCATGTCCAGTCATTTGGGCGAAAAATGCAGGGACAATGTTTGAAGTAACAGCATCTTCGCAATGTAATCTATAGTGAGAGAGCCAGCAAATCATAATGTGAAGGCAGGGGCGGGGCTAATTTAACTTATTTTACCTGCATGGCAACAAATAATGGCTGAATTGTGATTGGTTAAGGGATTTATCACAAAAATACTTGTATGACCACAGGGCAAATATGTGAAAAGCTATCAAAAGAAGCGGGCAGTTAACTTGGAATTATTTAACAAAAACAATAAACAATTATATACCTTCAAAAAAGACATAGAAGATAAAGAAGAAGAAGAATCTAACAGCGCAAAGTGTGTGCTTTTTGCACATTCTCACTGTGGAAAGGAAATGACTATCCAATTTCACTAGGCTGCCCAAGGCATTGAAGAAGATGGAAAAATGCATCTGTTAGTAGAATGTGATTTTGAAATTAGCCGGGGGAATCCCCCAAAATAAAGCATTACAAAATAAACAAGAACGCAAATCTGCAACAAGGGGAACTAGGGTATACTGTATCTTATCAGCTCAAAGGGAAAACAAGGAGATAAAATGATTTGGGCTGATGGTTTGGAACCATTTAACTGCTGAAAAGCTCAATATGAGGGTTTCAAATGAATTGTGAGATAATAAGGCAAAGTTGTTCAACTGCTGATTCATTATATATCTATTCATCACTAGGACTTGGAACCCGGATCCATCTACAGGGCCGCTGTTTGTGTCTTCTACTTCTGCTCAACACTCGACCGTTATTGACAAAGGAGTTCAGGCTCAAGTTTTATGCTGCTTTTTCTTAATCGAGGCACTGGGATCAAAAAAGTCACGGGTTACACATCTCAGTCGGACAGACACAAGGTGGGCTTCTTTACATCAAACGGTACTGGCTTCCATTATTGCAGTTTCCAATGCAAGTCTCAATTATATACAGTTTGGAGCTTGGAGTCAGGATAGCAAACCGGAATGTTCATCGAGAATAGGAAAATTTACACATATACGTATACATACACATATGGTCCTAACACCAACATTTCTTAAAACTGTATATACTATATTTCTAAAATGTATAAAAAACACATGTTATATGTTTTTAACGTAAAAACACATTTATGTTTAGCAGTTTATACATTTTAAATTTGAGAAAGTAGTTCACATCAACTGTTATACTAGAGTCACTTTTGGTAAAAAAATTATTATTTTTTTTTTTTAAATAATGATATTGCATTATAAATATATACATTTATCAATACATGTGTAGTAAAACGACATACGGTAATCATTGAAGATATTAAAGTGAATTTGAAGCAAACCTTTGGCAATCTTGCTGCTTCTTTTATTTATTTATTTATTTTATTGCAAACGCAATTATCCAACTTTATTTCTCCTTTGGACAGGGGCCGATCTCCAGAATGGCACTGGAAAGTGGGGGGACACCTGGTGGCATCGGCCCTGACAGCTGTGCGAGACTCTTTCAGACCCAAAACCAAGGACTCGAAAGCATAAAGCCGCTTATTGGCTGAACCCCGGGGAGCTTTGAAATCCCTGCACTATCTGTCATATGAAGGAACCAGAAAGCAAAGTGGGTGTTCATGTGAACAGGCCATGGAGATGATGAAGTGACTCCTTCTAAGGTGTTCCAGAACCACGCTATCGTGGCAAGTTAAGGGCCCGTTTTATTACATCAGCCATTCGGCCTGCGGACAAGTAAGAAGTACAGTGTGATGAGGTGCTCCAAGAAAGCCACCGCGCTCGCCATTATCGGGACTGACAAGAGAGAGTGTCAGAGTAATGAAATGTCTCATCCCATTTAAGAGACTGTAGCGCAGGCTAATGTGTCGCGGAGGTTGCCTCCAGAACTCTCCGCTCGCGCCGTTTAGAAGCATTAACGGAGGATCCAAGTGACATGTTCTGGAATATAGCGCTCGGAAAAGCGTTTCCCTCGGCATGGAGCACAAGACAACTCGTGTTGTATCGCCGTCAGACGAGGCGAGTTAGCCGCGTTGTGTTCTGCTGCTTCAGCTTTTTGGGGTTTTTTTTCAGTTGAAATCCGACAAGCTTTTTTAGGTTAATTTATTGTAAAGCCTTTAAGAACAAGCAACACTATATCTGACGTGGCACATAAAACCCTTGTGGAGCTTAAACTTTACCACAGTATACGTATAGAATTGTACTATATTACACAGATTTCTAATATAAAATATATTTTTGTGCTGTTGATATGTATAGGTTAAAATTTATTTAAAGATACTTTCCAAAGAAGACTGGTGTTTTTTTTTCATTATGATCTAAAATCTATAATCTTTGAACCATTATATTTGAGCATTATAGTACACTTACGGACATGTTTACATTACATTACATTATAACATATACATTAGCATACCATGCACATGGAATGTGATTTTGTATGGTATAGTACATACATATAATGCATCAGCTTTGCAAAAAAATTCAGAAATGTTATGTAAATAGTAACTTGAGTTTTAAATGCCTTAAAATTGGCAACATTGAATGTTGCAGTATAAATATGTATATAAAAATATATATATATAAAAAGTAAACAGGCAAATAAGCATGCATGCATTAACAAACATAAATAACACTGCACACACTATAAGTAAGTAAACATAACCATAACACACAACACACGTCATAATGAGAAGCATAAAACATAAATAGCGCTGCACAGGACAATTAAAGGCTTTTTCAATTTCAATTACATACATCGCACTGAACAGAAAAAGAATATGGCTTTATTTTAAATACATTTGTTTTTCTCCTAAAAATGCAGTCTTCATTTTCAGTATTTAAAAGGCTACTTTGTGACATATACCCTACTTTTTTCAATATTATCATCACAGGAAACGGTCATTTCAGACTGAAACAAACACGGAACTTTATTTAAATCTTAAATTTTATTAAATTAAATCTTAAAAAAGAACATGCAAGGAAGAAGAATGTTCTTTTTTGTTCAAGGCTGAAGAATTTTCTTTTTTGTTCAATAGAGAAGATTGTTCTTAATGGATATTGTTAAAAATCCTGGTTGGGAAATGAAATGCACATAATTAATCTAGGTTTAAAAATTCCAAGGAATTCTAAGGAAAGATAATTCCAAGCGAGCAGTTCTAATTGTCTGATTTGCGACATGAAATGTGTCATCATGCGTTCACAACAATTGTGGCGAGAGTTTTGAAGTCTGTTTTTAATAGAAGCCATTGACATCTTGAATACAACGACCATCAAAGCCAGTTGAAATTGTCCACAAGACGTTTGAGTTGAGAAAAGTCCAGCACACTCCAACTATATATGTACTTTAATATTTAAAATAAAAAAAGGAAGTTGGACATAGTGTTTAATACTATTACCAATACACTTACTGCCATACATTTACAGTAAATTTACATGACTGACCATCGCCACAGTCATGACTGTTACATGACTGACCACAGCCAAACGTTTTAGGACGTCATTGAACGGTTCCGCTTGATCATCAACAAAACCGTCTTTAGTGAGTCGAAGCAGGTTTGAAGTACGACATGAACAAACTCACCTCGAGTAATTATGTGTCCGCATCTATAATTTAGATCTCAGTCCTGAAGTTATCAAGAAGCTCCTCGCTTTAGAGCATCCAGCGTGAAAACACCCAGTAACCCCGAGTAAATGAAATCGTCCCGCTTAATCTTTCAGCAGATTATCGTGCGTGGACGACGCATTTATCACCCTGGAATTAATTTAATCCTGATGGCACCAGCAAAACAAACACTGAACTCTATTAAAAATCTTAAATGAAATACGTTGCCCACATCAGAAAGTGAATGGACTCTGTGGAAGCGAAACACAGATACTAAGTAGCTAATAAGAAAAGAACATTACGAAATTGATTTTTTCTTTTATTTTTTTTGCAAAAACAATTCAAGGGAGAAGAACGTTCTTAATGCATATTGTTAAAAATCCAAGATGGTAAATGAAAATGCACTCAATTAAAAGTTTAACCGGAAAAGCCAACGTCGGTGCAGCTAAAGTCTGTGATTGGTTGCGAAAAGCATTGCCACATTTATAAGAAATAAAAGCAAAGACAAAGAAAGGAAAACCATTATAACTTTATTTGGGAGCCTTTTGGATGCCATGATTCGATTCGATGAAAACTCAAATAGAATCTGGGAGCGGTTTACATCCTCTGGACCGGATTGATGCCCAAAATGTCAAAGCCTTTGGCCATCACAGTGGCGGTGGCGTCACAGAGGAGCATTCGCCACATGTTGACTTTGACCACTTCCCCTGAGAAGAATAACGCAGAGGTCTTTGTTAGTGAGACGCTGCTTTTCTCTTTTGTTCCATTCAGTTTGAAAAGATCAGCTCCAAACTCGATGAAACCAAGGAATTCTGCTGTTTTTACCCACCAGATCTTTCCTGAATATGATTTGCAAATTACAATTAAACAAAAGCATCTGATTTACACGGCTGAACTGAAAGACCCCGTCTTCCATGATTAGTTTTACAATTTGATTGAAACTTCAAAAGTGAGGGAAATCTTTTAATTATTCCCTTTTCAATGACACACAACAAATTTGATTAAAATATAATTAACATTAGAGCAAAATCTTTTTTTTTCAATGTCAAACAAATAAACTTTTGATACGAAATTTGATACAAAGCAGCAATAAACTTCACCGATTAATGAACTGCTATAATTTTTAATTTAAAAGTTTAAAATATCATAGATTAAACTTTTAATGATCATACAAAACGTATTCATAAAATAAAAGAAAAAAAGGCAACAAATAACAGAAATGGGAGAAACAAAAAAAGAAAAACTGACAGAAAAAAAAAGGTAGAAAGAAAAAGCAGAGGGAAAAAAAGAATAGAAGAAATAAGACGAAAATATATGAAGAATGAAAATAGAATGAAAATAAAAAAATAAAATAACTATACAGTATATTTTTTGGTGAATATTAACCATGAAAACATTAGAAAATAAAAACCTACTTTAGCAGTGAAAAACGTTACAAATTTGTGAGGTTTGCACGCACCTGTCTGCCGGTCCTTCTCCACGCAGTAGCAGGAGTCGTAGAACTCGGTGAAGGTGGTGGCCAGCTCGTACAGGTAATCACACAGTGTGTGCAGGAGCAGGTCATCCGTGATCTTCTGAAGGATCTCGGGGAAGCGCAGGATGCACTTACCCAGCTTCCATTCCTTCTCGTGGTCCAGCAGAACCTCGGTGCTTTCAGCTGCTGTGCGCAGGGCGGCTTCCTGAATGTTAGCCAGTCTTGCGATAGACCTGACGATGAAAGAAAAAGATTGTGTGTCCATTGACCTGTAACTGTGATAGGATTCTGCAGTACTGTATTTTAGGAATTCTTTTAAAGGTTTAAAATAATTATTTAAATGCTTCAGCATACCAAGACATTCTGGACAATTCTATGCTACCAACTTTTTAACCACAAAAAGAAATTGTAAAAAATATTAAAACAGATTGGTTCCTTTTCAAAAGAGAAGCCGAGATCTCCCAATGATTCTAAAAGTGAAGCAGCAGGTTTAGAAGATGAATAAAAATAAAATAAAAAAAAATGTATCAGATAGGCTTTCTACTCCATTTTTTTCATTATCATCTCGTTTCCACTATAAAACATCAAAACAGGCAGCGTTAAAAAAGCCTAGAGATGTTTAAACTAGATATTCAGACAGTTTGTTTTGTTGTTATCACCACTTTCCACTTCTGTATTAAATGATTTTCAGCTATTGATTGTTCAGAGCAGCGATTAAAAGCAGGAACAAGCACTGTGTGAGCCGGAGAGCGTTGGGACTGAGACAAACAGAACAAACATGAGAGAAAACAAGAGTGAGATTAAGCCAGTGTTTGTGTCTCTGCTTTGGTCTCAAACACACATTTTAAGCCTCAAAATAGTGCGGCAGAAGATGGTTTCAGTCCTGTACACACAACCATTTAAAGCCCACGGGTCCCTCAAACACAGACGGAAAAGCAGCAGTGAACAGAAAGAACAAATAACTGGGAAAGTGGTAAGTTTGCTACGCTCTTGCCGCACCTGAGCAAACAAATCCAATTTTAGACACCACATCAACTTTCCCAGATGGGGATATCATCTAAACCCTGATAAGAAGCCCCCCGTGAGCTCACCTGATCCGTGTAAAAGCGTATAAGAGGTAGGCCGCAGTGTTGCCCCTGTCGTCCAGCATCTTGTCAAAGGAGAAGATGTAGTCATTGATGCGGTTGTGCGAGAGGTCTGCATATTTGATGCATCCGAAAGCCACCGCGTGCTGAGCTTTCACCAGCTCTTCTGGGGTCAGCGCCTGTAACACACCGTGTCAATGTGAAGCGAAAGATAAAGCATTTTGCAAAGCGAAGGTGATGTCGGATGAGGAAAAACATCTCCAGGTCAACAGTTTAAACCGGATGCTGAGGTGGAGAGAGCTCAGCATTCAGACTTTTATTAGTATCAATATTGTGAAATTGTTAAGTAATACACAAATATTGTACTAGTTGCTTGACAGATTTTCAGAAGAAACATTTTATATCAACGTAAAGAAGCCAAGCGCCTTCTCTTTATGGTACTGATCAAAAATTATTATAATTAAAATTTACTTGACCTGTATGAAAAATGTGATCGTATTATTTTAAAACAGCATTCATTGTATTTCTTTTATTTTTACAGTTTAGACGTTTCTAAATACAAAACATTTGATTTTCCATTGGAAAAATACACAGCAAGATGCGATCGCTTTGAGGCACTACTGTATACTTCAACATGAAAACACTCTTATTGTTTATTATTTTTGTGAATTTTAAGCTCACAAAAAAAATTATTGTTTTATGTAATTAAAATAAAAAAAATAATAAATTATTTCCTGGCTGAGTAAAACACGTGCCTTGCCTCTTATCAGCATGACGATAATTTTTCAGAGGCTTTTAGTCAAGCGTGCAAACACAACCTCGAGTCTAAATGAGAAATGTATCCAGTAAGAGTCTGGAAACATCAGTCTTCACTTGAGATCCATTGACCGTTTCTGATCTGAGCCTGAAGATTCAGTGAAACCACACAAGGTGATGTGTCTCACCTTATCTCTCTCCTTCTCCTTCAGTTTGTCCATGGACCTTTTCAGACCCTCATCCAGCAGGTCCATCAGTCGAACTGTGTCCCCAGAACGAGTCTTGAACTTTTTCCTGATAAGGCCATTTAGTACAAAAAACAATTGTCATTGTCAAAGCATAATTCAAAAGTAATGTTTATTTATAATAGTTTAATAATATCATTATTATTGCACAAATTTAAAAATATCTTTTGTGCCATTTTAAAACTTTTGTAAAAACTTTAATACATGGCACTGAAATGTTAAAACAACAAAATGTAATAAATTGTCTAAATGAAATGGCAAAAATGTTATATATTGTATAAAAAATGTGTTGTATAACACAGCATAATTAGTTATTAATGATGTACTTATTGATCATTAACTACATATATTGGGCATACAATATCAATTTCTTAAAATATTTTCTGTATATAAATGCATGATCATTTGCCAAATAGGCAACAAAAAAAAAAGTGACTTTTTAAATGACTTTCACTGTCAATATCAACTTGTTGCCTGTGTGGATCACGTGACTACTTGACACTTGCATTTTTGTTTATGGATTTTCGATTCGTTTGGAGGAGAGCAGCTCATCTCTGTCGAAAACACCACCCAGAAGAACTTACTTGTCCTCCCCGAGCACCACACCAAACCCGGCATGTTCCACACGTGTGACCTTGGGGTCATACCAGCCGATGAGCTGAGCGGCAGCAAAGATGACCTGGAAGTGCATTGCCTGCAACAAAACAAACCAAAGAGATCACTGATGTAAAAGAAAACTTTCAAAAACAAAAGAATCTTTTTGTTTCTTTTTGTAAAAAAAAAAAAAA
>CM051496.1:16467219-16511686 GCA_028031935.1 Paedocypris micromegethes
AAAAAAAAAAAAACATTTACAACTCATATGATTGAACTAATTGAATTTCCAAAAGCATTTATTCTGCTGAAAAAATATTGCCTTGGTCTGCAAACCGAAAAAAGCATTTACTTGAATTGCTCGATTTGTGGCTTAAAGAATGAATATTACATTCAGAAACTGTCGATAATGATTCTGACAGATCTACAGATTGTTTTTCACAGTAATTTTGAGAGCAAAAATGTAGCGTTACTAAAGACAGAACGTTCTGCCTGGGTTTTTAAACATATGAAAAGTACAATAATAATCAGTTAAGAACGGATTGATCTGATTTATATTGAACTCGTTGAGAAAAATAAAGCAAAATGGGAATAATTTAGTTAACATGACAAAGTTGGGTCACCACTTAGAGCCAAGAGAGTTTTACATTCTGCCATGAATTGGCTATCACACAAGTCAAGTTTCACAGCCAGGAAACAGATTTTTCTACCCATCTATCCATCCTTCTGCCACATACCTGACCACTGTCAGTCACATAGATGATGATGTCGGCTTTCTCCTCAAACAGCCGCTGTCGGATGGCAGCTAGATCTGAAGTGTCATATGTATAGCCACCATCTGATTTGACAATTGTCAGGGGAATAGACTGGCCGGGAGCAAACACTATCTTCCTGCCATCGTCCAGCTCCACCAGGCCTGATAAGAAGACGAAAAAAGCACATCAAATTATTTTTTTAAAACAACACTGCCCCCTACTGATCATGGAGTGTTTTTCTGGAAGCTTAGTAGGACTTTCCCATGTAAGGAAAATCATACCGGTTTTGGTGATGTTAAACAATGTTTTGGAATTAAGGTGAGATTTCATCTGATGAAACTGCATGTCTTTATGCTCACCAAAGCAAAATAGCTAAAATACCAAAATACCATAAGCTAAAATAACAAAACATATAAAATCAAAAAACAGGAGAGCAAAAATTTGAATGATCAAAGGAAAGAAAGATCAGAAATAGATAGAAATAGAGTCTAAGATAGATCAATAGATTTAAACAGAGTTCTAAAAAGTAAAGCAAAAAAGAAAAGGTAAAATGAAGAATGAAACAATGATACAAAGAGAATAAACTAAAAATGATAGACAATGGAAGAGTTTAAAAAATTAGAGTTGGACAAAATAAAGTGGGTTGAAAAGCTGGAAAATAATAAAGAGAAAAAGAGAGACGAAAGAGAGAAAATATAAAACATTTTTTATTTTTTTAGAAAAATAGCAAGAGACAACAAATTAAAAATGAAACAAAAAGCCAGAGGAAAAAAAGACATATATACTGTATATAGACTGGACACAGACAGATGTGACAATAATCAGATAGACATAACATTATTAAACTTCTCTACAAGCCCACCTTTATCCTCAAACTCTTTGACTACGGCGGTCATCTTATCCTGGTAGAAGGACTCTCCTCTCTCTTCCAGAAGGATATTCAGACTGTCGTACACCTTCTGAAACTCTGCATCAGCAGCACAAGAGAGAAACACTGTTTAATTACAGCATCACTCCGCAGGGAAATCAAGAAGCACCCCAAGCCTCAGCGGACATCATCAGCAGAAAAACTGACTGACCTTCATCGGACTCTTCTCAGCTAACTTCTGACTTCATTTTATCTGTCCTTTTCACACAAAAAAATCTTTAAAGCACTATATCTAAACTGAAAATCATTTTAGTCAAAATGGATAAAGCCAAAAACAATTCAGGTTAATATTTATTATGCATGTTCTTAACATTTAAGCTTTAACATTTTGTTGAATTAAGCTTTTGAAGGCCAAATTAAATATTCATGAATGTTTTCCATTATTGATGAAAATGTTTACTTTTTGAATTTAAATGAGTAACAAAGAGCAGTTCTGGTCAGACGGTTAAAGTTGCTTTACGTGTGGAATATTTCAGATAACTGATTGATTGGTTGAATGTCAAATAAATCCCTTGTAAGTCCCTGGCCACCATAATTTAACAATAATGTTAACTTCCTTTCCTTTGAATCAAACATTAAGATTGAATCCCACCTATTTGAAGTGAAAATTCCCAATAACGCCAACTTTTTACTAGACCATACCTTTCCGTGAGACATCGCAGATCAGGTTCCAGGCTTTGATGAAGTCTGGCTCTTTGCTCTGAAGTTTAACCACGCACTGGTAGGCCCTCTTCTTAAAGTCCTCATCCTCATCAAACCTCCTCTTCGACTCCTGATGGGAAGCAAGAAGAAACGCAAGTTCTGAGTAGCAGCCTGTGTGCTGTAAGACGTTCTGTCGTGTAAGCAAAATTGTACTGCAAGCAATAAGAACGGTATGAGATGCATCACATCAAATAACGTGTGCACCGACCTGTGAAAAACAGCTGATTGTTGCAGGATTTTTTGTGGATTTGGCTCTTTGACAGAAGCAGAATGGGCCAGGAGAGAAATTTGTTTGAGAAAGAATAGAAGTGGAACACGAAACGTCGTCCCACTTGAACACTAGTTTAACGTGAATTTTCTATAAAGCACTGACTCAATCTTCCAAAATTCGCATGGGAGGCAGAAAATGAGTCTTTTGAAAAGATTTCACCTTTTAATTAAACCTAAAAAAGCAACAGCCTAAAAACGATAAGTTTGAGAGGCTGTGTTGAGATCCATGATATGCAAATAAACGCTTTTTACAATGGTGAGCAAACGACTCAAAGCAAACACAACTGTGTGTCAGTGCATGTGTGTACATACAAAAGAATCTCTCAGAAATACACTAATCACAAAAAAAAATACTATAGAATTATTAAACATTATAATATCCAGGAGTTCGGTATACTGTATATCTCACAGAAACATTGCGTAATCCCTAGAAGAGTCCAAATAAAAAACTTTGGACTGTATAATAATAAAAAATATATAATAATAATAATATTAATAAATGTGTTATTTTTGGGGAAACCAGCTGGTAGTCATTAAAAAAAAAAAAAAATCAATAAGCAAACAAGTAAGTGCCGAGCATCATCGTACTTTGTAGAAAGCCTGGAGGTCACCAATAGGTGGAGAGGCACCGAGATAATTTGGGAACTTGTCCTGCAGATGAGCAATGAGCATTCCAAACTGTGTCCCCCAGTCTCCAACATGATTCAACCTGACGAAGACAACACCACAGGAAGACATCACATACAATAAAACAATTCAACCAGATAATTCACTTCAAACATAGTAGAAGTTTCCCTTCCCTTTCATCCATTTAATGTGGATCAAATCTCTTGTATCATCATAGTGTGATGGTGATGACAAGGGCCAACAAAACTTAAAATATTTTTACCCAAATATAAGTATTTCCATTTATATTTATTGATTGAAATGTGGAAAAAAGGGTGTTTGCATTTACATGCATGTCAAATATGCGTATATAAGCAGCCCCCAAGAATTAGAGCTTCTAAAATTTAAAAAACACTGCATGCTTATATTGCATGTGTCAATTACAATATTTTAGTACAGATTCACAAGGAAGTAGGCCCATAAGGAATTAGGTTAATTAATAAATTAATGTGTGGTCGAACATTGAACAATAAAATACAGAATGAGAAATTCACTGACAGTTTTGACATCTATTTCATTTGTCATCTTTATGACGGCTTTATAATATAAAAATATTGAAGCCCACCTGAGCACATCATAACCTAGAAACTCAAAGAGTCGACACATGCTGTCTCCAATAATGGTGGAGCGCAAGTGACCAACATGCATCTCCTTGGCAATGTTCGGTGAGGAGAAGTCCACAATCACCTAAAGCAGTAAAGAATGGCACACTATCAGAGTTTAAAAGCTCACAGCATGAGGACTGTCTTTGACACGATGGATATTTCCAACCTTCTTTTTCTTTTCTAAAAGTGGTGGCTGCACTCCATTCACCAGCAGGTTTGAAAGAAGTTTGGATACAAACATCTTCTTCAGGTGAATATTGATGAAGCCTGCGATACAACATGAACTTGAATTTATTATTATTGAATTTCAAGCCATTAGAGACCAACAAAAAAATGTAACCAACCTGGTCCGGCAATTTCAGTCCTCTCAATCAGTCCATTGTCAGGAATCTTTTGGACAATCTTCTCTGCAATCTCTCTGGGACTGATCTTCTGTCCCTGAGCCTTCATCATCTAAAGACAAAAACACTTTTAACTTTACAGGGGATGTATAAATTAAGATTCAATACTTTGTTCAAATCTAACTGAATTAAATCAGATTTAAGAATAGGTCTGGTCCTGAAAAGATTCTGACTGTAAAGGTGAGGTTTAAAAAAAAAGCTTTGCAATTCCATTCTTCAAAAGCTCATAGCAAGTTCACAAACCAAAACATATGATACAAAGTCAATTCATTCATATTAAAATGTGTTTTTTTTTTCATTAAAATTATCCCTGTGTGAATATTCACATCGCAATGAGCATGAGTGGTTATATAATGCAGAACGCTGCAATTTAAATAAATAAAGTTGTAAATACAGATTTTCCCTACTGATCATTACAGAGAAAAAGTAGACACAAAGAGCGTTGGGTCAATGAAAAAGGAGTTATTTGACAAAGTTCCTGTTTAAGTGGACGTGTGAACCATATTATACAATATTTAACTTGTATGGCTAGTGGTAGGGGACTTGGACTGGTGTCCAATAGGTTGCCGGTTCGATTCCCCCCTATGACTGGTTCTACAACTAAGTGTCCTTGGGCAAGACAAGACAAGACCACATGCTCCGGATGGGTCAAATGCAGAAATTGAATTTTTGATTTACTTTAAATCATTTGCACAAACAGGTTCAAGTAACAAATGTAACTGGATCTGACTGACATTAAATTAACATTAGCTCTTGTGTAATTACATTATAACTCATATTTTGACTGACTCACCCCCCCGCTGTGTGAAGGAGAGATATCGCAGATCTTTCCTACCTGCTGCGATTAGACTCTACAATTTGAACTTAAATTTAAACTGGTGACTGGAACTATGCTTATGACGGGCAGGTTCATTTATGGTCTGTGTTTGTTTGTTTGTCTATTATGATGTGTGCAGTGCGTTATGGTGATGTTTGTTTATTTATTTGCTTGGATTTGTTTTTGCTGTTGTGACGTGAAATTTCCCCGCTGTGGGACTAATAAAGGATTTTTCAATTCAATTCAATTCAAATTTATTAGAATTATTTCAGATCATCATTCTAGTTTGTCAGAGATTTATTTATTGCATTATTTACACTTAAGGAAACCGACCTGAGCCATGGCCATGGCACTGTTGCACTGGTAATCTCCCAGCTTTGCCTGCTGATTCGGGGTTACCGCCAGCGGAGGGTTTTCCAGCTCTGGAAAAGCAGCACTAATGGCCTGACCAAAGATCTGCTGCAAGCAATGGTTGATGTTCATCATGGTCTTCCCGTTGTGACTCATCTCCTGCTGTAAACTCTGAAGAAGAAGAAGTAACAAGCTGATTAAATCTCATTAAAACAGATATAACTAAACAGAGACAAACTACACAGTTCAATAAATGAGACATTTGCTTATTATTGAATTTCATGTATAATTTGTAGTTAGAATCGTCAAGTAACAAAAAATGCTATATGTTACAACACATTAAGAATACAATGCCAAAGGTCAGCTAAATTCAGGGTCCAAAACACATACTGTTATTACATGTGTGATGATGATGTGCGCTCACTTGTCTTCAAAGTATATGAACTTATACAAATATAATATAAAGTGCATAAATACATATTCATAACATCCTATTAAAAAAATATGTATTTTACGCATGTAGGTCTGAAATTGTAAAATGAGTAACAAGAAAAGAAAATTAACTAAAAACTACAGTACAATTATGTAATATAAGATAATTAGTTGTCAAAAGTAATATACACTTTCTAAAGAATAGAGTTATACTGTACAATCTGCAAATCCTTACACTATATTTCATCGAATCTAAAGTGACAAAAGGGCAAATTACCACGTCTGATGCAACAACATCGAATATACAGCATATCAACGACAGCTATCTCTTCTGTTACACTGACCATCACACATTACTTTCATGGAGAAAAAAAAAAAATACATAAATAAATATATTTACATTCCCTTAGCTGTAACTTGTTTGTTAATTTGTTAAGCCCTTTAGACAAGTCGGTACAAAGTGGTGCATAAAACAAGGCCAGGTTATTTTAACAAGTAAAAGGTTAATAAAATATAATCTATTGATTACATTTAAATGTTCTTGTTTATTAAGCAATTATTTGCATATGACTCCATTCATTCGGAAGCGGTTGTTAACTCAGATTTTAAAATCAATCAGAAGTGTTTTCTAGTTCAGCAAGAAGCTCAATACAAATAACCACAGTGGTCCCTAAACCTCTGATGTGGATTTTGTTAATTCTTTGAACAACGGTTTAAGCAATAAAAAATATATATCCAAGTCAGGCAAGAAATGGAAGTCACACTCACTTTTTTCAGAATCTTGAGGCGATACTTCAGACGAGAGTTCTCCTCCTTTAGTTCATCCAGATGCGGAGAAGACGACGAGTTCAGCTCCTGCGTGTCTCTGAGTCTTTCGATTTCATCCTGGAGGATTTTAATTTCTCTTTCCTGAAGTCAAAACGAAACCAGAAATTGTCAAATCGTAAAAAGTAGATAACACTGTGTCCCGTGTAATCATTAACAAGAGAGCGATCAAAAGCTAAATGCGCTATAAGTGAAACTACAGGCTCAAACATTGTAACGTATCGTTTCGTCTTTATTTTCATAGTGAGTTCTTCTGTGACACTGAATGTGGAGTGAACGCTTTCTGGTACGTCAGACTCGAAGCTTGAAACGCACATGGATTCATCAGCACAACTTATAGGTGCATTGTTTTTAACGCTGACCTGGTGACAGAGTCGAGATGTATATTCGTCAAAAGGATCCCCCATATTCCACTGGTAAAAGTTAATTAGGCTAACAACTAATGGTAAACTCGTCTACTTCGTACAACGTGGAATTGCGTGAGCCGGGTCTTCTTTCGTCGTCACTTCCGCTTCCCGGTAAACAGCGAAAGAATCGTTCTTCTGAATCGGATCGTTATGATTCAGTTTAATGGTTATGATCAGAAAATGAATTGAAAGGTGCCTACGAATTAACTCGTTTTAGAACAATGTAACGCGTTTTTCTGAAAACGGTTTACCAATCATGTGTAATGTTTGTATCGTTCATTTTATCATAGTTTATCATTGTTGAATATACGTACGTATTTATTGTCAGAACTCTGACTAAAATAAAACCTCTCCAATGAATGTTTAATATGTCATACTCCAACAAGTATCATTTTTCATGTTCTTCACTAAAGAAAACTTCACTAAAAAAGACTTCCAAATTTTGTTCAGAATTGTGTGTATAATAAAATTGTTTACAAGTAGTGGCAAGTGTAAATGGAAAATGAACATACAAATTGTTTTTGTGTGTTTGTTTTGTTTTTATTAAAGACGTTTAATTAAGACGTTTACCACCCCCCCCTCCCCCCATTGTGGCAAAATAACAAAACTGTCAGCAGGTGGCAGCACTCGCTTCAGCAGCACCGGGTGTCAGAGAAGAAGAAGATCAAGTCTAGTGGTTCCCTTAGTAGTCAGCAGCTCAGCTTGAGCTTTGAATGAACTGGATCTTATGTAAGTGAGAATCTTTCTATGCATTGTCTGTTCTTTTCGTTCTTACCAGAAATACTTCTAAAATGTTTGAATTAAGATGATGCGGTAGACTGACATCTGACCAGAGATTTGAATGCAAAGAAATGAATTACCTTTAAAAGGCATGAGCTAAAGAGCTAATGCTTGTTGTTCATAGGATGTTTTCTTACTATTTTACGTTATTTTTGTATTAATGTTAGTGTTAACTTGCATTTGGTGTTCTATTCATGTCCTAGATATGTCCTTTTGTTCAGACTAAAAGAATAATATAGCACTGCACAAGTGATAATAGTACAATCAATATATAAGCATTGTAATATTTTGTGCTGTATTTTTAGTTCATTTCAAATTGGTCAGTTGGAGGCTATATCAAAGTGGCTACCGCATATGGAATTATAACTTTGGCAGAACACAACAATGCCATCCAGAAAAGTCTATTTAACTAGTGACATTATTTCCATCAGTGAGCAAGACATTACGCCGCAATGGCTAGACAATAAACTAAAATAAAATATATAAAAATCAGAAACACTGAGGCTTGCATGGGTTGGTCTCAGATAAAATTGTCTAATCTTAACAAACTGAAAAAATTGTGTTAATGGGTATTGTCCAGTCCAGTTCTTTGTTTCTGGTGTAGATCTCTTTAGACTCCCAAGAGGGGAGTGAAAACTAAAATATTTCATCATAAACAGAAAATTAGAAACTAAAATCTTGGATGAATAAAACTACTTTTATTAGTAGTTTTGAGGCATCCTCAGAGTACCGGAGACTCTGAGGATGCCTCAATCTTTGACCTGTTTTAAGTTATCTCTGAACACTTACCTTTTTAGGAGAGCCTTGTGAGAGCTTTTTAAGTATATAAGTGTCTTTGGACTTTTATCACACTTTTACTGAATCTTTTATACATTTTTTCTTTCTTTTATTCATTCAACTTTCTATTATTATCACATTTTAACATTTTAACTTTGCATATTTCAGCACAATAGTTTTCCCTTTTTTTTTAACCAGACTATCTCACTCACTTTACTTTACTGTATTGCATTTTTTGCATTGGTATTTTTAACTTCTTTACTAATCTGTTGTGAATTGGATTCTTACAGTGAATCTCGTGTTGTTGATGTTGGTGCAGCGTTGACAAGGTAATTATATTCGAATTTCTCTTCAAACATAAGCAAGAAAAGTTCCACAGATGTTTTTATATCAACCACCTTGCGTTTATCAATGTGTACTATTTTTACATTATCTCTGGAGTGCCAACCCACAACCGTTAGTGTTGCAAACTTTTTGAGCCTTAGAAACCTTCTACGATTGTTACCATAGCAGTTTAATAATCAATGTTTTTTTTATGTTCCAATCAATCAAACACAACCTGTCATATGCCCCTCCCACCTCATTACATCATATGCCCCTCTCACCTCACTATCAACAGTGTCACTGTGGTTTACAATAATATACAGCTGTAATATTTATAATAAACATCATTGTCTAATTGTGCTGAGCAAAGGAGTGAACTGTCTTTTACAGCAGGTCCATCAGCATGTCACTTTCAGTCATCATCAAATGGGGCGGACAGGAGTACTCCATTAACACCCTGTCTGAGGAGGACACTGTGCTGGATCTGAAGCAGTCCATTAAATCTCTCACCGGAGTTCTTCCAGAACGACAGAAGCTCCTGGGGTTGAAAGTGAAAGGTGCGAGACCATGACAGAACAATGAAGAACATGTCTCTGCAGAGTCTGTGCATTTTAACTCGGTTCAACACTCTTTTTACCAGGCAAACCTGCAGATGATCACATCAAGCTGGGCGACTTAAAGTTGAAGCCCAATACCAAAATAATGATGATGGGAACCAGAGAGGAAAGTCTTGTGAGTTGTTTGACTAAACTTTACCTTAATTGTATATTATATTATTCTGTATTAGTTATCCATTTGTTAATTTTCCACATCAATTGTCTGATTTGGGCCTCTGAAACGGTTTGATTCAGGAAAATCTCAGCTTTGCTCAAAAATATTTATTTAAAAATGTGATGTT
This sequence comes from Paedocypris micromegethes, assembly GCA_028031935.1. Lineage (NCBI taxonomy): Eukaryota > Metazoa > Chordata > Actinopteri > Cypriniformes > Paedocypris > Paedocypris micromegethes. The sequence continues at coordinate 16,476,917 of CM051496.1, forward strand.
CGTGTGTTACTTGTAACTGTTTAAATTTACAAATTAAACAATTATTTTACTAATACAGCTATAGTTTTTTTTTTACATTTGTACGTATATACATTTCTATATACGTAAAATATATTTAGATATAATTTTGTTAGCCTTTGTGCAGGCTCAGTTGTGCTCAGTCAATTCTTATAACAGTTACAAGTCTGTAATGAACATTTTCTTTTTACAATTATGTAGGTACGAGTAAAGGTAAAGTTTACACAGGTCTTTCTGTCCCACCTTTGTCCTCTTTAAACACAGGAACAGCTTTATGTAAAAAAAAAACAAAACATACAAGTAATATACAAGTAAAAATTTAGTTTTTGTTGTGATATCTAAAAATGTCTACTTTTATGTCTGTAGGAAGATGTTCTAGCTCCTCCCCCAGAAAATGATGACGTGGTCAATGACTTTGACATTGAAGAAGAAGTTACAGAAGTTGAAAACAGGTAAACACGCCTTTTATAAGTAAACCATCTTGTTAAAAAAGTTGTTACAAGGCAAGAACAACAAATTGTTTTAAATCTAAAGGAAAAGTTGTCTGGCTGCATCAAAATCAGAAAACATTTTGACAGACAACGGCACTAAACATGCGCTTAATTTGGGCCTTTTTCTTGATGTTCATTGTTTTAAACTGTGGAAAGAAACCGGAAACCCACTTGAACAGGGGAGAACATGTCAACTTTGCACAGAAAATTGTGTTATGCAGTAGAACATACAATAACCTCACACTTGTTCTTACCGGTGTTTGTATTCATGTTCTATACTATATTCATGTACTTTATTCATGCGTAATTTGACAAAATTCATTGTCTGGTTTTCAGAGAAGAAAATTTGGCGAAGATTGCTCGAAGAGTTAAAGACTATAAAGTCGAAGAGTTGAATCCACCCAGAGCTGGAAAAAGGCTACTTGTGCTGGACATTGACTACACACTTTTTGGTAAGTCAACACTAACACACACACACACTTAGATATGTGTATTTTTGTCACCGGCATTTAAAAAGCTGACATTGCATATAAACTAGATTTTTACACACACTGCTGGTTTGCCTTTTTTAATCTTTAAATCACACGTAATTTTTAAACGTTTCCTTTTTTATGACACAGATCACAAGTCGTGTGCAGAGACGGGACAGGAACTGATGCGACCGTACCTGCATGAGTTTCTCACATCTGCATATGAGGACTATGATATTGTGATCTGGTGTATGTTCCTTCAGAAATATGACAATTGTGAATTAATGCAAGATTAATCAAGATTTGTTTTGTGTGTTATTGCATTTTCAGCTGCAACAAGTATGAAGTGGATTGATGCGAAAATGAAAGTGAGTTTTGATTTGCATTTTCATTATTGCGTATTATTTGGCAATTATCCATTTGAATTGTGTTGCTAACATGTTCCTAGTATCAGTATTTCAATATTGGTTTCAAATTCCACACCGTGTAGTATTATAAATTAATAAACAAAATGAAGATAAAACAACACTTTAGACACACACACACACACACACACACTCACTCACTCGTTGCTCTAGTTTGTATTTTACATTTTATTCTATATTAAAGTATTATTTATTATTAATTTATAATGTCAATATGACATTTCCCCGCTGTGGGACTAATAAAGGATTTTTCAATTCAATTCAATGTATATAGTTTAAGTGTAAACAAGCACTAGGTTTTATTTCCATGGTTGGTTAGTGTAGGAAAATCTACAAACAACAAAACTCAGTGAATAAAACAAATGTGATTTACTCTTGGTTCAGTCTTCATGAAAGGCAAATGATCAAACACGAGTATTACTGTATACATATTTAACAGGAGTTGGCGTATGTTACATAATTGTAGAATTTTTTGGAATTAACTTAGGAGCTGGGAGTGACAGAAAACCCAAACTACAAGGTCACGTTCATGCTGGACAGTGCGGCCATGATCACAGTTCACACGCCCAAGAGAGGAGTCGTGGAGGTCTGTAGTGTCAGAAGATGGTTTCACTCCAGGCCCGGAGTGCAGATGATGCTTGTCTTCACAGGTAAAGCCGTTAGGAGTCATTTGGGGGAAATACAGTGAAGTCTACAACAAGAAGAACACGATTATGTTCGATGACATTGGAAGAAACTTCCTCATGAACCCACAGAATGGGCTGAAGGTATATGGAGCCGATAACACTTTTGCCCTAGAAATATCCGATCTGCATTATGTGAAATGTGTAAGCATCATTTGTGATGTGTGTGGTGCAGATCAGACCGTTCATGAAGGCGCATTTAAACCGCGAGAAGGACAAAGAGCTGTACAAGCTGTCTCAGTATCTGAAGGAGATCGCTAAGCTGGAAGACTTTTCAGGTCTCAACCACAAGCACTGGGAAAGGTGAGGCGCAGAAAACACAATTTCCCCTGCGGAACCAAATCACTGATATATGTAGCCTAGACGGTGGATTGTACTATTTTAATAATCATTTTCAGAGCTTGATTTGAACCCTACCCACAGAAAACTTCCTGTATGATTTATAACGTGTATCATGTTATAGTCTTAAAGTTAGAACTTTAAATTGTCTGGACTACTTTAAAAATACGTACTGCAATTTATCCAGTCAGAAATCAAAATCGCATTGTTGTTACGTTGTCATCGTCCCAATGTTTATTGAATGGCCAGATGGAAGTTCGATGTTTCTTCTAGGGACCAAAAATTCCCCTCGTTTGTGTAGTTTATTCCATTTTATTTATCTTTGAATTTTTTTGATTGGCCAGACGGAAATTCACATTTTTGTACCATTTCCATTATTTGAAAGGCTTAACTAAAATTCCCATTTTTTTTTGTTTGCATTTTTTTTACAGCCAGACTGAAAATTCCCATTTTTTTTTTTTTTGCACAATGTACATTTTTGGAATTATTAGGCTATGACTTCCAGCTATTTATTTTCTGTTCTTCATTTTTGGACCACATGGGCCGTCCACAGCAAATCCCTTTTTGAATTTTTCTGATGAATCAACTTAAAAAATGTCACAATTCAGCAGTAATTATCGAAAAGTTGCTATCAGGGATGCTAGAGTTTAAATCTGTGATGTACCGCACATTGGATTTCAAATTACCACCAAACTTCCCAACTATATTTATGTCTGTAATTACAATTTCCTTTTCGGATTCCAGGTACTTGTCAAAAAAGCAGAATCAATGACGGTGTGTGCGCTGAAGCCGGAGAAATCCCAACACTCGTGTTTACCTCAGCTCAACAGCGAATAGCATCCACTGCATCTACAGCGAGCATGATCACCTCTTTACCTCCATCCTTCTGAAAACCCACTTAACTTCAACTTGTGTGTTTTTAAAAGCTGGAAGATGGCACTTTTGTGAATGTTTGTTTGAGAAGATATTTCCTTCAAAGTTTTTCCATGTTATGGAAAAAACCGTAAGCGTTAGCCATTAAATTTATATATCTGTATTAATACACACACACACACACACACACACACACACACACACACACACATTTCATGTACACTTGTAAACATTATTACGTATGTGTGTATATATAACTATATATACACTTGTGTTTATGTGTGTGTGTATTTATATTAGATAATGCTTTCACAATATCACTTCCAAAATATTCACTATTTGATTTTTTATGCAAGTACCAGTATATTGACTTAAAGAATAAAGGTACTTTTGTTTCATAGAAAAGATAATCCACCTAGCATTTTGGAAAAATAAAATGAATAATCAATATGAAAGAAAGGAATTCTTTCATGCAGTAAACTAAGGCTTTTGTTTGTGTACTAGGCTCGTGATTTTTTTTTTTTTTTACACTGTTATTTTCAAACTGGAGAAAAATGACTGATCTGCTTTTATTGTGAAATCACTGACACATCTCTTGGATCGACTGCTTTTTGCATCAAATAATTGTGCCAGTGTTACATTCCTTAAAATGGATTTCGTATAGTTGTGCGTGTGTGTGTGTGTGTGTTTATTTTACAGTGAACCCTTAAAAAGAGGTCTTCTCAGTGTAAGACACCCAGCTGTTCTTAACACTGAATTCAGTTAGTTATGAACAGGGCCAAATACAGAAAAATATAAATAACGGAAAAATATTGACTGGATTCATGTCTCTCAATGTCTGTGTGCAATTTAATAAAAAACATTTGCAATTTTAGTCACACTTCCAAATAAGCACCACATGTTCTGTGCCAAAAAAATTACAAGTTACATTTACTTAAGGATAAAACTACAAATAGTTGCAGAATTGTTTTCAAACTAAAATTGAGTATTGTTATTGTGTATTATGGGGTTTAAAATGTTTTAATGTTGTCAGGCATTCGGAACAAAAATGCAGATTTCACAGCATGAATTGATTTCTTGTTGTGGTCCATTCAAACAAACAAAAATAATAACTGAGATACAGTAGCACTGACATTTTATTTTTCTAAACTTCTTCTCGGTCTGTAAAATAACAATAATAATAAAAAAAAAAGTTTAGGGCATTTTAACTACTAAAAGCATAATTACGTAATTCTGTCCTCACTGGTAATGGTGACTCCAGTCACTCCAGACTTTACTGGTCAGCTGGTCTTGCGCGCGGACGCAGAATGTGTAGGAATTCTCCATGTTGACCTTGTAATAGGAGTCGTTGGTTTCATTCGTCTGGGGCATCAAGAATCAGATGTTTACATTTTGCAGAAGAATTGTGAAGAATGACAAAAAAAGTACTCATACCTTTATTCTAGCGTCACAGCTACTGGTGTCAGGAACTACTTTCACCTCGTAGTAGAGAGGGAAATAACTGCAGGGAAAGTTCCACGTCTCTGCCGGGCCCCATATGAACTCGTCGTCGTGAACACTAGTTAATCTGACTTTATCTGGTTTGACTGAGAGAGATTTTCAGTTAGAAATCGCGGTCCAAACACGTGACCGCAAGGTGGCGCCATATACTCGTACCGATAAATGAGATGAGGAAGGACTTGTTACGCTCCTCCAGACGGTACAGGTTCCTGAGCAGCAGGCTCAGGGTGACGTTCGTGGTCTCCTCTGAGAAGGGACAGTAATATTGGTCCACACAGGTCAGTCCAGAGATATCAGAGTTCAGGGTGCAGTTGATATGGCTGGAGTTTCTGCGGGCACACACATTCAGCTCATGTCTGGTGCGTTTCTTCAGTGGATGTTAATGTTCTGCATTACCGCTTTACTGTGAAGTCCACCACAGCTCTGTCAATTCGGTTCTCGCGCCATTTCCAACTGCAATTAAATTGGCCACTGTAGTTCCTCGCAGTGCAAGAGATAAATTCTGGACAAAATGTTTATATTTTTTACTGACATAATGATTGAAGTGATACATACAGCAAGGGGGGAGGTGGCATGATACAGAAAAAGAATTGAAATAAAAGCCCTGCACAGAGGAAGAGAGAGAAACAGACATAGCCATACAGAGAGATTGAGGTATAATGAGAGGAAAAACAAACAGAGAAAGAGAGAGACAAATTGATAGAAGGAAAGTCATGCAGAGTGAGCGAGACAGAATCAGAGAGACAAACCGAGAGAGAGAGACAGACAGACAGACAATAGAGGAAAAGCCATGCAGAGCGAGAGACAGACGGATTGAGAGAAACAATATATATATATATATATATATATATATATATATATATATTGAGAGAGGGGGGGGGTTAGGGTTAGGGTAGAGACTTCTTGTCTCACCTCTGCCATGAGAGCTTTCAAGGATTGAGCCAGTATATATCTTCTCGTGCACCAGCACTAGTGTGTAATTCAGCAGATTCCCGTCGGCTCTGTGACAGCTGAAGTTCCCTCCACCGAAACCCTCCACTTGAACTGTGATGTTGTTTCCTGATTCCGGAATGCTTTGACCATTTTTCCTCCACTGAATGTCTTCTCCGTCCAACTGTGGTGCAACACAGTGCAGCGGAACGTTCTGTAAAGACTTGTAGTAACGGCTCACCTCCAGGGCCAAAACTGCAAGGCAACGAAAGGTAGCGTAGACATTTCACTGAGACTGTGTCTGTTAAAGTTTATCCTTCTGATGTGAGTGATGCAGTCATCACCGTGAGGTTTGATGAGTCTCGTTGTGCTGCTGCTGCTGCTGCTGCTGCCCACCAGCTGAAGAACAGCATGAACTACCACAAGGACCAGCGTCTTCATCTGAAATAAGTTACAAATCTATGTTAGTTAAGTAAGTTAGATGCTTCTATCTAAAGTGACAGACAGACAGACAGACAGACAGACAGACAGACAGGGATGTAGTAGTACTGAAGTATTTCTGAAGTCTTTCACAGGGTTTGTTCGGGATTCTCTGACGGATCTCACTATAATACACTTTTATTGCTGAACTTAAGACATAAGACAAATCACAGTCTTACACTTCAGTTAGTGAAACACATTCTGCTCACGTTTCCACATCAGCAGCGTCTGATACGGGATTTACACTGCCTGAATCAACACCACTTTATTCTAGAAATTGGGGGGTTCCATTTAAGGATTTGGAAAAGATTGTTTTTACACTTTATGATTCTATAAATTTGTGAAACCAGAAAAGTGGCACATCATCATGGTGTATGAAAAGTTAAAATAGAAAATGTAGTCGAATGTCAAACAATAAAAATGTACACGTTTTTAGATTTTAGAGATTTTTGATGTGTAAAAATGTTCATTTTATAATTTTGATACATTGCTCAAATAGTAAAAATGACTTTTCTGATGCTAATATTCAGTATATACACCACACAAACAGTATATCCTATACACACACACATATATATATATATATATATATATATATATATATATATATATATATTTTTTTTTTTCAATCAATATTTTGTCATTTAATCAGTATTACTTTTTTATACACACACTCGCTCTCACTCACCTTGAGGACGTGTTTGACTTGCAGCTGCTGCTTCACTCTCTTCTTTACTTTCTCTGAAGTATATGTGGACCTGCAGCATTTATATGTTTGTAATACAGAAGTGTGAATCCCCAGCAAGCAGAAGTTTATTACAAAGGATATGAAAAACTAAGCCATAAAGCCCGTCCACCAGTGATTTCCACCGGCCCTGGAACGACGTGACCTTTGCTGATTGAGGGGCTTTAGTAGAAAAAAAACATATCTTATCTCACAATGAAACTATCAGCAGTTGTCTTTGGGGTTCCTCTGTCTCTTTTGTTTTAATTGCTGCCATTTTCTTTGACTTTTTTTGTCTTAGTTAAACTATTTTACAGTAAATACCGCAATTATTTACAGTTTTGCAATTTACATATTGTGGGAAAAAAAAACACGTGACCTGTGCTCTCTCTCTCTTTGAAAACATTATTTGTTTCCAAAGATAACAAGACATAATTAAATGTATATAATTACATTTAAGTATTTTAATCACAACTAAAATTGCTTTTTGACACATTTTTGCAACTATTATGAAAACCATGATTATTTGAGGTTGCCACGGCGAGAACAATAAAAATTTTTTAAAAAATTACAAATAAACATACTCAAACACACACACACAAACAGGCCCTCACTCTCACTCTCTCCGGGATGTCAGTGCGGTGAGCACAAGTGAAAGTCCATCAAACCACACAGCAGCGCATGAAACAAGGATCATGCGTCAAGAAAACACCTCATGAAATATTTCCATCCAAAGCCTCAAAAAATGTTCTGAGGACGAAAGCAAGACTTCTATTTCTTTTTTTTTCTTCACAGGGAGCCAATGGCAGCATCGCTGGAGGTGGGACACATATTGGTCAACCAATCACAAAGTGGGACAGACACACACACACACACTCTCTCACTCTACATACATCAATTGAAAGACAAGATGTTTTGGACTGTGGGAAGAAACCAGGGTACCAAGAGAAACCCACAGAGAACCTGCAAACTTGCGCGCACACACACACACACACACACACACACACCTCAGTATACTTATTTGACATGAGGTTTTATAGCATAGTACTAATTATAATACAATAATTAGTGATATATCTGATTCATATATTATGTGCATGAAAACTTCCAAGTTCCTCTAATTAAAAGTCGACAAGCAAAAGTCACAGTAATTATTAACAGAGATACGTCGGCAATAAAATGAGGATGGAAATATCTTCATCTAACGGAGGAAATGCTACTTCTAAATCATCCCTCAATAAAGATTCTCTCCCACATCGTTGTATAATGTTAATCCATCAAATGGTCATTTTTTTCTGTGAAACTGGATGTGTGTTGTTCCTTTTTTTGTTTATTCTACCGTAATCATTTCAAATAAATGTATTTAAAATTATTTGTGGCAAAAATCACATGAGATAGATGTATATTTAGCGTGTAAATAAATGAATGAATATTTAATGTTAAAACAAAATTTATTTTTATAAAAAACGTAAGACATTTAATTGACATTTAAATTCTCAATTCTTATTGACATTAAATGAAATAATCTGCTGAACAAACACACACACACACACACACACACACACACACACACACACACATATATATATATATATATATATATACTGTATATATATATAATATATATATATATATATAATTTTTCCCCATCCCAACACAATAATGTAGCACTATAGACACAGCATTTAAAGTGTACAAATGTTCAACATCTTTTAATTAAAAACGCATTCTGCATCATTAAAATATGCAACTTCTGTTTGAAATTCTCTTCCAACAAGTCTTGCATCCATTTAAAAACACCTAAAAGTTGCCCGCTAGGAGATAGCACACATGCTACGACACAGTGAGTCTTTCCCGATTCTATTCATGTAATCGCTTGAGCTCTTTCTTCTCAGCGTAAAGGTCAAAAGGGAGAAAAAAAATAACTTTGAAAAGATGAAAATCGTGAACGCGGTCATCTTCATCGAACGGCTACATGTAGAGACGGCATCAACATGTGTCTCTATTGGGACCTTTCCAGAGCAATTCATCTGGGTTTTATCCCCTTAAACTAGTCCAGTCGCCCAGAAAGGTATTCTTTAGTGTACACTTTGCAATTTAGTTTTTATTCTCAAAAGTATAATCCTAGTACAGTTGAATTGGTTTAAATGGACTCCAGATGGTCAAGCCAGTAAGGATGTTTTTCCAATGTTATTTCTCTTTACCAGATGATTTTGTGGATGAAAGAGTCAGTCGAATGAATTAGCTGTAAGAAATTGATCAGAACATTTTTTGTGACAACTGAAAGACATTTGTGAAATGTGATGACTGCCATCTCGACTCAAAAGCACATGTTACAGAATAAGGCAAAGGTCAGTCAGATGATCAACAAGTCTGTGGCAAAATATACGTAGTTCCCCTCTATTAAAAGACAAAAACCTTATAAACTACAGCCAAAGGATTATTCAGAGAATGTATGAAACTCCAACGTTAAACTGAAGATCTGGTATAAGAACAAATTGCCTCTTGTTCTTAAAAATAAATCAAAATGTGTTTGGTTACAAGGTTTCTAATAAATGAGTATAAGATAACATAGTCAAAAACGTCTTGCTGGAAGTCAAAGGTGGATGTTTCCTAGTCCCATTGACGTCAACCGCCTCTGATTCAGACACAAACACGCTCCTCACTTCTGGTCTGCCTTGCAGACATACATCCTCAACACGAGAAAATGACAAAGCGCATGAAGTGTAGAAGTCCACAACAAAATGTTGTTAGTCATAATCACCACTTTCCAAAAAAAAAATTCTATTGGACCTTTCCTTGTGGAGCAAGGGCTTCAGTTTTCTAAACCTGAGGCTTTAACCAAAATAAACCCATAGTCCTAACACTGTGAAAAGAGCTCATCAAAGGCAGTGAGTGTTAGAAGACAAATAAAAACCTTCACTATTACTTCTCTAGACTCCAGATTGGCCAATCCCAAACGGAAGAAAACCTCCTCAACCTACAAACTGATGGCTCACACACAAGCTGGGTTTGTAAATGTGCCCAGAGTTAGTTCTCCACAGGCGTGGGATTCTGTGGCAGTGGTGGGGTTGAGGGGGGCTGGCTTACTATTACTTGAACCACATAGTCTCTAGAAATTTTCAGTTCTTCCAGCTTCATCTTATCAGTGAGAGGTCGGCCTGAGAAAAACCACCGCTGGCTAGTGGCCATCACACCCTCGTGGGCTTGCAGCCTCCGCTTCATCTGCTGGACCGTGTCGCTGGTACGGACTGCAAGGCGTAAATCTCGGCCCGTGGAGAGACGAAGGCGCAACTGGCACTCTTGGCCTTCACTGGCTGGAGCTTCGGGGACCTCGATGGTCTCAGAATCGCTCTTTTCTTCAATCATGTTGACAGGAGGGGAGAGACAGTAGACGGGCAGCTGGTAGCGGTTCCCCAGCTCATCGTAGCATTCGGTCAAAGCGCCTACGAACACAAAGATAGACGTTCATTTCGTTTTATAAACGTTCAGACATGAAACGCATCAAGAGCACTGTTTGGACGAGAAGTCATTCAGATTCCATGCTCCAATTCATGGTGTGATTTAGGGAGTAAGTGTGTTAATCAATGTTGGATTCAGTTTAACTTTAAGGTAATGAGCTATGACTCACTTCAGCAGCAACCAATTAGAAAGAAGTTCTCCACCCGAGACAGAAACGGACATTTCTCCAGCGCTTTTATTAGAGACCTTTGGTGTCAACATCAGGTTATCTAATTTCCTCAATTTGTTGAGACCCCAAATTACATTTAAATTGCTTATTCATAACCAACACTAGTTCAGCTGAGTGTGCGCAACAGAGTGTAATACTAAGACATTGTATTTATAAACATGCAACTATAATTTAGACTGAAAACAATAACCTACAATTTGTACAATTGTAAGTAGTAGTATAAAATACTACTAAACAATGCTCTCTGTTTAAAATGAATGTAAAATAGAAGAGAGTCTTAAACACTATACAAATTAAAACACATATGTACCATAAAAATCTGATGTAAATGAAATCAGAAACTATTTAGATTTGAAATCTTTGGAAGGTACGGCAACTTTGGAAAATACCTTTTCTTTGATATTACATACAAAATCACATTAGATTTATTGTGTTCATAAAAAACATTTAATTAAATGCTTTAAATGGCAGGGTCTGCTAAAAACAAAAGCCAGAAGGTCAAGTAAAAGATCTATGAGGTGGATTTTAGGATCATCCAACCAGAGAGGAAGTAAAAGAAGTGAATCAACGACAGTCGAACAGGGATCACACAGCAGGAAAAATAAAGTTACGCCACTGAATTCTATCAAAGAGGAAGTGTTGTTGTGGCTCAGTGACTCATTTGATCACAGCTATCATTTGATTACACTCCCATTAGGACAGTGAAAGCATTAACAAAACCAATGATGACACAGTCAAGTTCTGGTTTCGGGGAAACATCATAGAAGTACCTAAAAGGTAGATCGGTTTCTCATGAGTTCAGCTAAGGAAAAGTGGGACTGAAGAAAGTAGACGCATGTATAAAGAGACGGCGAAGGTAGAAGTGGCTTTAGAACGGCCAAACAAACAATAAGTCTGGAATGATGGTTGGAGAGTTTGGAGGGAAAAGCAGAACTGGACAGGTTGGTGAAACAGAGATAGAGATGGGAAGAACATAGAGGAGGAAAGAGTAAGTATATAATGATGGGAATGTTCTGACAGGAAAGTGTAAATTTTATCAAGAATGAAAAAATGAAAGAGAGCAAAGAGCCGAAGATGTGACTAAAGTGTAGAAGGGGATGTCAAATGTTAGAAAGAGAACGGTGAAAACAACAGTGAAGAGGTTGAAGAGTGGAAAAGCAGTTGGTCCTGATGATATAACTGTGAAGGTTTAAAAGTGCTTAGAAGAGGAGGCCGTAGAGTTTTTGATCAGTCTGTTCAACAAGATCGTGGAGATTGAGAGAACACTGAGGAACACGGCAACAACACTTTGGGAAGAATAGTGGGTGCTATAGGTTTCAATAGAAGTGGCCATTTCTGAGCGGCACGGTTGCTTTGAGGATGCTGACAGAGAAGGTGATGGAGAACGGCATTCTGCCTATGTACATTTAGAGAAAGCTTATTACAGATTGAAGGGAGCTGTCGTGATGTACGAGGAAGTCTGCAGTGGCAAATAAGTAAACTAGAATGGTGTACTACATGTATGAGAGCTTCAAAACCATAGTGAGAAGTGCTGTGACGGAAAAGTTCGAGGTGTAGGGTGGTCAGCATCAGGGATCGGCTCTGAGCCCCTTCTTGTTTGCTGTAGGGATTGACAAATTACAGTCCCAGTGACACTGATGATTTTAGATGTAAACAGATGAAGGTGAGAAAATATAAAAGTGAAGAAAAGTGTAAAGTGAAAAGTGTCTGGGGTAAACTTTTTATTTACAGAGTATCAGCTGTTATTGGTACACTTCTTTTTGGGTCCAGATTCAGGTGGTGTGGGAATGTTCTGAGAGATAGAGTTTAATGGTAGAAGGATGCTGAAGTTGGAATTACCAGGCAGAATGCCAAGAGGAAGGCCAATGAGGAGATTTATGAATGTAGTAAAAGTTGATTTAAAGGTAATGGGTGTGAAACAAGAAGATACACAGGAAAGAGTTAGATGGAGAAGATTTGAACCGGCGAAAGGAATCAGCCAAAGATGCATTCTTGAGCTTGATTTTGCAAAAAAATCTCTCAGCTTTTAAAGAGTTTTCACTTAATGTAATGAATGAGAAGAATAATAACGTGTGGAATCTTTTCTCCTGAAACACTTTGAAACTCGTGCTTTGCAAACAGGATTAAATGTTACGTTTTAGTCAACTTTGTACGAAAAGTTGTGTATTTCTAAAAAAAAAAAAACTCAATCTATTAGATTTCTTTCTGATTTTATAATGAAATGTTCACTGACAAGTGAGATTCTTATACTGTTTTCAGGCTGTATGCTACACAAAAGTGAAATTGACAATAATTATAATGTTTTTTAATAAATCTTAAAAATGCAAATGTTTTTATATTAAAGATATTACATAATTATTTTATTATATCAAAGCTATGGTATATTGCATACCATAGAGTGCCACACCTATTAAAAAAATAATATAGTGCAGACTGAAACAATGGAAAGTCAAAAATGAGCTTTTGTATGACAATCATTCGTCATAAGTTAAAATTCTATTTCATTCACAATGTGAAATAATAACAAAGGGATTCTCCATTAAGTCGGAGAGGCTGTGCCCTAGTTTTGTCACTCAAGGTGAGGACCAAAGAGAATGTATAAGAGACAGACACCATGTCACTGTCACTGTACAAACCTCTTTATATACATCGGAACTCGCAACGTCGCAATAACATTGACTTACACCTTCAGGCTGATTGAGTAAATAAATGTTTAAGCTGCTTCAGATATGATTACTGCTTATATAAAAGACGCAAGACAAATCCAATAAGACTTAACAATGTAAGATTATAGTCCAGATCAGTACGCAAAAGTGACAAAGGCTTATATTTTTATCCTTTTCATTGACATGAAATTGAAGCACTTTGGGTTAATTCATTATAAATGTAATTTATTGTTGGAAAAAAAATCCCAGACTCAATTCGAAGAATGATTGCAGTCTATCTTGTCCATGTTTTTATGTGTTTGTCAAGGTTGTCTACGTTTCTGGTTTTCTTCAGCAGTCAAAATCATGCATGTCAACTGAACTAAACACTGTGTTTGTCTATATATCCTACTTTGTCTCAGAGACACTGATATATGTAAATGTACTTTGGAAAATAGATAAAAACTTGAAATTTCAACTTCACACAACATGTAACTGCTTTTACTATAAATTGCTATAAACAAGCTTGTTATGAACTTACTTTGTGCCATGTGTCACATTTACTCGTTTTTTTATGTATTTTATGTATTTTGAAATGTATTATAATTTATTTATTTGATATTTATAGATTTATTTATTTGAGACTTAAATATATTATTATCATAGAAGTTGAATTGACAAGAATTGCAAAAGGCCTTTTTGCATTCCATATAGCAAGCAAATATAAGCTTCTATAATCAAATATAAACTAAACACTATATTTCACAAAATATATCACTAAACATTATAATTGCCATTTATTTAAATAAATGGCATTTTCAGAAAAATGACTAGAAATATTCCAAAAGTACAGGAGAGAAAGTTGCTCTGGCAAGAAGATTACGTTCTTTGACCTTTTTACACGAGTGAACCTCAGAGCTATAAATACACCACCGTTTAGTGTTTGTCCCACAACCACAGAGTCTGAGGATCACACAATCACAACAGAGTGTGCACACAAACGGAATTTTTCCGCTTTAGGCAATTGTTGAAGCTATGACTAAGTTTTAGAAACTGTATATGATTTCAACGTTTACTGGGTGTACCTGCGGGTCAGGCGGAAAGGCTTATGGGTTGGAAAGGCCACGGCAAAGTGCAGTGTTGGTCAGCTAGTGGTGTCTTCAAAAATGTACAGTAATCCACTATGGTAGATTGTGCTAAAAAAAAAGCCCCGGTAAAAAATCCTTTATACCAGGTGTTACCACAACCCTTATCATTCCACAACTGACCTGACATCTGGGAAAAATGTACTATGGTCATAAATAAACACACAAAAACTACATATTGAACTAGACAAAAATATGCATATCAATATGCAAATATAAACAAAACATGACAATACACATTTTGCTGCTGTTCATATAATTAGAATATCATTGTAAAGATTATTTGGTTACCAATTAAGGTAAAAAAAAAAAGGTTTCTTATTCCATACACAGACTAGTTTATTTTACAGACTTTGTCAAATTTAGAACTGAGCATGTATATAACTAGTAAAAATTTGTTTCATAATCAGTATCTCAGAAAAAAAGACAATTACTTCAAGACATTTAGAAATGTTGGTCAATTAAAATGTATGAACAAAAATAATGCATAGAGAGGTCATGCGAGTTTGCTTGCTAACTTAAGAATTGCGATACAAAATGTGCTACAGGGATTGGAAATCATAGATACTTTTGATTTCCAAAAGGATTGTAAAATTAACTTTCATCAAACAACATAACTTGGGCAAACACACATGCACTCTTTTAAAATCTCCTCCACGTTTTTAAATCGGTTTAGTTTCATAATCATCTCCATGGTGTAGTTATCCATATTGTACGTCTTTTCTTTTCCTTCACCTCTCTATTCATGTGCTTGAACACAGAGCTCAGTAAACAGCCAACCTCTTTAGCATTGAACATTTGTCCCTTGCATACCTTTTGCAAGGTGATAATGGTCGTCTTTTGAACACAATTGTCAAGTCAGCCTTTCCGTCGATTGTGCAGATTACAGAAAAACATTGCAGACACATTTTAAAGGACTTTGAGGAATATAGTTTTGAGCTAATTAGCTGGTAAAAGTGAGCTTCAATATTTATCCTTATCTTATTATTCAAATTATCTGAGATATGGAAGCTTGTTTTTTTTCCTTTGGTCGTCATTAGTTGATGTAATAATCAAAATAGATTTTAAGTTAAAAGTGCACCACTATGAATGAATTTGATTTGGATGTAAAACACTCTACATGACATAGGACGAATACATAAGAATGAAAGCCAAATGGTGTAAACAAATGTGTATGGCACAAAACGCACGTCTGTATTTTTCTCGCAGCAGTTGAGTAACTCTTCATGTGTCTCCTAAGATCTCAGTGGAGTTTGTTTCCAGGCTCTGATCTCAGTGGACGCTGACGACTGCATTCAAGAATGTCCAGCTGCATCCAGAGTAACGTAGACAATGAAAAAGAAAGGCTGATTCGAGTGACGTCATGCTTGAGCAGCATCACAAAAGCCGAACGCTCCAGCACGGTGCCAATTAGTTCCAACAGAAATGACCATGTGAGGCAATAGAGCTCAATTTCACATAAAACATACCATTTCTGAACAAAACCACACGCCTTATTTAACCTCAGGAAAGAATCTCTCCTGCGCTTCAAAGCTGATCATTTTGTAAAAAGAGTCATGCTGCTGAAGATATATTAAATGAAAAGATATAAAAACATCAGAGACAAATGAAACATAAAGATGTCAGAATGAACAATTACATGTATAAAACAATTCATCAACACACCATCAGTGTTTTTAGTTACAGACTAAAAATTCCTTCACTATCTTATCTGCAATGAAATGACAATAAAAAGTCCCTTTATAATCTTACCATGGGGTAACGTTATGCTGGCGCCGTCAATGATGGCTTGAGCTAATTCATGGTCATTACTCTCAAACGCCTGGGCAGCGGCTTTAAGAGCATCCCAGATTTCCTTACGGCCTTCGAATGCTGGTGCCGTGTCCCAGAATTCATCACGCTTGCTGCGCAGCTGCCCGTCGGTCATTGGGTAGTCGCTCTTCCATTTGGGTTTCTCTCTCTTCAAGGGCTGGTTTCGCCCCAGTGCAACTGAGAAACAGAGACAGAGACCATCAAACTTGTGGTTCAGGTCAGTTAAAGACATTAAAACATTCTCTATGAACCCAAAACATTCACAATCCACAAGCACACGAAGAGAACATAAATACTCCACACAGAAAGGCAACTGTGATGAAAATGGAAACTGTCTTTAAATTTAATTACTCAATTTAACTCAAACTGTCCATCAGGCCAAAAGTTGGTATTCATCCTTTTCTGTTAAGATCTTTTAAAATGCCATGTCACCAAGTTGTATAGTACACTTTTTTCAAACCAGAAAAGCCAGCATTAATCTGTTCATTTCTTCTTACAACACAAAACATTATTCGCTGTCATTGCCTTTCAAAGAGCCTGATTGGTAAAGACTTTGGGGATGGGGGATTACTGATTGCTTTCAGAAGTCTTTATCACGATGAAACATCATCCAACAAATAATGATAAAGCTAGTAATTTTAATCAGGTAGATATGTAGTGCTTGTTCTGGCATTGTTTGGAATTGAAATGGTAGTTTTCTATTGAAGAACTACTGTACACAATAGCTACTTTAACTTGTTGCTTTTTAATAAAAAAAAAATCTCTTACATAATATTACATTTGCCTACAATTATGAAAACCATGTATCATTGCCGTTCCACTTATAATAAAATTGCACAATTTTGTGTCATTTTGAGTTGGCCTGTTACATAAACTCTAAAAAAACAAATAAGCTTGTAGGTTGAAATGATGAATTTAAAAAAAGAAAATATGGAAAAGATTGAAAAAAAATATACAGAGACAGACTGTAAAAATGTGGAATGATTGACACAGATGTAAAACAACACACAATATAAGAATGCAATAATTAAGACAAACAGAAAGAGAGTAGCAGATCAATAGATGGATGGATAAATATTTGCCTAAAACACAGGCTGGATGCTGAACATTTGCCTAGACATTTGCACACGTGTAGCTGTCTGACTGTACAAATACACGTAAATGTACAGCGTGCGAAAGAAGCGCAGAACACCATTCTCCATCCTCCTGAATGATAAACTGCAACAATGGCATTTGTCAAAACCTGAGAAGTACTGAACTCTACACCACAGACTCCTTCAGTCGATAGTGCTGGCAGAATTACAGCAGCGAAATCCAATCCCTTTACTTCACAGCCACCGAAACCTCTTTCAGAGAGAAAATTTATTGAGTAAAACATCTGGCTGCTATTAAACAAACCATTCCAGGCTGGATGTTTGGAAGCAGACAGGACGAAACTTCCTAGACATGAACAGATGTTAAGATCGCCACACCATTCACATACAAATATTTTTCAATACTTTTAAGAATGCAAAATTGTTTTTAAACGAGGTATGCCACGCATCTAAAATGATTATTTAGTTTGATTTCAAGTTTAATTTTAAAGATTGACTGCAAGCACATTTTAATGAAAAAGACATCCATATCAATTTTCATTAAAGTCATTCTCAAAATTATTTCCATTTGAAGTCAAATCAAATTGCACTTGTCAGCTGATTTATTAGCATAAAAGCAGAGAACATTTGTTTTTAATTGCCACAAAAGCATATTTACAGAGCAGTAAAATAACTGTACGGGAGATTCACATCTGATGTTGCCGCAGTGGTTGAAACAGACCTTCAGATCTTTTTAATTTTCATTCCATACCAACAGTTTTCAGAGTGACACTGTTCCACCAGTGTGGGAATTGTGGGAAATGTAGCGTCATGAGACGATCAAGACGCACAAATTGCCCAAGTTTGTGTGTTATTTTCTAATATTGTTTAAGTTTTGCCATAAACTGAAAGCTAAAAGCATTGAGTGACTATGCAATGTGTAAAAGACTTTTTGAGCTGCACATTTGTCTACTGTTATTATATAGAAGATAAGTAATAACACTAACACGCCACCTTGTGGCTGCATATTATATTCGTTTAAATGCATGTACTGAACGCCGTACGTCTCCGAAAAAAATTATACATTCTACATTCAATATATTTAATTACAAATTACATGACAAATTGCCAAAATGGTCATGCCATTTCAAGTTGAAAATTTACTAATAGGCCATTGGTCCATTTTAAACACTGTCTTGAATCCCCCCAAAAATGTGACGAGTCAAACTAAGGTTTAAAAGTTCGTTTTAATTGAGATAAACAGGTTAAAATGCATAAATAGCATAAAAATACCCCGTCTAATGGCCAGTTAAATAAGCATCTGCTAGTTCAGTAATCCAACACAAACCTTCAAACAAACTGCTAAAAAAGTAAAAGCACAGCCAATGAATCTCAATAATTCAGTGACACCAGAAGAACGCGACCAGTCCTAGAGCCCTGCATCTGCTTCAGCACAGGAAAAGAGAAAAGTCTACACTTGCTTCCTGCTTGTAAACCAAGATGGTCGGCGGCTCACTGATGACACCTTCCTGTTATTAAACGCTAATCATGCATTTTAGACATGCAGCATTTAAAGATTTTTATCTTTCTTTGTGCTTTAGAAACTAGGTTTTTTTTTAAACATACGTTTCTGACAGGATCAAATTCTAGCATCCCACTTTTGTTTCAACAGCCTGTTTAAGTCTGTTCTAGCCGCCGCTCAAATTCATAGAAACTTTCTGTGATGTCTTGCCAAGTTAGAAATGTGTTTTGTGTGTTTGTTTAACTGGTCTCTTACAGACATGACTTTGTTAAGTCTGTCGTCGTGCCTGGACTGTCGCACCATATACAAAAATCCTCTTTTTTTCACCACAAGCTGTGGAAGCCACTTGAAGCCACTTCTGTTCTCATGAAAACAACCGTTATAAGAAGAAGAAGTTCAATGCGTCATGTGTTCCAGGCGTGTGACCACACTCTAGAAATGTTCCTAAAGAGAAATAATAAAATCATATTCAATAAAAATATACATTTGTATCAAAAGACAACTAAATAGAATACTAAATTATATGGACTATTAAAAGTATTGAAATGAATAATTTGTAACAGTAGTATTTTTCTAGTGCTGTATATTTCTCACACATGTATTCCCATTAACTCTTTTGTAAGCTGCTTGTGTAAAGCATCTAGTGCTCTCTGGATTCAATCCCTGCAGTGTTTCTGAAGCGGAAATCCTCCTGATTTATGATTTATAGGCGATTTCTCACCTGTGAGCTCAACGACAGCTACTAAAATTAGAATGGATGCTGTGATCCTCAACTGTGCAATTTTGGCCAATGTACGATTAAAAACGTGACAGCCGTAGAAAAGACTTTCGACGCAATGTGACAACTGCAAGGGCCAGAAACCAATACAATAAATCCAAAAGAGGTTCATCAAACGGAATTGTTACGGACATTTTGATCTCTAAAGACAAAGGCAACACACTTTGAGTCAATTTAAACAGAGTGCAGAGTAAATTCGCCACGGGGCAACACAATGATCCTTTATTCTGAGAAAAAAAACAGTGATTGTCTCTTGAAGAGCCGTTGAGCGCGTGGACTTCCCTCAGGGCACATACATCTCCATGGACAGAAAATCTATAGCCTGATTAACATCACAGTTCCATTTCCTGTTTAGTAAATGATGCACTCTCTGCACGCTGAAATGGACGGGTGGCCACGCTCATCTAATTCATTAGAGAGCAATCGTGGCATTTGAAACACTGGTGCTTTCCTCAGGAGATGGGCTGCTAATCTTACTAGTGTAAAACCAGCCAGACGCAAGTTGACAGCATTTTAATCTGGTCAATCAATCTACTACGTTACCTTCTTGTTTGAAATGTCATGGCATTAGAGACGAGGGATATTTGCATAAATACAAATCAAGTCTCCAGGCATGTTGTGAATAACTGCACAATCCTAAAGCTTTAATGACATTTTTCCATATTTCAAGTCAAGAGCAATCGCAAATAAAAGAAAATAAGTCTTTATGTAGCGGTGCGCTTCTGCATTGTGTCTTCTTTTTTTTCGTTAAATAATGGTTCTACAGGCAGACATTCATAAAAGCTTTTATTGGCTCAATAACAAAAAAAGGCACATTAGGCATGCTTCGACACTAGGCAGTGGCTAAATAAAGTGTTAGAAATAAATAAATAAAAACAATAATTAATATTAGAACAGACAGAGACGACAATAGTAGGCTCAGGGATAATGGCTAGAAACAAAGTCCATACGCATCAGGCGAAAGTCAGATTTTTTTTTATCTATAATTCAATTACATCGACATCCAAAAGATACAAGTGAAAAGGTTTGTTCAAAGAAGAAAAATCAGCGAGTTGCTTTCTGGTTTACGCCATAACTCATGTGTATTAGGGATCGACCGATTCATCGACCGTTCCATACATCGAGTGGATTTATGACAATTTTTAGTGTATCGACATCGATCGATTTCACCGTTTGGTCGGGTCGATTCAAAGTCAGGCATGTCCGCGGGCAGCCCTGTGCTTATTGTGTGCTGGAACGCCTCTCTGACGCATGTGAAGGACCCCAAAGCCTCCAAAGAGTCTGCAGCAGTTCTGAGGTAAGGCTGATTATTCTGCTGTTTTATAGTCCTGTAGACCTAATTTACTTTATATTAGTAAACTATATATTGTTATATTAGTATTTACTTTATATTAGTAAGTGTTGCACAACCTAAATAGCAGAATCGTCGGAAACGCTCACATTTGGGCTGTTGATAGTTGAGCTTCTGATAGTTTTCTAATAAAGTCTTTATTCAAGTGATTTATGTTATTTAAGACTGTAGTGGATGATTATTACAAGCTTGCTCGTCGACATATTACCCGAGCAAAACGGCTCGAAAGCGAAGCCGTGGACGTGGTCTGAGTTTGCTTCGTTTGCGTTGCCGTTTTTGCTTCGATTACTTTGTGATATGTGAAAGCAAAGAGATCTTGGAGAAAACGCGATTCGATTCGATCCAGAAGGAAAGAGAGTGTGTGTGCGTGTGAGTGTACAAACTACTTCAATTCATGTACGTACTGTAACCTAATTCTGGTTAGTCTGTGAAAATTATATTAAAAATAAATATTAAAAAATATTTAAAAAATAATATGATCATTGTAGGCTTGTAATCAATAATAAATGAAAAAAACTTATTGTCTGCATGTTATGTGAGGGAAGTATGTATGTGTGATTAAATACTATATCTTGTTATATCTATACTTATTTCAATCATAATCTAATCATATTCTAATTTTAATCTTTATTGTTTCTAATCTGACATACTGGTCAGCCACTGGAATGGTGGAAACAGAATACGTCCCGTCTACAAATTCTTGCACCAATGGCAACAAAATTCCTCTGTTCCCAGCGAGAGGGTGTTCAGCATTTACAACACGAGGAGCAGCATCACGCAGCTCGCAACTTCAAATGTCTTTAATTATTTATAATTATAAAGTTTCTAATAAGACTTCGTTATTTATGTGTCTTAAGTTTTTGTTTGTTTGTTTTTTCATTGTTCAATAAACGTTACTTCTGGAAATGTTGTGAATCTTCTTATTATTTGCACGATGTGTTAGCATGCAAATTAAGGGTAAAATTTCAAGATATCGGTGAAATTACCCCCCCCCCCAAAAAAAATCGACATCACATATCGACCATCGATGACACTGACCTCTAAAAATCGATATCGACATTGACTATAGAAAAAACAATATCGGTCGACCCCTAATATGTATCACTAGTTTTTCCACTCTTTTGATTTTCTAACTTTCCTTCAACATACTCTCTAAGGCAGGGGTGCCCATTACGTTGATTGTGATCAACTAGTAGATTGTAAAGGCATTGTGGGTAGATCGCATGGCAAAAAAATGGAAAAAAAAAAACTACCAAACTTGCGAGTAAGAAAGGGTGTGTGTGTGTGTGTGTTTATATATACTGTATATAAAACACAAATTATATAATTATTTATTATATATTTTAATTTATGTATTAAATTATATTATATAATTTGTGTTTCTATAGCCGGTATATTGCTTCGACTAGGTCATTCAATAAGTAGATCGCGACTCGAAATTTTGTTGGCACCCCGGCTCTAAGGCATGAGATTAAACTGGTTTCGAAGGACCAAACACTGAAGCCTATGCATGAATATTCTACAGCAGAAAGAGGAGGCATGTGAACTAAGGTCAGACTAAGTAAAAGCCCACAAACTGTGAACACTTGTCTGGACATGAGATAATACACGTAGGTATGCTAATTCAAATACTTTACTACAGAAATAATAAATCTAAACGCCATCTTGAGCGGAACAGGAAAACTTGCTGGTTGAGCTAGTTTTCCAACCATGAATCCTTTATAGGACAGCTAACCTTTTAGAGTAAAACAAGAATGTTTGTGGTCGCTTGATGTAATTCTATAAATCCTAAACTTAGTCCTAAACTTAGATAATCTGAAAATGCAAGAAAGGTTGCGACAAGGTTAGTTAACTAAAACAGGTTTAAACAACTGAGAGGCTTTTGGGTGAACTTGTTTAACACAAACAGGCACAAATCCGTATGACTTTAATAGGATGGAAACTAGCAACACAGCAAAACAGCGGAGCCTGTCTATTTGACATTTTTGCAGGATTAGGTTGTGTGAATTTACATTTTCACAGAGATCGCAAACGAGAACCATCTGGATTAAGCTTCTAAAAACAATGGTGGAGAGTGTGATCCGTTTATGAGGGAAAAAAAGCATCCTGTGCAGCGGGATTCTTCAAATCCTTACGCCCCGCAAAACAGACGGCGTCCAGAAAGACGTTTAAGAGAAACCTCAGCCGCCACACCCCGCATAAAAACAGCCGACTTGATCTGTGAGGTATTTTATACTATAGACGCACTTCCCATCACTTTCTGAAGAAAAGCATTTGTGTGAAGGCGAGCAGACATCTGGGAACTCTCTCCACTGCCAGACCTCCAATTGGGAGGGTGTGAAAGCTGTCGACACACAAACATAAGAAGAAAGACGGGGGGGAAAGGGCAAGAAAAAAGAAAGACCCAACACAATTAAGTCTACAACATCGACCGAAGAGCCCGGCCTGACGAGACTTCATACGTGGCGTCAATAATTCAATAGCGACTGGCAGAAGCATTATGTCTCGGAGAAAACCATTTATCATCCCAGTTCTCTCTAGATGTGACTTGAACGGCCGAAGATAAAACGATACGGGTGGAAAGAAAGCAATGGAAGAACAGTATTTCAAGGCTGAGTTCGAGCAGCTTACATGTGTCAGGATCACATGACAGAAGGGTCAAGACGCACGACCTCCGGTCAGTCCAGCTGAGATCCCAGATCTCTGCTAGTCCCTGAACACTGCCGTCGTCATATCAGATGCCTCTTGGACTAAAAACAAGAAGAGGTCATCTCTAAGGACAACCTCAAGGAGACGCTGCACCTTTTTTGTCTTAGGTTCCATGTTATCTCCACCTGAAGTGAGGCATTCCAACCAGAAAATAATGTTAGAAAACTGCTCAGCCCCAACCAACCGGAACAAAACTCAATGACATGTCAGTAATCACATCCAAATATTTGCGTGCTGTTAAAATGATGTCACTGACTTGGCAATTCAATGCGTCGTGTGAAAAAAAATATGTTAGCAATAGCGACGTAGCAAGTCTGGACATGGGTTTGATAGAAATATTTGACTGAACGCGATCAACAGAACATATAAAACGCTCAAAAAACCTATTAATTCATATATGTATATGCATGTCACAAACTAAAACAGTGAAAGCTGAAGTGAAATGGTTGATAGATATGAAGGAACAAAAGAAATGCTGAGCATGAGCAAGGTATAGAATAAGATGTGAAAGGTTAGAGGTCAAGAAGAGATGTCAGAGTTCCGGAACAGAGCTATTTGAATGTCAATGGAATGGTCTTATATTAGAAGCTAGTCTCAGTAGAAAAGCATGTGATTCAGAGCCAGGAGGAAAACGAACACGGAGAGATCTGGATGAAAGGCCATTGCAACACTAATTTAGGAGTCCTAGTACAGTAAAATACATTTAGAGGTTTTTTAGTCGTATTTTGCTTTTAATGAAGGATACTTTACCCATGTTAAAATATTTCATGACCACTCATATTTGACATCATAAATTCTGCATTTCCTGATATGCCTTTGGAACCCAAACTGAGAAAAGCTTCCCGCTGTAATGGATTCTAGACGTCAGCGGGCCAACAAAGCAACATCAAAGATGAAAGGGATTCTTGGACTGGCACGTTGTCTGATTATTAACATAAGCAGGTATGAGGGACTCCATTGCAAACTTTGGTCGGCTGATAGGTTTCGGGTTTCTGAAATCATACTTCGTTTAATTAAAAACACAACAGCCTGCAGCGTTTTTATGCCAACAGAACCGATGCGTCTGCTAGAGCCGTTTGCCATCCTTTCATCTTTCAAACTGATTTTCGGAGCTGAATAATCGCTTGTGAAAGCACTAAAGACAGAAAACTCGTCGCTTTCCTTAAAGCAAACAAGGCAAGATGTCAGGCTTCTCAACGCGGCACATTCATCGCCATGACAACTCAATAATCCAGGTGAGCCAAGTTTAGTGTGAGGACAGTTGTGTCCATCTGCTCGGAGAAATCAAACGCTGCATAATGCAGAACAGGCCCAGCCGCTCGGGTTTCACCTCTCAAACTGCTCAAGTCCAGACCAGGACTTAAGACTTACACATTATAGCGTTGTGGGGGGGGGGGTAAATACATATTGGGACGACATCCTGTTTTGTTCCTAGTTCATAGAACTATACTTCGTTTAAGCGGGTGATGTATTAATGTTTCTGATCACAGATAGGTTTTGGCTTTCTTCTGCGTTTATGAGAACTTTAAGCTGTGAGTGGTAAAAGTGAAAGTTGATTGAGCGATTTGAAATGTTAATGTTATTCATTACGCGTGGGTAGTCATCAGTTGCTACTGGTTTTGATCTTTCATTGAAGCACTTTCACAGATAGAAGTGCAAAGTTGCTCTTGCCAAATTTGATATTGTCACTTATTATTAGTGCTGTACCATAATGAGATTTTTAACGCCAATAGCAATATTTTAGTGTGTTCTTAAATCTAGATCCCTTTCAGGCAAGTACAGGACGCTGTGTGTGTGATGACACTTTCAGCTACAATGGCAATAAATCTTCTTGAGTCGAAGAGTAGTGTGATACTGATAATGCTCTAACCAGAAAGGCAGCGCTATACAAGCGTAACCAAACTATCAAATCCTGCTGCAACCACCAAAGATGAGGTTCAAGACTGATCATTACATATATAGTACAATACTCAGAATAGTATGTTTTTCAACTTACTTTCAAGAATTAAACAGCAGCTCAATAACAAAAAAAAGACAAATTATTGATCTATAAAGAACATCGTATGGTTACAAAAATTACTTTGCTTCTATAAAAGACATTCAATACAGCAAAAACTTTATATTTTCTTTTTTGCGCTAACATGTGTTCCCTTCAATTTAGGAGAATATTTTAAACACGAGCCTTTGTGCTTTTAACTACATTCTGAACACCGATTCGGCCTACTGTGACTCCTTCACAACAAATGCAATCCCACATGACCCTTCTTCCACAAGCCCCCGAGGAGCCAGTGAACTGTTGACGCCTGATTAAAACGCTGTGAAGTGAGAAATATTAGCATCCATTAACTCAACAGGTAACTGTCCATTTCAGGAAGCCGACTTGGTGTGGTTTATGTGCTATGCTCATTACAGTAATGACACCCTATATGTAATGTAGTCCCTTAAGCTTTGTCTTGAATCTAAAGAGCTATTTTTGTTGGACACATGAGACCCTGAGAGCAGCACCAGCAGCAGTGTGCCACGTGGTTGCTTTCTCTGATTCATATCGTCAAGGAGCTGAGAATCTTGTGCGGGAAAATAATTCGATTTTTACACTAGTGGCGGGAGATGTGGCTTTAAACTTACATCAGTATATCAAATCATTTGAAAACAAATATTCATCGTCAAAAAGAATATCAAGGACAAAACACAAAATAGTCCGTTTTGATAAAAAATAATTTCCAGTACTTTTACCTGTCCATAAACATATACTTTTACCTGTCCATTACCGTCCAAAATTCATGTTCAAATCTCCAATTTCTGCTTTTAGGTTTCTTTACACATTCAAAACTTGCCATCGCTGTAGTCTTTACCTTTTTAAAGCATGCTTATCCAATCTCAATCATTAGATCTTAATATAATAATGTCATCATCGATTTCTAGTCGAGCAGATACGATTCATTATGGCAATGTCTGATATGAAATGCACACACTGAAAAAGTATTTTTAAATAAGCATCATCCATTATAAAAGATCAATTTTGGTGATACTTTTGTTCTTGCTTTCACATCGCAGTTCTTGATCATAAAGACAGAGCAGAAGATAAAGACTATGCAAAAGAATAACTCATCTATAATAAACAACAACATGAGGAAAGTAAATTCTCTGTGTTTCATTGTTCAGTTTCATTGACTCTAAATTGCGTGGAACAGAGAGAAACCTGGAGAAAGACCACCAATCATTAGGCCTAAATGACCATTACACAATTCCGATTTTTGGGATATTTTGGGTATTTCAAAATTCACAGGCTGGCACAATGTAATACTGCTTTTCCCATTACCAACAATTAGCTCCAATTTATCATGGTGTATAAAAACAATACAAGGTAATGTATTCCATCCATTGAAGGCTTTACATTAGAGTTCTTGAACAATAAACAGCAGTAAATGTTTATCAAATTGCTGAAAAATTGACATTCATGGTCTACAAAAATGCACATAAAAGCCTATTTCAGCAAGATAAGATCGTAACAACAAGCAATTTGGTCATGCTTTGTTGTAAGAAAGAACCCTATTGCAGTGCCGTACTACATCAGAAACAACTTGCAATAATATCTCCAAAAGCATCATTGTCAATTAGCAATATAAAAACGTATCTTGAAGTGTTGTAATTGTTTTTTTTTTAATGTTTCATGGCAAGCAATGGATATTAAAAGAAACTTAATAAATAGTTCTTCATAAATATGTTCAGTTCTTTGTTGTTTTTCTGACACATATTTAATGTCAGCTTGGAGGTTTGTTTTTGTTTGCATATTATTATTATTATTATTAATTTCGTGATAATATGTAACACTTTAAGATACACACACACACACACACACATTTGACATACTATTTGATTCTGCAATTTTCATAGTAAGTCGTTTACTTTTATGTAAATGTTTTGTTTAATTTATGACAAGGGTTGTGTATTTTTTTAGGGTTTCTGAGGAAAGCCTTTTTAATCTACACAAAAAAGTGTACAGTTTCCACGTTATTTAAACTTTTAGATATTCTGCCTCACTTAATTTTAAAGTTCGGCATATAACTATTTTTTTCCAGAGCAACTACAGTCATGCTGATGTTCACGCAGTCAAGTTCATGCTTTGGTGTTTCTGCCAGCTTTTAAGTAAACGTTTGCCACTTATTTATTGAGTTTATCTAAATCCATATGTACTTTTCTAAAACTATAAACGTGAAGTCAGAAATAAATCTGGACCCAAAATAGCTTCAAATCATATGCAAAGGTCAGTCAAATCTGCTGAATGTGCAATCCAGAAAACATTTGAATTGGATGATTGGCCTGTTGGTTTGTTTACAAGACTGTTTAAATGGAGTAACCGTTTTTAGCTAAATGACTTTAAGTAATGACACCACACCAGTTCGTGTTGTCAGGGGTGATGTATAAACCCCGCACCTTTAAAACAGCACACTGGAGAAAGATGTGTCCAGACGGACGGAAACAACCCAAGATGTTTCTGCATTCCTGTTCCAAAGCAATGACCCACATTCGATTATGGGGCTAATACACCCTCTTTATATACTGTATAACAAACGAGCGCGCACGCACACACACACGGCTAAAGCTAACCAGCTAGTGGAAAGGTGTTACATTTAGAACAATTGGCAGACTACAGACAAAGGGTGGAGAAAAGAGTCGTGGTGTCTCTGCACGAGCAGCGTCGGGTCTGGTTTCCACAGGCAGCCCGATGTCTGACAGCAGCGGCGGAGCTAATGCTCGACGCAAAGCCGCCACGATGGTTCAGAGCCCCGTCAAAACCGAGAGAGAAACAACGTAAGACACGCGCAGACCCGAAGCGGCAAAATTCATGCGCATTTCCTGCAAACCACGCGTGTCCTACCTCCGGTTCCGTCTGAGTTTTCGTTCAAACTGCCTGAAGAATCATGATGACTGCCCACACAGCCACCCATGGATGTTTTCAAGCGACTCACTCTTCCCCCCCGCGGACCCGCTCTGGTTCGGTTTCCCCCAGTGCGCGCGCGCTCTCGTCTCGTCTCTCTCTCTCTCCCTCCCTCTCCCTCTCCTCTCCCTCCCTCCCTCTCTCTCTCGCTCTCTCTCTCTCTCTCTCCCCTCCTCTCCTCTCTCTCTCTCTCTCTCTCTCTCTCTCTCTCTCTCTCTCTCTCTCTCTCTCTCTCTCTCTCTCTCTCTCTCTCTCTCTATCTCTCTCTCTCCTCTCTCTACATACAGACTCATACAGTCTCTTGTCCTCTTCCACTCTCCCGTTTTTCATACACTCTCTTTACTTCTCCACCTCCCTACTTTTCGATATAGATAAAGATTTCTTTCTCTCTCTCACATCCTCTCTCTCTCCTCTTACACACACTCATACACTCTCTTGTCCTCTTCCACGCTCTCGTTTTCTAACTCTTCTCTCTCTCTCTCTCTCTCTCTCTCTCTCTCTCTCTCTCTCTCTCTCTCTCTCTCTCTCTCAAGTTTCAAGTCATATTTTACGTCTATAATTTACGTCTAGTGTGTTTCATTTATGAACATTATATATGTTAATTAAAAGCAAAAACTTCACTTAATTTCGTTCATATAATTATTCTTAAGCAATAATAATCAGAACTTTGATCAGATTTTGATCAGAAGACTATTGAATACAGCTGTATTCCAAAAGGTCAACAATGTAGCTGTATTCATTTCCGCCAGTATTACCGTTCTCGTTTATCGACATTTGTCGCTATCTAGTGACCAACAAACAACACTGCAAGACATTTCAAGCGTAATACGAAAATATATACATGTTTTCATCTAGCGCGCCAGTCTCGCCAGAAGATGGCAGCACTATTCTTGTAATTTTACTCGACCATTTGAACAGTAGATTTTTTTTAGATGACAACCCCGAACTGTTCAGAAATCTCTAACATATTATAAACACTAACATATTATAAAATTAAATTGTTTATGATATTAATAAAACATTTTTGTCTAATAACGTCTTTGACTGACAAAATATTATACAAGATTAATTTTCAGTCATTTTAAATGTTTAATATGTAAAAAATAAAACAGTTTCTTACATAGGAATTGCAAGTATCATAAATACAATATATGTGTGCAAGTGTGTGTGTATATACATACAGTATAATGTATTTTCGCCATTTTTAAAAATAAATCTCAATGACTATTTTTACTGCAATATTGTATATAAATTTATCTCAAGCATCAGAACTTAGTTTTTAATGCTACTGGAAATGTATCAAAAGAGTTTTGTTTTCTAGCAAAACGCTCTCTGAAACGTTTTAATCGTCATATTTGCCTCATAGTCATGTATTAATGATGCATGCAGAGGTCAAAGGTCACCCGAGAGTAACAAAAATGGGCATATACTTGACCAGAAGTCAACCCTCTCTGAGGATGACAGATTCAATCCTCTCTTGGGCTGGATGCGTGGGCTGAACATCTCATAGTGCAAAGCGTTCACCAGTCGTCTTCTTCTTCCAGCGCCATTCATACGGATCTAAAACAGTCTGCACCGGAGATGAGTCAAATTATCTCCAGGCCTGTGTGAAAAGTGCGTGTTCGCCACAGTGTTTCTGACCAATCATGTTAATCATGTTCATGTCATATTAATTCATCTTTACTTTAGCTGCTCTCTTTCATGTCTCAGGCGGATGCACTGGAGACTGTGGAAAAAAAAAACCTTTCACAAACACTAAACGCAGCCGTTAATGGTGTTTAAAGAAAGGAAGCGCATTTACAATTCACTGCTTTTTTTCCGCACGCACTGACTAAAACTGGTAAGTAGGTGAACAACATCTACGTCATAGATTAACATTCATATGAAAACAACAATAGCTATTCTGATCTTGAAATCCATCTGCCTTGTTTTTTTTTTCAACCCAAAACTTTATTTTGGTTTAAAAATGGCCTTCTGCAACTTCCACAATGTTCTAGAAATTAAAAAAAAAAAACTAAAACGGTTACATGTCATATTGTCATTGCTTAAAGATTTATAAGATTTTTGTTGAAGTTTGTTGTTACAGTGTTGAAGTAGTGTGAAAGAAGGAACCAGGTTCAAGGCCCAGTCAGTGACTGTCTGTTTGGATGTTCTCCATCATGTCTCGGTTGATTTCCTCCCATGGTCCCAAAAAACTTGTGTGAGTAAGTGTATGATTGTGTGTGTCTTTCGCTGTGATTGGCTGGCCACTGGTTCAGGGAGTGTCATGCTTTGGCTCAGAGACAGGATTGGCATTGCATAATTGAATATTAACAAAGAATTGATTATAATACCAGCCAGCCTTGCTACAATCTGAAATTACGAAGGTTTACTACTTGGTTTTCTAAGTAACAATCTATTCATTGTGTTAGTTCCTTAAAGCCAAGCAGGAAGAGTAATGTATGCTAGGCTGGTTTGATCGTGATTTAGCATGCAGAAAAAACCTTCATAGATCTCAGTGTGCCTTGAAATCCTCCCTCCAGTCAAATCACATATTGTTTGTGTTTAATGCAACACAGAGACGAGGAACAATTTGCCTTCCTTGTTAGGCACAACAATGCTCAGAACATTGAGTGTTCGGGGAAATGGAGCAAGCTAATTAGCGTTGTAGCTCAGCAAAAAAAAAAAAAAACATGATTTAAACATCATGTATTTTCAAGAAATCTAAAAGGAGATTTTATATAATCAATATTTTACATAACTTAATAGTGAAAATATGAAGATCGTATTCATGTAATATATATGTTGGCTCAGTCTTTGGACACACATCTGAATCGGAGAGCTGAAGAAGCGTCAGTGACACTCCTTAATCCAGTCGATTATTTGACCGTTGACATTCATGAAGGAATAAGGCCAGTAACTACAGGGTAAGCGGATTCAAATCGCTCTAAACCAGGCTACTGAGAAAAATCAATATCTGGTGAAAGGTGCACAGTCACCCGAAGCCATCATCTGGATGTTTCTGTAAAGTGACGGTTGACTCGCTACTTTGCTCACAGTTTAATTCATAAGAATCAGCGACTCCCAAAATAAACACACTTAAGAAAACGCATACAATTTGCTTCACAATCACAATAAATGTACATTTAGTACATTAAAAAAATGTCACATGTTTAGTTAATTTGAGATACTAATACTACAAATACTTTATTACTAATCTAAAGTAACTTGAATGAATTTTACATTTGTTGAAACCTGTGGGGGAAAAAATTAAAATGGATTTGCACATCACCATGAAGATTTATAATAATATATATCTGAATATGAATAATTTCCAGCTGTTTTCTAGTCACTAAAAATACATTATTAAGTATGTGTGCGCACAAGTGTTTTGCCAAGTCAACAAAAAATCCAACTTTCAAATAACACACCACGCCTGCTCGAACTGTATTGCAATGTACGTAAAATACCATAAGAGCAACCTAATGGCCAAATGAACATAGATTTTTGAATCGCTTCATTGCGGTCTTTATCAATATCAGAGTTAGTAAACATCACACAAGGTGAATAAAGAATTTTATTAATTCAAATTACTTCAAAACTTTCCTCAACTTTGTATGTTTTATTCACTAACTCTGATATTTATAAAGTCTTGAATAAATAATTTTAAGAGGAAATAAGAAAAGGTTGACTTGAAAGCTCTTCTTGATCCACTTTGACATCTCCACAGGGATCCTGCAGAACACAATCACAACTGTAATTTTACGACTGAAGTGATTGCCATAAAACTCAAGAAGTGTTGCTGGAATTCTCAGAGTTTAAAATAAACGGCACTAGCACAACTGTGAGAACTTTCAAGGGTTTAGTTGCTGTTATAATCAATCTTTCACAAGTTTGCATTTCGGTACTTGAGACTAGCAGGTTTTCAGAAACACTGACAGGTTGTCGGCTAAATCACGAGGTGTAAAGTTCGACATCTGCAGATCAAGTCTTCTCTTCCTAAAGTCTTGCCAAGGGTCTACTTAACTTAGCAGATGCACTTGAGAGTGGACTGACTCGCTGTAATCACATGATTGATTTGTCCAGCAAACGGCCTTTGGTTTCCCATTATCAGTGACCTTGTAGTCCATGGACTTAAGCCTTTTGACACAATAAATGCAAAAATTCTACATGTGCTTGTCTTAAACATGACCGGAGCAATTCGGAAGACTTCCGTATGGTATAACATTCAAAATGATTCACAATCAGGTTTTTAATTGAACAAATAAATTAAATGAGTTTGTCAATTTGGCCACTAGGAACCATATCAAACTTCAGAATCATATCTTCGTGAATCTACATATCAATCTTAGTGTTGCCAACACCGTTTCTACTGGTTAAGAAAATTCAACACCGTTTTCCAGAAAGCTAAAAAAAAAAAAAAAAAATATGGTGGTTAAAAAAAAAAAAGAAAAAAGCCCAACAATATATCACATGTATTAATGGTTCCTTGATTGTGCTTGTTTATGAGGAGTGAATGTTTGCATCATGTCCTTCTGCCGCTTTATTCTGTCCACAATAAGGAACAGAACAGATCTTATCAAAAATCTTACATCTCAAATCATCATGAACTTACTGAACCCTAGAAACTGTATGTGGGTACAACTCTTAGCTTACATTATCCAGAGAGCATTTTTATTCTCACAGTCTCAAGTTTAAGTGTCATTTTAGAGTGTAATTTTAACATGTAATTTTGTAGTTTAAATAAAAAAACATGTATGATTTATAATTACACGTATCACATCCAATGTAATATGTGTAATAATTCAGTGTAATAATAAACGTGTAATAATTCAGCCACAATTCCTCAGATTGACAGGGTATTATGACAGGGTAGATTGACAGATTGAACTATTTTACAAAGTTGATTAAATGCTCATGATAACATAATTAAAGTTAGAAAATATTTTTTCTGAAGCATAATAAGAATTGATTTTTTTTAGCTTTATATTTTATTTTACAAAGCAAATTAAGCATTAAGGAGGAAATATTCCAGAGTTAAAGCGTTCATCGAAGCATAATTTGCTATTATTCGATATCCATCCACCCCATCGCTTTTCCATCCAATCACTTTTCTGTGTATCCGTCCATCCAATCGGGTTTCTGTGCATCCATGCAATCGCTTTATTGTGTATCCATCCATCCAATCTCTTTTCTGTGTATCCATCCATCCAATCGCTTTTCTGTGTATTCCTAGCATCCAATCGGATTTCTGTATATCTATCCATCCAATCTCTTTTCTGTGTATCCATCCATCCAATCGCTTTTCCATTCAATTTCTTTTCTGTCTATCTATCCATCCAATCTCTTTTACATCCAATCACTTTTCTGTGTATCCATCCATCCAATCGTGTTTCTGTGTATTCAATCCATCCATCCAATCGCTTTACTTTGTATTCATCCATCCATCCAATCTCTTTTCTGTGTAACCATCCATCTCTTTTCCATTCAATCGCATTTCCATTGGTTCCCAATCAGTTGGAGGAAACGACACAGACACACACATTCACACTGTTGCTCAATTATTTTTCAAGATCAGGAATTACTACTCAATAATTACATTATTATTAGAAAACAACAACCAAATTCCATAGCACCAACTCATCCCAAAAGCATTTCCATCGTTTTCCCTACAAATGTTCCAATAACCAACACCTTCATCGCGTCAAACGACAAACGCATAGGCGTGTAATGGACCACACAACATCTCATCTTCTCGTATTACTCTATTTGAATGCTCTTGTCAGTAATGATGTCCTGCTGTTCTTTCACACTGGCATTGCCTAATAGTAGAGCTGGAGTATTTAAAGAGCATATAATAAAACGCTACAGTTCATTTTGTAAGTGTGATTGGTCTATTTTCTAACCCTGGAGATCAGTTTACCTGGCTGCGGTTAGGACTAAGTGTGAAGAGCCAAGACTCTCTGTGGAGCAGTAGACTTTAAAAGGTCACTGGAGGACTGCCAGCATTATGTAAGAGACTGTACTAATGCAGAAGCCTCTCACATGGAGAGGTCGGTGGTTGCATTATGGTGTCAATTAAGATAAGCCATGTAAACAAGAGAAAGCAAATGCAAGAGATGTTTGCATGGAGCCAGTGTCTTATTAATATGTATTTTCCAAATCAAATCTTCTATGAAGGACTGCAATGTGG
>CM051496.1:16511702-16524150 GCA_028031935.1 Paedocypris micromegethes
TATATATATATACATACATACATACATACATACATACATACATACACATTTCGGTCTCTGTTTCCTATTTGTAGATTGCCAGAACCTTAACAATTGCATAATTTTTGTCAAAAACACTGACCCGAAAAAAAAAAATGTGTGAATTTTATTTTACTGCATAATATAAAAATATATTTAAAAAAATACACCGGGAGGCAAAATCCCTTCTTTAAAAAAAACACACATTGAACTAGGAACTTGATTTAATAAAAAGCAAGACCAAAATATTAATGTAAAGACCCGACAAACAAAATAGATCATTAAATAGAGATTGGCATGATGGTTAATGAAAGTGAATTATAAATTAACAGAATTGATAATAGGATTGCAGAGAAAAAAAAATTAGACGTGTGTTTCACCTGAAAAACATTGACAAGCACAAAGCATCAGTCCAAACTAGTAGTGACAGAGATTGACAATGAAGTAGATACCTACTAACACTCACTACAATAAAAACAAAACTACAAACCAAACATACGATAATAAAAAAAATCAAGAGTGAGTTAAATCAAGAATTAGTCAATATAAATCTCTTGAAGTAAAATCTAACACAAGGACAAATTATGTTTGAAACCAAGAACAAGGACAACAGCACAGCTAAGAAAATATCAAACAAAGTCTTAAATATTAAAAAAATATATAATACAAAAGATGATGCAACAAACCTGAAGCCATTCTGTTTGATGTAAAAAAAAATAGCTGTAGAAAGAAACTACTGCAAGACCTTTGAACAGCTTTACACAAAAGGATTAGACATTGAAAAAAAAGTACTTTACAGTCAGAAACTTAGAATTTAATATGGGAATTGGTGTGAGTAGTTGATGGAAAATGAGGAATACGTTTAAATTTCGTTTCAGTGTGCTTCAGAAACTTCATTTATTCTAATTAGAGTGCCACCATCAGACTCCACCATTAATCTCCCTTTTATTTCCCCTTTGTCATTTTAGATTTTCAGACAAGTCTGTGTGTGTATGTATATATTATTTTATTGTATTGTGTGTATAATGCCTTGCAGGCATTATAGTTTGCGAAGCTCTACATGCAAATGTGCTCACTAGCATACAATGCTCAAGCACGTTCCCATGTGAGTGTTTCATCAAAATCCTCAAGAGAGTCAGTACACGTCTGTACACAATGTACGAGAGCTGCTACTTGAAACTCATTTGCATCTGCAGACCGATACACTGTCTATTTCGGAGCTGAGGTATTTCCTCCATCCTAAATCGTATTGGCCGGGACACAGCATGTGAGCACATTGTCTCTTCTACATCACGGTTTATAGCAGGAGAAGTGTGTGTAACATTCTTTCCGAGACTCGCTACATGCAGAAACACCGGAGCACATGATAGATCTGGTCTGGTTAAGTCATGTAGCCCCCCGGAGCAGATAAGTGAATCTACTTTTACTGAAAACGCAGCCGATAATGGCTCTAGTGGCCATTTTGACAAACTCCATTCATTTCTACCTTTTCTAATCATGCAAATGATTTGTAGGATTCAAAATAAGTCCACAAGAAAAAAAAAAACAGACGTAAACAAATAACAAATAAAAAAACATAAGAGGCTATCAAAAATATGATTAATTTTAAGATAGATAGAAATTATTTTTTTTATTATTTTTGTTATTTTTTTTATTCCAATGAACCGAGTAGAAAAGTTAAATGTCAAAACCATTCTCCAGTCTCATCTTGACCACCAGAGGCAGACTTTCAACAGCTTGATAGGTCAAGCAAATATTCCAGACTAGACTTAATCCTTATTCAAAGGATTTTACTTCATCATCAAAATATAAAAAATGGATTTTGATTCAAGCAATTTTCTTTACAAGGTTCTTTCAGTTTTGATTTACTTTAATGTTTCTAATTAAACATTTCATAAACAAATATTTACTTAATTACGGTTACAAAGAAGCTAATATTCCATATATACATATACTTATATCAAAACATATATGTATGCCTTTTGACTCACTGGTGCAGGAATTCAATGTATTCAAGAAAAAAAAAAAAGATTAAATATTGATGCATTTGTCAATACCTGTCGTTAAAAATCAGAACAGACTGTTGTAAAGGCAGTTGTGCAGGATCTTAATTGTTAAAAAAAACCTACTGAGAGTAAAGGTTAAAAACATGAAAACCAGTCTGGAAAGGCACTGGACAGGTGCACAAGCTCACTAAAGTTGTGAACAAATGTCCTTTAAATCTTGTAAGTTTATTATTTACAATTAATTAGATGGTTTGAATTCTTAGTATTTAGTCTAATTTCTCCATAGTGTGTTTGTGTGTGTGTGTGTGTGTGTGTGTGTGTGTGTGTGTGTGTGTGTGTGTGTGTGTGTGTGCGCGTGTCTGTGCGTGCGTGTGTGCGTGCGTGTGTCATTTTCTTATGACCATCTTTTAAAGCCTCAGACAAGCACATTTGTTACACTGTTTATAAAGTTGAAGAATATCGACCCGGATATTGATTCTTTCATTTCAGAGGTGTTAGGAATATCAAATCATCACAAGCTGCAGTTATTTCACGCCACTGACGAACTGCCGACAGCATCACTGAGCGCTTTTAAGAAGAAATCGAACCCTGTCACTTCAGTGCACTAGAAGATGTGGAGCAGAGAACACAATTAGCCTTCACCAGTGACGGGGTGAGATGAGGTTGATCTCATGACTGGACGGCTTAATTAAAACAGGCTTGGAACCTAAATCAATACATAAAAGCTACACCTCTTGAATCTTTTCTGGTCAATAAATTAAGCACTTGGAAACAAAAACACGCTTGACACCGGCAGCAGAAGCCAAGATCGGAACACAACCTTACCAGGATCCACTGTAATATAGAAATGGCTCAGCTATTTGAAAGCATTTGATTTTAAAGAGAAGATTTTGATCATATGCACCAACAATTCTATTATAAGTGTTATTAAAAATGTGAAACATATAAATATAGATGAACAGCACCTGGTTTATCTTGGTTAACTGAGGTGAAACAAACAGTTAAAATCAAATGGCCTGACCATCGCCCTGATATTTTTTCGGATTCAGATGTTATTCTTGTTATATTCAAATTTGTTCAAAATAGTATATCCAAAACAGTTATCCTTTATTAACTGTTTCATTCATTACTGGGTCAAGGAGGAGACAATCAGAAGTCCAGACACAAAACCTTTGAACCAATCACAAAGTGGAACACAAACATTTACAATCACTCCCGTTTAGACACTCTAATTCTCCTGAATTCATGAAACCAGGTACTCAAGCATGTCCTTGACAGGAAGGATTGAAAGGATTTTGCTACCCACTAGACCACCACTGCCATTTCACGGTTTCAGAAAACTATTCCAAAAAATAAAAACAAATAATTTTTTTTATTTAATATTATTATATTTTCAGTGCATCAACCGTGTTTTTTGAACTCAAGAAACACTTCTGATTGATTTTGAAATAAGCTCATAATTACAGGAAAGACTTTTTTCACAAGTCAAAGTCCCACTCAAAGCCTTGTTGTATACAGCGAGAATGTTGCTGTAAAACGTGCAATGTCTTTTAGCAATTATTTCTGTCAGTATGGATGATGAAGCGCCAATCATCCTGGAAGAGAATTGGCTTCCCACTGCTGTGCTCTGCTTGATGCCCCATTACGGTCTTGAACCTCACTGATATCAAGGTCGTGCCTGTGATGCACGCTGACAGACGATATGAGATTAAGAGTGGCATGAAATGCATCTACTCCACTTGGTATTAGACAGATGAAATGGTGTCGACTGCCTTGAGTAAGCGAGGTTTGTAGATGGTATTGAGTTAATTGATTTTAGAGGACAAACCGCTTTGACTTTTGGGTAATGGTCCATGAAAACGTTGCAGTGAAGGACTTTTTATAAAAAGTATTTTGTTTACCATGTTAGCAGTTTGAGAAGATCAAGTCAGCAAATTATAAAGAAAAAGTAATTGTTTAACCCAAACGTTCTACTATAGTAACAACTGTCACCTGCTGGACCCTCAGCGGCTTCCTGACCTGCAGAGATTAGAGGAAGAAAGATGTCGAAGCGAAGGGCCCGGCCCGGCCTTAGCCTTGACCTTTCTGACGGAATCTCTTCAATTCCGGTTCGCCTCGCTGACTGACTCACGGCCTCAGTGTCTGTGTTGGGCAACACTTATGCGCTCATTATCCGGCTCGGCTTCAGTGTCACGCAGAGGAAGTGTTGACGAGGTCTTACTTGACAGATGCCTTATAAGAATGATTTGTAGACAAAAGAAATCACTTAGAATTTTAAACACAATGACTATACTATATAAAATGATTAGTCAAATACTATATTTACTTATGTACTAAAATACTATTTGTATAATACTTCTTATATCCATATGTGCAAATACAGTCAAATATGTATGTTTGTGTGTATTCAGCACTATATACTGTATGTAGTATGTAAATATATACGTATGTATGTATAGATGGATGGACGGACGGACAGACGGACAGACGGACAGACAGACAGATAGATAGATAGATAGCCATGAGTACAACAAAGGAAAACATACATACACTCATCATTGTTAACAAAACAAAATATTTACTTATTTAGATGTGTAATGTGTACCTTGGTTGTTAGAAGGGATTGGACCTTTTTGTTCCCTCCATTATTAGCCAAATTACAGCCTGGGGCCTGAGGAAAAGAAACATTTTGTTATTAATATGTTTTGTTTTTTTACCAGGAACTTCAAAACATTTCAGTCATGCATCTGAGCATCAAGAACTAATTAAGTGAGAGCAGGAGCTTTGACTAATGGAGCAGTTCAGTGTCCTGAAGGGCTGAGCACAGCAGAGATCTGAAACACTGCAGTTCTTCACAAAAACACACTCTGCATTCACCAGTGTCACTTCAGAGTTCGCAGTGTGTTTGGAGTTTGATTATTCTGGAAGTCTAGAAGTCTAGTAAATCAAAAGAAAACAATTCATAAGTATAAAAAGTAGCATTATTAAATATCTGAAAATGAGGCTCAAATAAGACAATAACTATTTGATATAACAGCAAAATAAAAATCCAGAAAAATTAATATGATGTAAAACAAGGTTCACTCCAACCCTAGAGAATATCAGAGAGAGTGACTTCTTCTATGCTACTACATTTCCCAGCATGCTAAACCAGATTACCACCAGCTGAGGAATTTTTAGTGGGGTATTTATAGACTCTAAAGAAGTGCAAAGTCTTAATTCTCTGACAGTGACATTTCCGAGCACTGATGGTTCTTTCTGGTTCTGGACCTGTTTGATGTTTGCTGCCTGTACTGACCTTTTGTTCTCTGGCCTGTGACGTTCTCTGGATTACCTGTATCTTTCATTATTGCATAGTTTCTTATAGCATTGCTTGATGTGCAAAATGAGGGTGAAACTAAATGAACATGCCTACGTATCTCCTTCACACTACCGTCCACGGTCATCGATCAATTTGGTTTTAGAGCCTTGATAATATCTCAAGCCTAACCTGAAGGAGAGCAGAAAGTCAGCTAATAATAAATACAAAATTAAAAATATATAACTTTGAACGATAAAAAAGTCTATATTCTACGTCACACCAAAGAATAATTGCCTTGTTCTACACACTGACAAGACAATCCATCATAGATGCAGCATTTCTCAACCCTGCCAAGCCCCACAACATTGAATGAATCGTCCACTGATAACAAAAGCTCTTGTTGTAAAATATATGATGGGGTTGTTTGTGGTGGATCAAGGTGATGGTGCAAATCACTATCTTAGAACCTAGATTGTGGACCAATGAGGGCCAATCGAAACCTTAGAAGGCTGGAGGAATGACTTGACAACCATTTGCTAAACCTTACTAACCTTTAACACACACACGGGAAACCAAACGTTAAAACATGGAGAGATGTCAAGCTCATTGTAAACATCATTTGTAGATGATTGTGTCATCAAAAAGTTTTGACATGGTAATTCAGCTCACGCTGAGGTCGACAGCAAGGCAAGTGGGGTTAAATCTGGCATGAAACCCATTTACTTTTAATAGCTACTGTCATGTCGCGATAGGAAGAGGAAACGGGAATCGCTGAGGAAAAACGACTCTCTAGCCTACAGATGTCTTTGTTGCATAATGGCAGCCACTCAAAAAAACCAAACCCCGCAATTTCATGGAGATATTACGGCTTGACCTGACACTTAAACATAATTTGTGTATGCAAATGCTTTAAAGCACATTTTTCACAATCCAAAATGTTAAAACTCTGTGTTATTCCAACCTGCAAAACCACATTTTGTGCTGCTCAAGTGAATCAGCACGTTCAAATTTGCATCACTGGCCTTTTTACCATTGTCTATTTGCATATTATATTACACTTAATGAAACGGAACAGGAGCGAGTAAATAAAAATGGGGAGTTGAGAGAGAAAGAAAAAGCAGGAAAAATATTCAAAAGATGTATAAGGAAGCAGGTCCATCATGCACATCCTTTAAGTGCGTTGGATTTGTCTACTTGATTGATTCTCGGGACACTGAGCTTTTATCCATAATTGACCGAAGTGGCCTGCTCTCCGTTTCCATTACTTGTCACTTGTTAGGACAATGTCCTCTCTGGATCTAGTGAAAACCCTCTTTTGCATTTTTTTGTTTGAATTTATACATTGGTTTGTCCAAGCTGTGACGTTGTATCTAAGGTATTTTCTACCCTTTTATTGTCAATTGCTACTAAATTAATTATGCAAATGTGGAGGCATCAATAGTGTAACATACCGTATAGAATATCATTATTTTATCTAAATTACTACACAATAATTATGAAAATGCAAATTGTGTCTCGGGTGTTTAAAAAATATGTATTGGTGTTTTTACTTTGATGTTGTTTTAGCAGTAACATTGCTGTAATTTGTCACTTATTGAAACAACAATGATTCTAAAAGAAAATGATTATTTTTAATTCCATTTGTTTTATTTTTACAGTGTATACCATATATAGAGGTATACTGCACATGGAAACAACATTTTTAAGTAATGATGTAGCTGGGAAAATATAAAAGCTTCCTTAGATAGATCGTTTGTTTATCATTTGTTCTTTTTTTTATTTTTTCCATTTTATCAAATTTCACCAATATATAATTTCTCATGTTGTTAATAGATTAAGAGTAGTGATTCCTGTGAAATCACAAAACAAAGAAAGCCCAAAACGATAGCCCAAAGATAGTTTTCATAGGATCTTCTGAAGCCTAAGTATCAAGTTAGGATACAACCAAAAAGCAAGACATTTAGGCGACAGTGGCTACGAAACAAAACATTCATATAAACAGTAATTGGTGCTAATTTACTCTGGCATTCTAATTTAGGGAAAAGGGCAGGATCAGTCCCACACCCTGGATTATTAACCAACCAACGATCCCACCTACGGGTGATTTTTAGTCTTCAGAAGACTGGATGTTTTGAGCTGCGGGAGGAAACCAGACCAAATAAAAGCTTCCATCTAAATTAAATCAAGGTATTTCCTACCATTGAAAACCCGAGTCACGCCTTCACCGTATGTTTGACTAAATAGACAAACCATTAACTCCTTCTCCACCCTCATTTCCCCAGGAAGATGTCTGAGGTGGCTCATCAGATCTCTCTGGCACTGACGGAGAACTGCGCTGGCATGCATACCCACGATAAAAGACTTTTAGGAGCATCCTGAGGAAAAACCTTCAGCCAAGTGTGTCGTTTCCTTCACTTCTGCTGCCGTTCAATAAACTTCAAAGTTAGGTCTGCGTGTGTATGTATCATGAGGATGCTTGTGTGTGTGTTGTGTGTGTGTGTGTGTGTGTGTGTGTGTGTGTGTGTGTGTGTGGTGTGTGTGCGTGTGTGTGTGTGTCTGAGAGAGGGGGTAATTCTTGTCGTGATGTGTTTTGTGGGAAAAGGCATTTGTGCACATTTTTGTCAGAGAACAAATAAAGAAAAATACAAGGCAAAGATTAAAGTGCCTTTTACATCTTACAAAGAGATCCGGAAGCGCTACAGTTAACGTAGCTTTGTGCCAGACGCAAAATTGTTTGAGCTTAGAAACAATTAGATCGCATTAATATCCTAATAGAATGAGTGCTTGCGCATTCATAGATGCGGCACAATATGTTCGATTCGACAGGTTGCATCTGGCTGTATGGAACGACTCTGGACATCTGCAGCACATTCACAATTAGGGAAGCTCTTTTCCTGCATGTGTGCTCATCAACAGACTTAAGCGGTGTTTACTGCGGCGTGATGAGAAGAGCGGACAAAACACCGAGGTTATCACAGGCCAACCTCTGAGGCTAATAAACACCAGCCTAGGTGCAACGTCCGCCAGCTCGAAAGAGCGTGTGCGAATTTACTCCAGTGGCCATTATTCTGGTTTGGTTTTAGCATTAGCAAACATGCTAACAGCTGAGACAACAAGATTATTTGCACTTGTGAATGCACAAACCACTTATATTGGCTAAGCTGCATCATCTTGTGAATGATTAAACTCATGGTGTGATATGATACGTGTTGGACTCGGCGAAAATAATTGGTTGGTTTCTTCACATGTTGTTGTTTTTTAGCACAAAGCTTAGACACACCATGCTTTGCTGGAAAAAAAAATAAAGCGGGTATATTGTTTTTTAGGTTTTGAGTTTACGTCAAGTCTTTGTACAAACTGCTGCTGGGGAAAAATAAATGACAGAAATCTTAAGCAAGCTAAATATAGAAATCTACTTAAAAGAAGGTAGAAAACCTAAAGCCAAGCAAAACATGTAGTTAGCTAAAAAGCATGAAATTGCAAACCTCCATTATGTTGTTTTCTTGCTAGATTTGAAAACTCAGAAGAGATTGTGAGCACATTGTAGCGGATGTTACTCTGCAAATATTGTTTTTCTGTAGTTGCTTCAATATTAATATGCATGTTACATTGCTTTAATTGATCAAATCCAAAGACAATTTATTAAGGCTGTAGGTCAGACCTAGTAAACTAAACTCACAAACCATCTTTTTTGAGCTTCACAAACAACTGCAGCAGAGCTGTTTGTCATTAGTCTCTTTGAGCTGATCTGGAAGACGATTTGATGCTGATAAATTAAAGTATTGATTTTACACAGCTGAGTGAAGAAGAAAAAAAAACAACAGTGGGAATCCTCCCAAGGTACCAACATCCATCTCACAGTACACACCATTAAAACAGGAACAAAACAAGTGCTTTTACACCAGATCCATTCATTCATCACCGCTATCCCCATCGATCTATCTATCTATCTATCTATCTATCTATCTATCTATCTATCTATCTATCTATCTATCTATCTATCTATCTATCTATACATCCATCCATCCATCTATCCATCCATCCACCCATCAGTCTGTCTGTCTGTCCATTCATCCGTCAGCCCATGTATCTGTATTTATACATTTTTATATAAAAAAATCCGTATGTTGTAATTACAGTTAAATAAATAATATTGAACGTTTTTTTATCCATCTTTCAAATTATTAAAAATATCTGTTTTTAATTACATTACATTTGTATTGTATCTTGTCCAGAAAGTGTAAAATAAACGTATATACGTATAATGTCTATAAAACATTTACATTTTATTCACACTATACATATACTGTAAATAAATAGTGTTATACATATTAAAGTTAAATTTG
Source organism: Paedocypris micromegethes (assembly GCA_028031935.1). Lineage (NCBI taxonomy): Eukaryota > Metazoa > Chordata > Actinopteri > Cypriniformes > Paedocypris > Paedocypris micromegethes. The sequence goes on from CM051496.1 coordinate 16,521,374, forward strand.
ATCTTTAGTTTTTTTGTATTGATAGCATTGTTTGTGTTTTACAGGCACTACTCTCCCCTGTGCAATGAAGGAGGAATGGGATTGGCTGGTGATGAGCTGTGATGTCATCAGCTGCATGCTATAAGAGTCCAGCTGATACTCAGGGGCACAGTCGGTCTGCAAGACCTTGTGTGTGGATCTATGCGCGTGTCGAGGTAACACATGGAGACAGAACGAGCACAGAGTCGATGTGAGATTAAAACATTTTAGAGGAAAGCACTCAACAATACCTACACTAAAACATAAAAGGAGAGCTCATGAAACCAGGATTTAAGTTGAACAACTCTACACAACTCTCCTGATAATAGTAAGTATTGATTCCTTGTGCAATATTAACACTTTTATAATAACAGGCAAAATTTAATACATTTAATAGACATTTAATATGTTCTTATTTTAAAAGTTGTATTGAATAGCTTATCACTCCAAACATGTCTTTCCACACACTTTATGAATTTCTTTCTCAGGTCAAAGCTCATGGAGGGAGACACCACGTGGAGCACAGCAAACACTTCCACGCACATGAACGTCTCGGCAGGGCTGAACGGTTCCTCTCTGTTGTCTCTGCCCGGCTCGGAGTACAGTGATGCTGAGGTGGTCCTGATCAGTATCTTGATGGGACTGCTGGTGCTCGGCATCGTCTTTGGCAACGTGCTGGTCATTAGTGCGATCATACGATTTCAGCGTTTGCAGACAGTCACCAACTACTTCATCAGCTCGCTGGCCTGCGCCGATTTGGTCATGGGACTTCTGGTTGTGCCGTTTGGTGCTTGCTATATTCTGCTCAACACGTGGCATTTTGGGAACTTCTTCTGTGAGTTCTGGACGGCGACTGATGTGTTGTGTGTCACAGCCAGCATCGAGACGCTGTGTGTGATCGCCTTGGACCGGTATGTGGCCATTATGTGGCCTCTTCGCTATCAGTCGATGCTGACCAAGCGGAAGGCCTGCGGGGTGGTGCTTGGGGTGTGGGCAGTGGCCGCCCTTATCTCTTTTCTACCCATTCACATGGAGTGGTGGGTTTCAGATGACCCCGAGGCGCTGAGTTGCTTGGAAGACCCTTACTGCTGTGACTTCAACACCAACGCCGCCTACGCTGTCACTTCGTCCATCATCTCCTTCTACATACCTCTGGTGATCATGGCCTTCGTGTACAGCCGAGTGTTCCAGGAGGCCCGAAGGCAGCTTCAGAAAATCGATCGCATCGAGGGGCACATCCGCACACAGAGCTTCAGCACTCAGGATGGAAACGAGGTGAAGATTCGAAGGACTAAGTTTTGCATGAAGGATCATAAGGCCTTGAAGACCTTGGGGATCATCATGGGAACTTTCACTATCTGCTGGCTGCCGTTTTTCGTGCTGAACGTGGTGGCGGCCATCTGGAAGATGGACAACATCACTTTGCCCTTCACCATCTTGAACTGGATCGGCTATGCCAACTCTGGATTCAACCCCTTGATCTACTGCAGGAGTCCAGAGTTTCGTTGTGCCTTTCAGGAGATCCTGCGCTTGCGGACATCTCGCCTGCCCTCGATGAGGAGCACTAAGGGATACATCTACAGCGGCCATAGCTGGCAGGTTCACACAAAGACCACCAGGCAACCAGAGCCATCCCCATCTAACTGTGAAACAGAGATGGGATCCACGGCAGCCACCAAAAACACCAATGGGAATTGCAATAAAGCCATGACGTCAATCATCTAACCACTAAACGCACCTCATCATTCTGTAAATAGTTCTAAAGCACTGTGGACGTGTGTGGTAAGTGGATTTCAGTCAATGTGACAAATTACGGATCATTTCGTGCTGTTTTCAAACTACTAGGGTTCGACTAGAAGTTCTCAACCCTAGAGAGTAAAATCAAACAAACGTGAAAGTGCAATGAAATTTGTAAAGTTAAGAAAGACTTGACACCTTTGGGCCCACTTTACTACCTCTGGACACTTTAATCTATTTATTTTTTAAAATGCCTCAGCATACAAACCAAGAGGTGATAAAATGAACTGTGAGAGGGTCCCGTAGCTGTTCTGTACCAGACTCGTTACATTCCTTTAAGAGCTTGGGGTCTCGGAGGGGTCTACGATATCTCACACACTCATCGAGGCTGAGGAAACATTAGCTGTGACGGAGGACGGCAGGTGCACATTGCCGTCTGTGCTATATCCAGCTGTTCTCCTGAAAATGCAAAGGAGCCCGTGTTAACATTTTCACAGGGGAGTCAGTGCGAGGATAAAGACGGAGACGTTCCTATTAAGAGCCACGTGCTTTACCCATAAAGCACACAACGGCTAGGACGTATTTATTGAAACGCAGCACTCATGTTCTTGCACTATTCGAAATGCATTAGCAGTTGAATTTCAGAAACACACTGGCACAACACTAACAGTGTTTTTTTTCTTTCCATGTACTGTTTACAGATTTCTGAACACAGTGTCCATAGGGCAAGCCATGTCAACTCGACTGGTATTGATCCAAGAGTTGTTGTTTTTTTTTGCTAGCATGCACAGTGCAATGCACTTGATTGAAACAGAGACTTTACTGGTAAATGTCCAGTGTACTGACCAATGTACAGTTGCGCAATGGCACAGTGCTCACCCATACAAGTGTTTGAGTGTGTGTGTGTGTGTGTGTGTGTGTTTAAATAGACACGCCAAATGTTCAGGGTCAGGATTTATTTGTGGTGTTTATATAGTTTTTTTTTTCATTATTTTTATGAAACTGCTTTTTTCTTTTTTTTT
>CM051496.1:16527697-16550552 GCA_028031935.1 Paedocypris micromegethes
AGAGAGAGAGAGAGAGAGAGAGAGAGAGAGAGAGAGAGAGAAATTCTTTGATGTATATCTAAGAAAAGTTACGTTCGGTCCATTAATAAGCGCAAATCACGCACAGCAACGCTACGCTATACGCTATCGCGCACATGCTCCTTTAAGATGATGTAATTTGCGATAACACACCGTGTTTTCTTTTCTACTCTCCCGCACCATCAGCTGAGGCTGCAAGACGAAGCTATTGCCATGGCACCGCCGTGATGATCATTCTCCTTTTGAATCACTCCAAGCATCAGAGAAGAACGAGCGAAAAGGCGAGTTATTTCGGCGAAACATTTGCTGCATTTTCCTATCATAGCGATTTTACTGAGCGCATTCACCTTGCTTGTTATGTTTTTATTTGAAAATTGAGATTTCAAATTCTGTTTCAGATAAAAGAGCGTCGAAAGGTTCGCGATTGTGACTGACTCACAGAAAACTTCAGAAGTAACGAATTTCGAACGATGGGCCAGGCGGGTGTGTCCAGCTCCGCTCCCGCGCCGCTACGCGTCTGATGCGTGCCGAACCTTACCGGCGCTTCAACTTCATTTCCTCTGGGTTTAGATGACCGTTGTATTTTTTAATGCCCACGTTATTATTTTAACTACAGATTAGAAGCGGTAGAGCGCGATTTTTCACAGTTCCGAGGGGAGTTGAACCTGTCTTGGCTGGCGCATGCGCCCGAGGAAAACATGGCGTTAAGTGGAAACACCCAAACGCAAAACAAGAGTTTTCCAGATGTTATTGAACTAAACGTTGGGGGTCAGGTTTATTATACTACTCACGCCACGTTAATTTGCCTTCCAGACTCTCTTTTGGGAAAAATGTTTTCTCCTAAAAACAACACACTGAGGGATCTGACACAAGACCCCAAAGGTCGATACTTCATTGACCGGGATGGGTTTTTGTTTAGATATGTGCTAGACTACCTGAGAGACAAGCAGGTGGTGCTTCCGGATCATTTCCCTGAAAAGGGGAGGCTGATAAAAGAGGCAGAGTACTTCCAATTGCTTGACTTTGTTAGATGTTTAAGCCAAGACGAACTGAAGATGGAGGATTGCAATAGCAGTGATTACGAGGACAGTTTTCTCAAAGGCCCGGGCATGTGCCCACCTTTACCCTTAGCTCAAATGAACAGGAAAAGTGGGTTCTTAACTGTCAGGTATCGTGGGTCTCGGCAGAGCCTTCCCAATGCTAAAATCCAGAGGATTATGATATGTGGAAGGGTTGTGTTGGCCAGAGAGGTTTTTGGAGAAGCGTTGAATGAGATAGGGGACCCTGAGAAGACCTCTGATAGATACGCAGCCCGCTGTTACTTGAAGTTCACACACCTGGAACGATCTTTTGACATGCTTTCCGAATGTGGATTTCACATGGTCTCATCCAACTCGCTGGTCAACCAGCGCACTGAGGAGAAGATATGGCCCGGCTACATTGAGTATATCTTCTACCGTAAGTGGTTTTTAAACTTTAACATTTCAATATACGAAAACATACCATTCAAATTGTAAGGAGGAACTTGTGAGCATGCTTGTTAATGTAAATGTTCTGTACTGTATACTGTATTTTTTTCCCCCATAATTCTTTTAAAAACTGCTTTAGGAGTCATCTATTCCATTAATATTTTTATGAATCCAATTATTGAATTATTCATAATTTTTTGCAAACGGTTTCAAACCAACTGTATGAAATAAACAGAACAATAAATATAACCTAACATAGACTATGACATTGGCTACGACTCACACCAGCGAACAAGCAACAACGCGACTAGTCTCTAACAGAGGACCAGAGGAAAAAACAAACCTACGCTGAACATTTTTCCAGGGTTTTTTTAAAGTACATTTTATTTTTTGAAAATTGAAAAAAAAAAATCAATGAAATAATTTGAAATTTCAAATAAAATATACTGCTCGAATTAATAATAATATTAATTCCCTTGATTCATCCAGTAAATTTTGTTTTAAAATGATTTGGAATTGTTACAAAGATTTATTTCCAGTAAATTGCATCACCTGATTAAAGACTGTGAAACGTGTGTAAAAATCTTTCTAATAATTCTAATACCATCAATTCGGTAAGAGTAGATTCTCAGTAGGAGTATCAATTTACCAAAAATCCCAAAATTCCCAAATAGAAAATTTACCAAAAATCAATCCAATATTGTCATTGTATAAACTACAAGATTTGAAAGGAAATACGGTGTCAATTTTCCAACTTGTATCTGTCTCAGGTGGCACTTCACGATCATCTTCTTGCGACTGTTGCTGTAAGGGTCATAAAGGTGACAGAGAAAGTGGAACTTCCTTTAATGATCTCTCCACCTCCAGCTCCGAGAGTCATTCCAATGTCAGCTCCCCGCAAGGAACAATCATCCGTGGAACGGTCAGCCAGCAAATACACGTGCAAACGTTGGAATGGCCTTCCAAGAAAGTCCCCATGCAGAAGATCTCTCACCAGCAATCGCGTCGGCATAACAGAAGTGACCTTCTTCGGACACTCACCACCAGCTCCCGGGACACTGCAAGCTGCAAGAAGCAACCAGCAAAGGAAACATTGACCATGGAGGAAGAGTTGCAGAAATGCATCCAGGATTTCCACAACATCAAGATTCCTGAGACGTTCCCACATCGCAAGTACATGTGGCAGACGGATCTTCTTCACAAATACCATCTTTGAGAAACGGCACGTGAGCAGGGAGACTGAAAAGGTGTGTGTTCGTAAGGGCTAGAAACAATAACTAGTTTGATAATATCACTCGTTAAGTCATGGACTACATTTTAGAGGCAATAAAACCCAAAATGGCCTTTTTTAAGTATTTGAGCCATAACACATCCACACACACTCTTATCAATACACTAATACAAGAAGAAAGATTTTGAAAAAACAAAAATAGCAAACACAGGTTTAGTCACATAGACTGGCTGCTAGAAATAGCATTGCATGAGCACGTCTGTGAGAGAAGATAGAGTGAAGCTGAGAGAGAATTTGATTCAGCTGTGCAGATTGTAACTCCCATTGTGCTGCTTAATAATGAGGGAATTTGTGGGGAAAAAGCTCATTTAAAAAATATATAGATATACTGTATACTCATAACCAAATATAGTACCCCACCTCCCAACTCTTTCAAAGAAATTGCAAGTCAATCTAAGCGATATATCTCTTAAAAACAAATGCTCAAGAAACAAAATCAAAGGCTTGTGATGAAAATGTACATTTTCAGAGCAATATATAAATTTAATTTGTTTTAAATATGGTGAAAACATGTCACAGTTTGCCAGGAAGTCCAAGTTCCACTGTTTAAATATTGTACTATATAACTATATAACTGTACAAACTCAACACATCAGAATTACAACCGTGCTCCAATTTTACAAACAAATATTTCAGCGTGCTAAAAGTTATTTCGCACATGCATAAACTTATATATTTTAAATCTAAATTTAAAGTTTTCAAAAAAGATGTAAAATCTATGTGACATTTAAAGTAATTTTATTGGATGTAATTATTTGCATATTTTTCATCTTTACGCACCAAGTGTTTCCTCTCAATGTAAAGTAAGTTATTTTTATTACATTCATGGATTTATTCATTTTATTGTTTCATTAAACAGTGTAATAAGTAACATATTAATTTAAATTTTATTTACCTGTTGGTAAAAAAAATAAATTAGGTAGAAAAAGCATTTTAGTATCCACTAGTATCCAATTTGCTCTTTTGAAAATGATGGCAAGTGCTGCATTAGAAAAATGCCAAGGCCCTTTATTTATACACAACTTCCAATTAATGCCCTGTTTTTCTACATTCAAAATATTTGTCATGCGTGTTAAACTATGCAACAAAAAAACGTTAACAATTCCACTAGAATGGTTAATAAAATAAAGAATACAACATTATTATACAATGCAATACATTACAATGGTTCAGAGAAAATCCACTAATCCATTTTTATATTTAATTGTCACATAATGAAGAGATGTTGCCAATCACATCATCACACTAGAAAGGGCAACCAATTACAGGGCGGGACACAAACACACACAAGCCTACACACTCACAATGTTCATTTGCAAATCTTTTTTTTTTTACTCTGTGGGAGGAAACATACGTGAGCATGCAAATTCCACACGGACTGGGTCTCAAACTCGGTGGATCACAATGTCTCGATTCTACACTTACACTTTACACAGCTCCTCTCCCGATGACACTTCAGAAGTCAGACCTGCCATGACAGGATGGCGTCTCTTTGGGACATGCATTAGTGTGAGCAGGACTGGCAGGGTTCTAGGCCGTGGGGACCGCAGGCTGGGCAGCGCAGCACTCTAATGGACTCGTTGAAGCGGTTGGCCAACATGGAGAGTTTACTGCCGTGACAGAGGGAGCACGGAGCACTACCTGAACCTCCACACTGCTTGCAAGAATCGCTTTCCTGCTTCAGAGAAAACACGCAAGTCAGAGGGAAATCAAGCACGTTTCATTACACAATGCAGTAATTCCTGCTTTTTATCCACACATTTAAGCTTCTTAGATACACACAAACAAAATACACACAATATTTGATTATTGTTCAGACAAATTGGTTAGTGAGCTGGTTAGTACTGTAAATGGGGTTTTATTTTTTTGTGTAAGTTCAGGGACCAATGGAATAGAACAAGCCAATTTTTAGGATGATTAATTTTTTTGGCTTTGTGTAAATTTGCACTTGGTTTTCTGTAAACACTGCCACTGGGGAATACATCACTGAGGATTATGTCATCTCTGCTCCTGTAGTATTGTTTCTGCTTTTTGACAGCTTATGCAATGCATTAGACTGCACATTGTTCTCTTCTCTTTTCCTTGACCTACATGTTACAATAAGGATGGATGGATGGATGGAGGCTGAACAAGCTTGAAAACAATTTGCTTTGCTGACTGAAATAAATTGTTGCTTGTATTCTTTCGACTGTTGAGACAAATGGACAGACAGAAAGATGTTATATAATGGACAGACAGGTTGGATGGATGAATGAATGAAATACCATTTGCTCAGTAGCATTTACTTCCTTTGCCTGGGAACTTTCTTGTCTACGTCTGCTCCTGGAGCCCCTGACGACTGAACTATCCTTCTTTTCTAAACGAGAACTTCTTGTATTTTCTTTTTTTTCCCAGCTGTGATGCGAACATCTTCCCAATTCTGCTTTCACGTGCGGAGCCCGAATGATCTTCAGGTTGCTGGTGTAAATAATGATTTTTCCAAAATCCAATACTGGGGCCTAAATGATCAGAAATAAAAGAAAAATTTTAGTTACTTTACAATTTTACTTTTGGTATTGCATGTTCTTTCAACCAGTTTTAAACATATAGAGAAAATATGTACTCTAAAAAAGCCAGATAATTTTATCATTCATGTTGTTTGTATGTGTTTTATGACGTGCAGGCGAAATGGCACAGTTTCAGGTCAGATCCATTCGCAGTTGAAGCATCTTATTACGTGACGATGTCTAAAACTGGATCAAATTAATGTCACAGGTTTGATGGAATCAGCACGGGACTATTTGTCATGCGTGTTGTTTTGGGCTTTCTGTCTTTGACGCAGAGACAAAAAACGTTAAAAATGCATGTCTAGGTGGAGTGAACAAGAATGCTCTCAGGCTACTAAAAATACCAAGATATTCCAACTGAAAGGTATTTTTTTTTTACTTTCACCACAGTTTTAAACTACTAATAAGGTATATAATGTGGTATCCTCTCATGGGACTAATATCAAAAAAATTAAGATTGTGGCTTTGCTGTGAAGATTTTTTTCTGATCAATGAACAAGTCATGTCTGTAAGGAACACACGTGGACTAGACAAGGAAATGAACTACAGGACAAGCACGAATCAGCATTTTAGTTCACAACTGAAACACGAGGCTTCACATTCTAGAAAACTATAGGTAGACAAGTAAAATACACAATGACGATGGGAATAGTAGTTCTAGATGTGTCAAGAACTACATTGAGTATGGGATCACTTTCTCAAACACATCTAATTAACATGTTTTTTTTCCATTTTCTGAGAAGTTCAGTATTCATGCATGTCACTCTTACTTTGTCATCCACTTCAGGGAAGTTCCCAGCAGCGAGATTCTTGCATCCCTCCATTCCTCGATAGATATTTATTCTTTGGGCGATCAATCCTGTCGGAGGGTCCTGGATGTCTTCTACGTCACACGGCTGTCCAATTTCCATCTTGGCATGGATGAAGCTACGAGGATACTGCTCCTCAGGACTGTCCAGCTCTTGACCATCTTCATACACGTGCTTCAACACTCGACCGCTGTACGAGGAGGCCAGTTTGAACCTCACTTTCCTAGGCTTGTCCTCCATTCCCGTGACTGGGTGTCTCTGAAGCTCCTCCATTTCTGGAGAACAACCTCTTTTGGTTTGAAGCAAATGCGAAAAACCAACGCAGTCATGCGTCTTTCCACAGACCAAATCAATAATTGAAAAGGAGATTGTGGTCACAAAAGGGAGCTGCAAACTGACTCTTCAGTTTCATCAAATAATAATGGCTGAAGGAGAAAAGAAGTACAGTACACTGTACAAAAAAGCACTTGCAATTTGTCAGATCTATTAGGGAATTTAAGTTAATTAAACTCTTTACTGGTAAATATGATTAGTTTATTTTTAAAAAATGTATTCCGACAATGTGTCGGAATAAAGGCGATTTGTGTTTTCACGCTAGCACAGTGCAACACGTGTTTCTTGCTTAGATTCTTGAAGTTGACGTTTAGTTAACTGTGGTTTATGTTTAGCCACGTTCAACAAAAAGTTTCAAAAACTCAAAAAAAGTTTTAGAATAAGATGGAATTATTTGTATTGGTTTAAAAAAAAAAAAAGGTAATTTCTCACATTTAAAACAAAAAATAGGTTGTAATTTCACAAACACGGGACACACATTACGTGCTTTATTATTGGCTTAAAGATCGTAAAGTCTAGTATGGAGTTCCTACTATTGGCAGGAACTCTGACTCTTAAAATGAAGGTGATTGGCCAGTGAATACACATGATGTCACTTACAACCTGGAGTGAGTGAACAATGTTGATCACTCAACCCGTTTAAGTCTGAACTTCTCTGGCCTGAGGGTGGGCCACACGGGTGAGTTACCATGTCAATGTGGCCACTAATACAAACTCCGTGAAACATTCAACATTCAAGAGAGCCAGAATAGATGTCCAGATTTTATTTGTCCCTTGAACACAGGCAAGTCAAAACAGTACAAATGTGCTTCTTGACCAGTGTGTTTTGCGTACGTGCGTCTGGTGGGCTTCTAACGTTTAAGGGGTCCGACAACTATCAAAATAACAATCAATGTCCACTTGCGGGAACAATTCATAATACTCTGTGTTACAAAGATGAAAATAATATTCACTGCTCATGATCTCAGTATAAAACACAAGTCATGTGTGTAACTTCCGACAAAGACGTGAGGAACAGAAAATCCAGTCCGTCACTGTACCAGGTAGACCATAGTATCGCCGATCTCCGCTTTCACGCCATTATCACTGAAATAAACCTTCTTTGTTTCCAGGTTGATGTGGAACACGGAAGAGTCTGAGATGGCTAGTTTGCCCTCTTCAGCCTTTCCCAGCACTGGGATCTTGCGGGGTCCGAGTAGAGGGTCTTCAAAGCGCATCAGCTTGACTTTAGATGCATCTGCCGGTTTTTACAAGTTGTTATTCACTACAATGGCCTCAAAACATCTGCACAATCTTCTCACAATCTTAGCTTTAAATGAAAAGCACGTAATACTGGTTCAGTTAAACGCAAGCCTTACCTTTGATCCCTCTGTTGAGTCGGTGGAGTCTGCGGACCACGCTATCTTTACTGTCTCCCTGGCGAATCTCAATGGTGGTGGAGAACAGAGCGTTGAATGGCTCCGGGTTCAGCAGAGACACCACAACACCAGGCTAGAAGTGACAATGATTTGATCATGAATGTTCAATAAAAATCTCATTGTGTGATATAAAAAAAGAAATAAATGGTTTGATTAAAAAGTCACTTTTAATTCAGTACAATCAATTCACGGAAATTATTAGAAATGCATTGTGGGTAGAATAATTAAAGTGTTTTCATCCCGCTCACCTCAGATCGGAACACAGAGAAGGGTTTCCCAGGGCAACAGCTTTCTTTCACTTTTTCATCCATTTCGGAGGCAAAGACAATTTCTATCTGATCCAACTGTTGGATGAGTAAAAAAAGAAAAATATTTCTGACGACTCAGTTCATGCATTTTAAAACCGGAATCTATATTTTAATGCGAAATACAATACAGACTAAAACATTTCCAACAACAATTGGATTTGTCGGAATTATCGGCATAAAACTCATTTATAGAACGTATTGAGAATTTGCTGTTAACTCTCCTGTTATGTTAGTTTCAGAGGAACTTCAATAATGTTCCTGGGACAATCTTATGCATAATAAAAGTGCAAAATAAAAAACACAGTGTGTGTGTGTGTATGAGAGGGAGTCTGTGAGTCTGAGACAGCGGTGTACTATGTCTCATTGTTGCAAAGAAACATATCTTTCTGACACTTTTTAGCTTCCATTTTGTCTGAAGGATTAAATTAACTCAAATTATCTTTGTAACAAAAATATGTAGCATGGTGTTACAAATATGTGAACTAAAATGTTGTATTTTTATATGAAAATTACACAGAACAAGCCAAACAGGCGACGAATAAAAGTGAAAAAATACTTTAAAATATTTTTAAACATTAGAAACGGGTCAATTTGACCCGAACATAATAGGAGGGTTAAGTTTCCATAATAACGAAGCCCGTCAAACATGTTTGTTTGCCACAGTTAGTTTGAAAGGAAATTTGAAAAAAAAAAAACCAAATTGCATTTGGGACCTCAAGTGAGTTTGTCAGATAAACGATGTTCTCCAACAGTACGGCTTGCTCGTCAAATTCCAGTTCTAGATCCAGAACCCTGGGCCCATTTTTTTCAAGGTCATCCTGGAACACAAATCAAGACATTCTCATTGTAACAACAAGCCAAACTGAGAAAAAAAAAAATCTACGGCACTTACACGATGCACTTACACAATACACGACCGCTGAATTGAAAAAAAAAATATTACTGGACATACGCATGGCGCTTTTGACTATAAATCCCCATATTTTATTACATTTTCTACCCAGTTTTCTTTTAGTTAGTATCAACGTTTATTTTCTTTTCCTCGAAGCTGTTTTTCATTTTGTGAGTGGCAGTTGTGGCACAGCTGATCAGAAACCAGGTCCAAACAAAAAGAAACAATGTTTATTTTACATGAGTGAATTCTATAAATTTACATGTTCACATTCTATAAATTAAACCAAACACATCCCGATGTCAGACTTCAACCTAAACCAAACCACAGCATGAGCTAATCATGAAGGCGGAACAGTAAAATATTTAATAAACAATTGTTTTTGACATCACGGTTTTACCTTTATCATGGCTACAAAAGGCATCACTCTCTTCATGTACTTCTTCAGGTCTGGCATTGCCCCGAGCTCCATCGCAATCACTTTATTATCAGGCAGCGTTCCATTGTTGCTCTGAAAAACATTTAGACAGTTATTATGAATAGCAAAAAAACAGACAGGAGGTGCAGCTAAACCCACATGTGAATAAAAACAACATTTTGTATTTAAAAATCTGGTCAAAGGCTTGGCTTCTATTATTCTCCTCGACGTTGTAGACTCTCACTTAATACAAGCCCAAAAAACCTGTAAAACTGCGGAGTGGTTCTGCTGGAGCTGAAGGTCAAACACCACTATGATTTATAAGAGATCCTCTGTTCTTCTACCTTGTAATGCTTCCCCAGCAGAGAGAGGGCGCTGTGCTGCCAGGGTGGATAGGTCTTTGCTACATAAATGGTGCAGTGTGTTGGCTTGCTGGCTGGCTTGTCTCCTTTCTGTAAAACAACAAAAAGTTTACATGAAAGCAGGCCCAAGTTTCATTCATGACGATTTGAGATTCCAAGAGCACTGGTGCTATATCCCATTCATTCGTTTTTATTTTTTTTTATAACACATTTACACATTTACGTGTATGTGCTTCTTTATAAATACATATTTTTAAAATTAATATGCAAATGTTCTATACAAACGTGAGTATGGTGTGTGTGTGTGCGTGCGTAGGTGTGTGTATGTGTGTGTGTGTTATACGTCTACTAGTCACACCTGACTTTGTGGAGCTGTCCTTGGTGCTGCCTTGATGAATGTGCTGAAATGATGTGCTGATGTCAGGCTTATCAGGCATAAATAAACATGCAAACTTACAGGAGTGACAAATTCTACCATGATGAAGAAAGTTGAATGAGAGAGGATGCATCTGAATATGCATCATTTTTGAAAGTGTAATCAAGGTGATGATGTGGACACAAAAGTGAAGGTGTGATCAAAGTGAAATTAGTTTGAGTGAATAGATTTTATGATCATATTTCTGAGACCATTGTGTCGATTCTAATTTTTTTGTTACCAAGTTAAACAATAGATAGTTGTACAAGAGGGAAAATAAAATCAATTTCCATTTTCAAAAATTCAAAAAATGAGTCCGGGTGCATCTCATCAAGCTAAATTCTCATGAGATCTGCTGTAATTTTTGGGAAAATGCTGCTTGGAAAAATTCCCTCCTTTCCAGAGCATCACTGCTAGTGTGTGTAGAAGTCTTACTTTTCCCTTCGCTGGCTGTGTGTAAGCTTTCAAACGGAGTCGGAGGTCATGAGCAGTGTCCATCAGATATTCGGAGGATCGCATCAACACCTCGTCCACCGAACCAGCACTTGGCCAGAAAGCCTTCATGATCGACTCACTCTGGATCCATGAGAAAAACAACAGAACAGAAGAGTTTTGAAACTTCGGAACAAAACAGCAAAGGTTATAAACACACATAATTTACATAAGAAGAAAGTGTACAAACAAAGAAAAAATCCTACATAAGATATTATTTGTTTGTGCATTTCATTTCATTCATCTCTTCTCTTCTCTTCTGACTTCTTTAGCAAAGTGGTAGTCAAACCACAGGCTGTGGTTTTTTTTTTGTGGAATCACAAGCAAATTGTCCTTGTGTTGATCAGAAAAATGTTTACTTTATTTAAAACCAAATCCTTTATTTTAAATGTTATAACTTCTCATTTCTATTTGTACCAATGCAGATCGAATCCGACAGTTTCTGCTGATTTATTCTCTGTAATATTTCAAATATTTATTATTAACTCAATTCAACTCAGCTTTTTTTATAAAGCCCTTTTTTGGCTGTTTAGGCTGGGCAAAGGGCTGTACAATTCCACAGTACTACACATTGATAAAACACAATAGTATTAAACACAGCTATAATACAATACAAAAACAGCAATAAATAAGTATTGTAGTATTATTCTATTACTTAGAGTAATTAACTATAATTGTAAATATTCTGTTTCACTCACCTTGTCTAGAAGGCTCCAGGTGTGTTCACAGAGGTGAGGGCAAATGGGAGCCAGCAGAAGGGTCTGGGTCTCAATAAACTGGAAAACAAGATCCCTGTGCATGCCCTCAGTGGAAAGCTCCCTGTATTTATCCTTGGCAGCCTGGAATGAGCAAAATACTTTTTCATCTTGACAATATTGTACACTACACTGACCCAAATCCTACCTTTTTATAGTCAATGTGTTAAAAAAAAAAAAAGAAGAGAAAAATAAAAATACAATATCCAAAAATGTAAAGGAGAGAAAAAAAGTCTTGATTTTTTATAAAGCCAATGGATTTGGAACGCTGACAAATTTGTTTGGATGTTGCTCCACCAGAAAATGTTTAGTCTGTTCATTCTCAATACAATGTACCACTATAAATAAATGTATTAATATCTAAAATTATTTTCAGGAAATTCAGATTTGCTGTCTGACTCCATAGTTTTTATGTTTATTTATTCTTTACCTGTAACTCAAAAAAGCCGCTCTTCAGTGCCTCCTTATACATCATCTTCTCATAGTGCTGCTCCGTTTTATTAATGGCAAAGTTCATTTCACTGCAGATGAGGTGATGAAAAAGCAAATATTAAACACAACTATCTTTTTCTCTATATTCAATATGATGAAAATTATATTAAAAATGGTAAAAACAGGTGTTTGATACTTTGTGTATTGTACCCGAGCGTTACCTTAAAAATACTCTGTCATTAAAGGTGTCCGCAGAACCGGTCCTCAAGTTGTTCTGAGTGGCGATCATTTCCTTCACCCATTCCACCCACGTATAGAGCCGCAGTATCCCTGCATCTGCCATGGCTTCCACGAAGTTAGCATCTTCTACCGTGTCTCCTGCGTCAGCGAGAGCCAGACGCATTCCTGCAACGCAAACACATTCCGTTAGTGAAACACTTTTACCATTTTTAATCAAAATGTTACAATTTTAGAAGTATTTTTTATTGATTTGAGATAAGTTCTATATTCATTTCTATTTCATAATTTCCATATTCAGAGATGGTTATAAAATAATTTTCCTGTTACTAGTTTTCAGAAAATGTCTTCAATGTATCAATATTTCTGCATATTCACGTTCACTAATTAATATAAATAATTGTTGTGACTTTCAGTACAAACTTTATCATTCATGACATTTTTAAGGTGAATTGCATTTCATTGAGCACAGTGTTTATGCGAAAACCTAATGACAAGTTAAAAATGTTGTTTGCGTTACAAAACATAATGATAAGGCTGAAAAATTTGTTTTCCTGAAAAGAATACTGATTAGTTTACAAATACCTTACACACAATAGAACACCCAAATGCAATTATCTAAAATGATTAAATATGGCACAGTGATTTTCAACTTAATATCTCAGCACAACAAAGTCCTTGATCAGAGAAAAAAAAAAAAAAAAAAAAAAAAAAAAAAAAAAAAACTTACCATCGGCAGAAAATTTGTCAATTGCTTGACTCAGCGTGAGGAAATTTCCGGTAGATTTGGACATCTGGGAGATTAAAACATACCATAATATTTCCAAGTACAAATCAAAACAAATATCCGAGTTGTTTTTGTATACATAGAACATTGTAATTAACTGCACACACATACACTCTACATTTAAATAGCGAATTGTCACACTCTTTGAAAAATAATTGGTTAACTCACCTTTTCAGAGTTGAGCAGAAGATGACCATTAGCCCGAACAGCTTGTGGCCATTTATCACTACAGACAAGAGATACCAGTGAAAAAAGTAATTAGTTAAATCAGCCTCAATTGCATATGTATAATATATACAGTCTTATAAAAGTGTAGTGTAAAACTTTGAGTGTCATCCATAATAAAGGTTCAATTATAATTATAATTATAATAAGAATTGGTGTAATGTAAAGCGAGTGACGCGTACCTGTCGTTGGGCCACATGGCCACGTGATTGTAGAGGTAATAGGAGAGGTGGTTTGGCACAAGGTCTTTCCCCGACACCCTCACATCTACTGGATACCAGAACTCAAACTCTCGCCTCAGCTTCTGCAGACTCTCCTTTGGGATGCTCGTCTTCGGGAAAGGGGCAGTTTTGAAGAAAATGTAGTCCCACACTTCTCTTGTCATCTGCTCCGGTCTGCAAGGAGAAAGTCTGTTTTCAGTGCACGTTCACAACAGGAAAGTCCTTTGGTTTGCTTGCTTTAGCCTGGAACAAACAGGTTATTAATGTCTCTGCTTTAGTGTGTATTGCCTGTCAAACTGTCTTTTTTGCCTGCAAATGATGTGATAAAAAAAACCTCACGTGAATTATTCATCGATTCATTGAACAGAAACTTTCAGAATTGAATAAATCAGAAAGTAAATGTGACAGGAAAAAAAAGAGTAAACTTGGTTTTTACACTCTTACTTAAAGTGTATAAAAGTGTAAACTAGTGGCCATTTTACCTAATTCCGAGGGGTGAGGGTCCTTGTCCGTTAAGGACCCCTCCCTGGAGTAGATGTGCCACAGTGTAGTAGGCCATGTAGATGGTGGAATCTGACAGGGACTCAATGAGCCACTGTTCATCCCACGGCAACCGAGTTCCTGAAGAAGACATTCCAATTATTTAAAAAAAGTACATTTGCCCAATTTTTAAAAAATAACAATGTTTGTTTGTTGATGATCAGCCTGTAGTTGTCATCGTGCCAGTGTTTAACTGAACGTCTGAGGTGACTGGTAGTTTACTCAGGTTCAGGCCCGAGTAAAGTGGGCAAGAGATTCCACTAATGGATGGTTGGAAGAGAAATACTCAAGGGAGAGGAGGAAAAAAAAAATATATATATAAAAAGATGCATAAAGCCCTACGCCGTACTCACCTAATCCATAAGTTCTAGAACATGCATGCTCCTGAAGCCAATTCAGTGTGGCTTCAAAGTTCTTCCTAGTTTCCTCACAGAAACTAAAAAGACAGATAATAATTTTTACAATTCTAAACTTTCTAGCTAAAAAGAAGCCAGGAGTCTTCATAGGGTGGAACTTACGTCTCCAGAGACTCTAGGACGCCCATTGCTTTCTTCTTCCACTCTTCATCACCATAATCTAGATACCTGGCAAACAACAAGAAAACTCAAATTAAAAATTAAAAAATGTAATCTGTCCAGCCAATCAAAAATATAACATGTTGAATTAATTATCTGTGCATTTAAACGCATTACGCGACTTCAACAAATAAGAGCCATCTTGGATCTTGGGCCAATACAGTGCATACTACGTCAGTGGTAAATGATCATTTGTTTCTCCCTATATCAACTTAATATTTTGCCCTTGTACATAACTTTCAAACACATTCAATAACTATACTTGTATGTCCATGTTGTGGGAATGTGTGATTGCACTACACAAACCATTGATCGCACAAGGCCACCACACACTCATCAGCAGAGCGAGATAACACCTGCTTCTCTGGCTCCATGTAGATCAGTGCTTCACCCTGAAACCATCACCACAAGTGTTTAAGGATGATAAAAACAAGACTGTAATGCATTATAGTTACAACATGGAATCAGACTAACCTTCTCCACCATCATCTTTTGAATGGGTTTCTTTACATCTTGAACCTTCTGGCCTTTGTAGCCTTCCACTAGCATGATCTACAACACAAATTAAAGCTATAATAAATGCTGTCCACTATGGTATTACATTCCGGAAAATGACTGAGCTGGATCATCTCACCCCTTCATAAAAGCCTTTGAGATAGACTTTCTCTTTTGCTTCAGCTAGCTTTTCTCTGTCGTTCTGGCTTTGAATCTTCAGTTCATCACAAACCATTGGTGCTGACAAGTTTCCATACCCGGGAATCTCAATAATTGGCACCTTAAAAAAAAAAAAAAAAAAAAACACAGATGATCTCACAGTGGATCCAAGAAAACAAGAAATAACAACACTAAAATGTATCAAATCTCCGTATTTTGAAAATGAAAAGGTTCGGCCTTTGAAAATTTGTGTTATTAGTTCAGCTTAATAATAAATTACAACACATTGTCAAATCAAACTTAAATATTCCTGAAAAGTCAAATACTAGCAAAGCATTTAAGTATATACATTGATAATTGTTTGTACTGATCAAGCCACATAATCTAAGGGTGCTTTCACTCCTGTGGTTAGGTTCATTTGGTCCAGACCAAGAGCAATAAGTGATACATTGCTGCATTTTTCTGGCATTTTGGTCCCTGTTCACACCACACTTTTTGCTCTCATTCAAATTGAACCAAAATTCCGTCAAGTGACAACATCCACGTCACTCAATGGCCAGATGTGTCCTTTTAATATTCTCTAAACTGCTTTTCAACTAATAAGAATCGCAGGTAAATTCCAGTGAAAACAGTGGAAGTAAATAAAGCGAATAGACAACATGCTGTTATTTAGTCTGGAGAGACAACTGCGCTGGCTTACTTTTCCAATATTAAACTTTAGAACTATCGTATATAGTTTGTATTGATCGCTTGAGCCAAACATTTCTTAAATACACATTTATTTTTCAAGAGTGCAACGGGATGTGGCTGCAAAAAAAATATTTTAATGCTTCAGGCAGCAAAGGCACTTCTCACTTCACTTCAGGAGAAAGCGTGACATGGAATCTACCAGAGATATCGCGGAGCGCAGCTCACTACAGCAGCTGAATTTAGTCAAAAGGCGCAGTCGTTTTTGCATTTGGTACTCCGAGTTCGTTTGGAAGCGTAATGAGACCAGCTTTTCAAGTGGACATGGTACTCTTGTTTGGTCTGCTTTTGGTGCGGATCAGAGTTTGTGTGAGAGCCGCTTTCACACCTGCCCAAACGAACCGTACCAAACTCGCACTCTGGTGCGATTCAATCGAACTAAAAAAGGCCGGTGTGAAAGCACCCTTAGACAATTTTCAAAGAAAATTCTTAAAGCCGGTTTCATTTTAATTGTTCGCCATGACAATACCATTTCTCATAAATTGGTTAAAATGCATGTAAAGATCATCTTACCGGCTCAAAAGGAAGAACCATGTGATCTTCAATCCCATATTTCTCTCTCAAAGCCTGAAAAAAAAATTTAATCCATTGACATCACCAGGCTTATCACACAAGCACAAAATAAACCAAAAAAAACTATTCTGATGTAATTTAAGTTAAAAAAAAAAAAACCTGTTTCTTTTTAATGTCCCTCAGAGCAGCAATATCATCAGGGGCATCAGACGGCACACTGGTCACGACGCCGGTTCCTGTGCGAGTGAATTATAACTCATAAAATTATGATACATAAGGACAGGACTAAAATAAATACAACATGGTTATACATATGTGGATCCAAAAGATCCATTCAAGATTCCTACACAATGTCCAATTATGAATTATGATGAATGAAAACAGGGCAAATGTGTACCTTTGTCTTCTTTAATTGTAAGCATTGGAAGAGCATAGATTGTCTTGTATGAGGTGAGGGGGGCTGTCAAAGCACAGCCCATGATGTCCTATAAAAATATCAGAATGCAAGAACTTATTTCTATTGCACTATTCTAGTTTTCCACTTTAATGCAAACTAAAAAACATTTTCTATTGAAAAAAAGGCAAACAATATCAATGATTTGAGCAAAAGAAAGAATAATTCTATATTATGCATGTCTCATTTCAATTTAATGCAACTTTGAAATAATGATTAGAAAGTTCTGAACATTACACCAAACATTTTAAGAAACCTATTTTAAGATATATATGCCATGTAAAAGCAGTTGATTATAAAGAACAAGCTTGTGAAAGCTTCATTTACTAAACAACACAAAACAAACCTGCCCCATGATGTTCATGACCACGGTAGAGACTCCGTTCTCTTTGGTGAAGCCCTGATAAGACATGTTTCTTGCCGAGCGCTGCGTGGTGATGAACAGATCACCACTGGCCGTCTCAAACACCACATACTTCATGTCTGGTCGAACCCAGCAGTTTGTTTGGCCAAACATGGTTTCTGGTCTTAGCGTGGCAGCCACCAAGAAGATGCGCTTGCCTTTGAGAGCCCTGAAACCAAAGTACAAAAATGGTGCTTATATTACAAAGTCAAAAAAATAAAAACCAGAAAGTTGTACTGATTAGACATTGTTCCCATATAGATAGTTTAAAGTTTGATATATTTAAGGACTTCAAAATATCAGCTTCAGGGGCAATTTCGCACCCAATGCTAGTTATTACTGTTGTTAAGAAGTGATTGTATATTTTTTTAAATTATCGTTGAATTTTAAAAAGAAATTGACTTTTGGCCAAATAAATTTAATAAATAATATTTGAACAAAGTCCATAAAAGTAATAAAAACTGTCATTTCTTAAAACGGTCTGTAAAAAATATTACGGAGGTCTTTGTAATAGTAATAGCTATGTAATAGTAGCAATGTGCGCTAACTTCAGTTTTGGTGGGTAAGGCTCCACAATCTTCATCTTGATGAGCGTATACTCCTGTGGTCCAACACCCTGTAAAACAGATAAAATAATTACCAAAAAGTTGGAAGGAAACAAATAAGTTGTAATAAACTGAATTGTTAGTCTACAGCAATCAATACTTTTTTTTTTATCATTTATAATTAAAAAGACTTTTAGGAACGGACCTCTCCGGTCTGTCGGTCGTGATCCATACAGGGTTGTCCGTCTTTGGGTGAGTAAATGGTATATCTGTAATACATGAAGAATGCAATATATTTCTGCTATTTAACCATACAGCATCATAATGTTTTTTTTTTCTTTTTTTAAACCAAAAGAATTGTTTATATAATAAAGCACAATAGTATTTCTAATGTGCCATTAGTCATATCCATTTAACTAAAACAACACTTGATTGTGATGCAGAAATAAGACAAAATGACAAAAAGCAGCAAACAACATGCAAATACGAGAAAAATAACGTCAAAGGTTATGGGTTCAATTCCCCAGTAATGCTATGTGAATATGATGCAGTGCACGCCTCTTTATATAAAAGTGTCTGAACAATGCATACATTTAATTGTAATAGTGATGTGGTTTTGGCAAGAGAAAAAAAATAGGCTCACCTCTTTCCAAACTTAATCTTCTTTCTTTCTTTCAAAGTGATGAATTGCCACCTCACAAAAGAGTCGTAAAAGGGATTTACATCAGTCGTGATAAAAGACCGACGCCAGTCCACCTACAGATAAATACGTTATTTACACAGACATATTAATATAAGTTAATAATGATGCAATCTTGTATTTATTGTTGTCAGGGCACTAAACTACACACCTTCACACATAAGCACACACACTTAAATAATAACATGAACAAATGAATTTAAAAATGACAAAAAAATGGGTCAAACAATGTGAGGAAGTCAAAGGTGACCTTCACTGACCTTTAAACCCATTTTTCTTAGGTCTTCAACAGCGAGTGGAGGAAAATATTCCAGCCAATGTTCAGCTTCAGCAAACTTCATGATTTCATGGTCAACAAGTCCCAGAGATTTCATGATTTCCCACTGGAACTTGGAGCCTCCAGACTTTGCTACGGCTTTGCTCTATGATTTCAGACAATGAATCAAATTCAAAATCACAAGAGAATGTCTTAATAATGTAAAAATAACCCACAGTTATTCAACAGACTGCACAACTTTGAACATCTAGACTGGAAAGCGAGAAAAGTGTACAGGTGGTGAAA
This sequence comes from Paedocypris micromegethes, assembly GCA_028031935.1. NCBI lineage: Eukaryota > Metazoa > Chordata > Actinopteri > Cypriniformes > Paedocypris > Paedocypris micromegethes. The sequence goes on from CM051496.1 coordinate 16,546,819, forward strand.
GACGTTGTTTCGTGTTCTTCACAATTCAAGTTACACGCTGTGCTTTTACTTCAAAAACAACAAGAACATTAACTAAAATCTACAAGAGAGACTGAAAAAAGAGTGATGATGTTTTTTTCTGATTGTAGTTTAGAAATAATATTTGCTCAAATTGTGATTTTAAATAATTGTATTTACAATTCACTTGATCAGGACATTGACGCTCTCACTCCATGAAGTGTACATTGATCCAATAGAAGACAATCCTACATGTTTCACAAGTAGTGCAGCTAAATAGAAAAAAACACTCAATCCTTTTGAAGGTTCCTTGCAAAATAAAAAAAAATTAAATACCTTCTTGCCCTTTGATTTGTCCTTGATGACAACCTCGTCAGTGGTCTTCTGCTCTTCTTCCTTGTCATCCTCCAGAGGGAAGATGGGAGGAAATCCATACAACTCCATTTCTCTCTTCAGCTTGTCTGCACATGCCTGAAAACAACAAACATTAAGCAAATCTTTATATCAATCAAAGATCGGACGATGGTGTCAGATCTGATCCTGCTCACTTTGATGGGCATGCCAGTGCAGTGAAGTCCAAATGGGAAAAGACAGTGCTTTCCTTTCAGCCGTTGGTAACCCATTGCAAACTACAAAAGGATAAGAAATTATAGAACAATCGTCGTTCTTAAGGGTTTTTCCGTTTGACTTGAGACTTACCTCACACTTAGACAAGCAGAATGTATGTCCAAGGTGAAGTCTCCCATTCATGTACGGGTAAGGAAAAGTTACAAGAAACTTGCTCTTGCTGGACAGAAGAATCCATTACATCGCATTTTTGTTAATCGATGATACAGGCATTGATACCTTAATGTACTGTACTTCAAAGTAAGATACCTTAATGTACTTAAAAAGTAAAACAAAAAAACTTAACTTTTTATGTCTATGATCTAAAAGCTTCCATTCTGAACAATTATATAAATTATAATCTTATTACTTAAAAATAAAAAAACAAATAATAGTAAGTGTCTAACAGAATCGCACTCTACCTTGAACCCTTCAAAGCGCTGGTTGGTGCATCAGACTCAAAAATCTTATCTGTGTTCCATTTCTGCTGAACCTCCTCTTCAATCTTCCGCAAAAAGTCAAGTTTTGCTGTTCCTTTACGTTCCTGCAGCAACAACAACAAAAAAAAAAAAAAACAGGAAAAAATACAATAATAAATCAATATGACAGACCACGTGCAACGTGATTACTGGAAAACAAACACATTGAAAATTAAAAATTACAGAAGTTTTCAACATAATACTAATAATATCTCGTGATTTATACACACTAAATAACATTACCGTTCATAACATTATCGTTCTGGTAGTCCAGTTGTTTTGATTTTACTGATGCTTTCAGAATATTTCCAGATTTATTCCAACAGACTTCGCAAAAAATGATGTCAGTCATATGTTTACTTGTCTACTACTGTTAATAGAACAGCGCTATAACGTTATAAACATTCACGCAACAAATACATTTGTAAGTCATCAATCATTCGCGCAGACATTCGTTTTCAAAGAACATTTAAAAACCACACGTGTGAAGCTAGTTGCTAAAGAAACCTGTTAAAATGCATTTAAGTTTGTATTCCACATCGATGTCTTTAAAACCAAACGAATTGTGAGGTTCACTTTTACCGGATATATATTTTAAATATCTAAACCACATTTACCGTCATGTTGATCTAATATCTCGGCTTCTAAAGATGTTCCTTAAGAGTGAAGAGAAGACCCATGCACGCAGCACCGAGATGATGACACTTCGCAAAAGCCCTTTGTCTAGCATTGTGGGTAAAGTAGTTTTTTAAGCAATTCATTTTATTCGATTTTATTTAATTTATTTTGAATTTGAAAATACCAAATGTTCAGATGTAATACACATATATTTTTGATTAAATATCGTACAAATAAAAAACAACTTACATTTTTGTCGTAGCTGCTGACCTATGACGTCGTCCCAATGGTTTGTGGGTAATGTAGTTTTTAGTCATTTAGGTGCTCTGCTTTAAGAACATTTATTTTGAACACGTTATAATATAGTGTGTCCAATGTTATAAGCAATGCATTCCAGCCACAAACTAAATAGGTCAGACGAAATATTCAACAAATATTTTAGTGGCGTAGATTATAAGCGCTTGTCTAAAATATGTAACCGATTTAAATGATATTGTTGCTGTTAATATTTTATTATAATTGTAACATATTTCATCACACTATATACAAAATGAAGAAAAAACTAAACTGTGTGATTTGCCGCCGCCATTGACCTGTGACGTTTCTTCGACCCTCCGACAGCGCGTCCGACGTGCCAGTGAAGCAGAAGGCCCTCTGTGTTTTTAGACGATGCTAGCAGGAAATTCACATAAACACTAATCCCTTGATCAGTATTAAATACTTTATCACAAGGATGATTATAGACAATGTTGACGCTTTGAAATCCTGGCTGGCTAAACTCCTTGAACCCATGTAAGTGTAAAAGAGTGTCAGTAAAGCAGTCACGCTAACTGGTATTGCTAACATGCTAACACGTTAACTTGTGCATCAAACAAGCTTATCTGCGTCAGAAACCCGTTTGACGCTTAAGTTTCGTCGTTTTGGAACTAACCTGTGATTTCTTGTTCTTTATAGGCTTGTTTTTTTGTTATTATGTACGATATAGGCTCTATGGTTGTGTGCATGGCTGTCTTAAGTTCTGATTGATTCAGATGAGGTTTCTGTTTAAAATGTACTGTCATTTTTTGAAATCGATCCTTATACTCCTAAACGCACTAAATTCTCTTTATGCCGAACGGAATGAAATCGTTTATTTTGCATTTTAGGATTCAGATGTGATTGCCTGGTTGAAGTGTGTTTGAGAAGTTTTGTGTGTGAGTGACCCTGGGCTGTTTTCCAGATGTGATGCTGACCCGTCCGCACTGGCGAACTACGTGGTGGCATTGGTAAAGAAGGATAAACCAGAGAAAGAGCTCAGGGCGTTCTGTGCGGATCAACTGGACGTTTTCCTGCAGAAAGGTATCACTACCCACGTTCATCTGTGTATTCTTGTGTGTCTGTGAGAAGTTTTATGAATTTTGATCAAATGTTTGTTTTATTAACAGACACAGTTGGATTTATTGACAAACTCTTTGAATGTTTAACCACCAAAAATTATTTGGGAAATCCGCCTGCTAAAGAGGAAAATAAAGCCCCATCAATAAAGCTTGAAGAGAAACAAGAGGTGAAGGTAAATTTAATGGGATGCTCAGTGTATTATATACACATAAATATGTACATACATGCATGCATATGTGTATTTGAGTAAATATAATATCCATTATTTTAAAATGCTTTAATGGTTTCAATTTTTGAGTCATGGAATATATTGGACACGTACAAAAGCAAATCGAGACTAACTAAAACTCTGCAAATCATGTAAATCTAATTTGGCAAAGCAGCCTGTCCTCTATTGAAATGGCAAAATAAGTGTTTTTACCTCAAACTCTACATTTCTGCTTAAATTGCTGCATTTATTCAGTTGACTGGCAAAAATTAAAACACACAGATCTATCTGTGTAATACATTTTCAACGGTGATTTATAAGTATGATTTACTTGCACTGTCCTTAATCCATATCTTTTCTAAGTGATGTTGGAATTCCGCAAAGTACAATTTATACATGTATTGTTAAATTAAATTCATAATTGCCAATGTTTTTTTTTTTTTTTTTTT
>CM051496.1:16560350-16611791 GCA_028031935.1 Paedocypris micromegethes
TATGTGTGTGTGTATTTGTTTTTATTAAATGTTGTGAAATATTAAAATTTCAATGTATTTTACAATTTTAAGTATGTTTTATTGTTTTTTTTTTATTTAATCAAACAATTGTTAGATTGAGGTTTACAGTCTACAATGTTAATATTATCCAATTTTATTTTTTTAGAACAACATGTATTTAGTTAATTGTTCTTTATTTATATATTTTTTACAAATGTTCATTTCAAACTGTCACTCTTTTATTGATTATTTCAGGCAACAAGACTGGGACTAATACCCCTGGGTCATAGCAAGCCAATCACAGCCCATTCACGTGGAAGAGGGCGGGGTAGAGGGCGGAGCAGCAGGGGCAGTGGAAGTAGCAATCACATGGTTGTGGACCACCGGCCTCGATCCCTCACCATTATTGGTTTTACAAAGGAGGAAAAAGAAGAGATCATGCCGCATTTCATGGTAGTGTTGTTCAACATATGTGGAAAGAATTTTTTAAACCTTAATAATTTTCCTGAAACTAATGACCAGTATCACAATCTTTTGGTAACAGAAATTTGGAGAGATTGAGGAACTTCGTGACACAGATGCTACCAGTGTCATCATGACCTTCAAAAGTCGCAGTGAAGCGGAAAATGTACTGCAGTTTTGTTTATTTTTTTTTTTTATTTTTTTTTTTACCTTTCTGTAGCTTTATTTACAGTAAATGTACTTGCTTTCCAGGCAGCTAACCAAGGGGCAAAGTTCAAGGGTCGAACATTACAGATTTCATGGTACAAACCTAAAACTCCATCCATATCTACTGAACCAGAAGAGGCGTCAAAGGAAGAGTTCAGTGCTGCAGGATTACATGGCCTAGCGGTATTAACATTGTTTTTTTGTTTTTTTTTTTTGCATAGTATGTATTATAAACTTTGTTGATTTCACAAGTCGACAAATGTAGATATTCACCATATCTGCCAATAAACAATATTTAGGGGTTAAGCACCAATCGGTCAGTAGAGGGCGCTACACTTTTACCTCTGTAGCTCACATCTAATATTTAAGTTTTTATCAATAGAATCTGTAGCTCAAAATGCACAAAATATATGTTTGCATTTTTATTTTATTTCCTTCTTTTTTTTTGCTCTAATTTGATCTAACAATTGTGTTAGTGAACTTTTCTTAACCCATTGATGGCCATTTATTTATGAAATGACAGTTATGTTATCGCTAAATTATTACAGTTATTTTGGCAAAATTATGAATCTGCCAAATTGCTTTTCTAGGAGTGCGTCAGCCCGTTTCTGCTTCCAGAGGAGGAGGAGGAGGATGAAGATGAAGACGACGAGTACGAAAGTCGCTCATGGAGACGATGAGAAAAGGCAGTTGTGTCGTTCAAAGACTTTCATTTGTATTTTTGACGGCTAATTTAAGTGAGATGAACCTTGAGATGTTTATACTGAGGACAAACCAGAAGGGAAATGAACCGGAGTCTGCGAGGCTCCCAGCGTTTTTGTTTGGTCACATTTTCTGCAATTGAACGCCGATTGTTTCAGAACTAAGGCTTTGGAATGCTTCAAAATCTTTCGTTTCACTACAACTCAAACCTTCACATGTTTTTCTCCCCACGTCATAATCCCAGTTCTTGTCTTTTGATTACTCTCAGAAACTTTTAGCGCCAATATTCTCATGTCAAACTCCTTGAGGTTATTTTCATTAAAGGTGTCGACCTGCTGTTAAAATCTCTTTTCTTGAAGAAATTAACTGTGAAGTCGATGTCGAAACGGATGTGATGTCAAATTTTTTTTGCATTTTTATAGAGTGTCACTTCTTGTGAAGTCAAGTGCAAAGCCAAGACTTCAGATTTCACAATGAGCCAATCAGAAACAGTCTTGGATTTCTATTGGCAGAATGTTATTTTTAACTAGCCAGAAAAAAGAATATATTCCACAATAATTTATTGACTTTAGATCTATGAAATTTGTGATTTCCCCAAGTTGCTTTTTGTTTTGTGCATTTTGATTTATTTTTACCCTCAGGCAAGTGTAGAAGGAACAGATCACCGATTTCACGCCAGTCTGTGTCCTTGTCCAGGACATGTAAGAAATAATATGTAATAACATGCCAGCATCTGAAATGCCCATTTATTTTTACATTTTTTATTTGCCTATGCTTTGCTAAAAATGAGAACATTTGTAGTTTATTTAACGAAGGACCAACTTTGAAAGCTTCCTTGTAAACACGATTATCGGTTCACCTTTAGGTTTTAAAACTTTTTTGGCATTTTGTGTATATATTCAGTTTAAGATTTTGACGGTTCTTAACGCTGGTTTTTGTACGTGTAGGGTTTTTGTAGGAAGATCCGTTCACGCGTTTGTAGAGCCTTTTATTAGACGACGCCAGTACAATGTCGAACATTTCATGTCAGTAGATTTTGTCTTTATAAATGAAATAATGTTTGGTTGTATTTTTGAGTTCTCTATAAACTGGGTTTCTAACAGCTGCATGTTTGTTAGTCAATAAACGAAAGGAATGGGCTGAGAGAACTGGAAGTTCAAAACAAGAAGAAACAATAAAAAACATTGAAGCTATATTTTGCGACAAGCAAAATGTCACGATGAAATTAACGGCCCATTCCGAGAGTTTAAAACTTCTCTCTGTGATTTTTGTGTTCTTACAAAGTGTGTGTGTGTGGGTGCGTGCGTGTGTGTGTTCACACTTGTGATATACTGTACATGTCTGAAGTGGAAACGGAGAAAACGCAGATTTAAACAAGAACACGTAAACATGTTTATGCGTTTGTAATGTTATCCTGAATTTATCTCAAGTGCAAAACCTAGCTTTAACCTCTTTATCATTATCAAACGTGAGTGAATAACGCAACGTTTCCTACTAACGGAAGCCATCTTAAAACAGCGCGAGAGTGTTTGTATCTGACCGCGGGTGTTCAGTCCCCCACTGCCCGGCCCGCCACACTGACTGGACCCCCGTCACCCCGGGCACGCGAGATCCACACCAGTCCGGTAAAGATCTGCAGAATTCCACCTCATTGACAGGAAATAAACACCCCGTCAGTGAAAATCACTGCCCCGCTCATCTCGCCTCGAAAGCGGGCCCAGCAAAAATGTCATGAATAATGGATGCATTTGATTTATTTATCTTTTCAGGCGACTCTGGAAGTGTTTGAGTTAATGTGAGGAGATGCATTAGACTCGTGAAGTCACGGTGAGGCCAGTCTTTCCGTGCCTGCAACGTGAGACGCGAAGCTGGAGAACATGAGCGCGAGGCCTCGCCAGTAAAAGGTCACGTCGCTATTTACCATGTTTCGGTTTGGTTCGCGGCTTTGTGAACGTTTTGCAAAGTTCTCAGAGTCTTGAGATTTGAATAATGTTTTATCCAGACACGACGGTTCCCCACACCGAGGACAATGTAAACTCACACATTCTTGTTAAATCTTAATCTTGTGATTCTACGGAAAATAAATACGGTATTCAAAGTGCATTTACAGAAAATTCCAAAATGAAACTAGCCCCGCAATAAGTTCACAAACTGTGTTCTGATCACATTAACACTGGCTTGACTCAAGGTCACAGAATTTGATCATTTTTTTATGTGGATTAGATATGTAATCGGCGCTTGTGTTGAAATGTATAACCACACAATCCGTAGACTAAATTCTGGTTAAATAAAAATTGCAGTCCCCTGCTGGTCACGGTGGGGAATACTGTTTGCGAAGGGAAACTAAGAAAAAACGCACACGTATGTTTATTATCAGCAACTTACTGATAACACTTCAATAACATTTGCACATACTTTGTTTTCAGTTGCCGATGATCCTGCAGTGGAAATCGGTTGCAAAAGTAAAATTGATGTATGGATGGATGTGCAATAAAGCTATTAGATAATTAAAAAAACGCTGATGACTCCGTTTGAGACTTAAAACAGCCAGTTTTGCTAGCACCGACTGACCTTTTTAGAACTGTAAATATTTGTGGACAAAAGAATCAAAATAATGTATTTTCTGAAACTAAGGCGAATGCCTTGATGTAAACCGTCCAATTAAACACCGATCTGTTTGAATTCAAGCAGCTATAAATCAGGAGAATGAACGGGGCATTTTTAGGTTATCCTCATCAAAAAATAAACAGGTGAAATCCAATCCTATTAATATATCACGGGACATTTAAAACACATTTAAAAACGAATGACAATGCGCTATAGCAACATTACATTTTTATCTAGACGAAAATAATGGATACTGATAATGTTCATAATTAATAAGAACATCCCAGAGAAGCGATGGCTGCCTGCCACATACCGGATGAATAATTGAGCGTCTGTGGGAACAGGAGAGGCGGACGGGATCGGTGTCACGGCACGGCCCGGCTTCTCTTTCCGCACTTCTGACTGTGCGCCATTGGCACCCGCGCCGCGCTCTGGAGCGAAGTGAAACACCGGCGTTTATTCCATGTGCTTCAAAAAAAAATATATATATATATATTTTTTTTTTTTGTTTTTCTAATAATCATTACACACTGCCAGGTTGCAAACTTGTTGCAATATTATTTTTTTAACAAATCGATAATTTTAAAGACTATCAGTTTTTTTTATGTTTTTTTTTTATGGTGATCTGAGGAATAAAGATGTGTTTAGTGACGTTTGCCCACAGAAGTTCATTAAAGTTTTACCGCAAAAGATTTCAGGGGTCAGCCGAGGTAAAGTGAAGAATTCAAAGAAAACGTCTACTGCAAATAGACGAGAACCCATGGTGGCATTTTGAAAAGCACTATAACTTTATAAACATAAATTATTCACAATATAAATTGCAATAAATATAATTACAGCATGTATTTTCGTTTTGATATTATTATTATTACACTTGGTTGTGTGGTTGTATTAATATATATTTTTTTTATTTACAAAGTTTGATTAGTTCACGTGGACATGATCACAGTAAAATTTGCACAAACATCAATACAACTTTTATTATAAACCTGTTTTGTACATTTTACAAACATTTTAAAAGACCTATTGCCTTGTAACATGTTTAAATACTTGATATTTATAGTTATCATTTAATTTAAACAAGTGCAGCTAACACACATAAAGAGAGAGAGATGTCTCGCATACATGTAGATATAAATCAACACACGTTACAAATACAAAGCAGAACACTATCAATTCAATCATTCTGAAAAGACAATGCCAATATGTTTGCAAATGAGAGAGGCAAGAGTCATTGTTTATTGTTGATTAATATCTTAGATCAAAACAAAATTACATATAGTCATGTCAATCTCAAACTTCAGTCAAATTCGAAACAAAGACGTAATGTAAGTGAATTTAATGTCATAGTTTGATAACGTCGGTGTGCGCGCGCACGCTACAGTGAGGGGGTGTGTGGAGGCGGGGAGCGGGAGCTGATGCTGCCAATGGAAACGGCAACGCGTGGAGCATCAAGCCAGAGCGACGCGGCGCCTTCATGTCAGGTCCACTCACCTGCGCGGTGCACGAAGACGATGATGGCCATGAACGGCAAGCAGCACTTCTCCATGCACACTGCTCTGCACCCGAGCTCCGAGACCATGCGGCGGGTGTGCATTCCTCCCCCGCAGGTACGTCTCGCGCTAATCCCGTCGCATTGTCTCGGTTCTGTCACGTCGAGGTGCTTCGACTCGCACCAGCATCCCTCCATCCCTCCCTCCCTCCCCAGTCTCTCCCGCATCCCTAGCTCTCTCTCTCTCTCTCTCTCTCTCTCTCTCTCTCTCATCCTGCACTGCTTTCGTATTAATTTTTATGACCTGTGCGTTGAGGAGGGTGCTTGGGAATGTTCTTTAATTCGGAGTTGACACAATTCCCCACTGACTTCCACGTGCGTGTTCTTGTCTCCAGCTCCAGGGCAATATATTCACTGGCTTTGATGAAAGTCTGCTGGCCCGCGCTGAAGCTCTGGCGGCGGCTGACATCGTCTCTCACGGCAAGAGTCACCCTTTCAAGGCGGACGTGACCTACCATACCATGAGCAGTGTGCCCTGTACCTCTTCCTCCACTGTGCCCATATCCCACCCGTCCTCCAACCTGCCCTCTCACCATCACCATCACCATCATCATCATCTCAGCCACCAGACCTTGGACGGAGATCTCCTCGAGCACATTTCCTCGACTCTCTCCGTCAGCGGGATGGGAGCTTCGCCGGATCCGGCGGTGATGACCACACAAGCCCACCAGCACCACCTGCAGATGGGACACCTGCACCAGGCCATGGCCATGGGTCACCCGCACACCCTGTCGGTGCACAACGGCATGACGTGCGTCAGCGACGTGGAGTCGGATCCGAGAGAGCTGGAGGCGTTCGCCGAGAGATTCAAGCAGCGACGGATCAAGCTCGGAGTCACCCAGGCGGATGTTGGCTCTGCCCTCGCCAACCTGAAGATACCCGGAGTGGGCTCGCTAAGCCAAAGCACCATTTGCAGGTTCGAGTCGTTGACTCTCTCCCACAACAACATGATCGCCCTCAAGCCCGTTCTGCAAGCCTGGCTGGAGGAAGCCGAGGCGGCTTACCGGGAGAAGAACGGCAAACCCGAGTTTTTCAACGCGAACGAACGGAAACGCAAGCGCACCTCCATCGCGGCGCCGGAGAAACGCTCTCTCGAGGCATATTTCGCCATCCAGCCGCGGCCGTCGTCGGAGAAAATCGCGGCTATTGCGGAGAAGCTGGATCTAAAAAAGAACGTGGTTCGGGTTTGGTTCTGCAATCAGCGGCAAAAACAGAAGAGGATGAAGTATTCGGCAGTTCATTAGTTTAACGCGAGTGGAACTTGTTTGGAGCACGAGGGATCAAACTCGAATTAAAAGTTGCCGTTTCCCCTGCGTGCATCATTTATGCTTTAAACAAAAGTCTTAAACTTCCAAAAAGTGAAAACAATTGGATAAAAGCATTTCATTTCAAAACTAACGTTTATTGGTTCGGGAGTTTATTCGGATTTTGAACGAAAACAAAGTACATTTCCTTCAACTTTCGCAATGTTTGGAACGCAGCACTTTCAGTTTAAAACAAATATTTCACACACCTCACTGTTTTATTTATTTATATGTAAAGACATTCAGCACTTGATGTGTAATTACTGTACCGGATTTTTTGTGAATTGTATGTTCGCTATTTGTATTATGGATATTAAAATGTAATTTATCATCTGTCCTTCGAGTGAAAACTTAGAAATTAATTTATTATGTTTTTCGAGCTTTTTTCCCCCTAATTTTCAGAAGGCTGACTGAACAACTCAATAACTCCAGTATTATAAAACAATAAATTATATTTTTAACCGTGTCCAGTGTGTTTGTGTTTGTACAGGTTACGTTTCACTTGTAAAGCAGTTTGCGTTTTATACAAGTTGTTGTTATTAAGTTGGTAATTCTGTTGTATCGCCTCACGTGCGTATTTGTAACATATGTGTTATGTTATAAAAAAAATCTCACACTATCTCAACAATTCATTAAATCGTTTTGTTTTTATCGAAATTCACCTGGCCGGCGAACAATTAATGCAGGAAAGCGTGTCCTAATGAATGCTGCTATTTGGTATGCATTAATGCAGCCACTGTAAGTCTTGTTTGAAACATAATAAATAAACGTTTTTACACATATTTGTCATGCAATAAACTGTGGTTTCATTTCGTTCGTGAGCTTACTATACTAATTTGATAATCTTTCGTTTGAACACAACGTTATTTTAGCTGTCCGAAACTTTCAATGTTTTCCCTCCCAATTAGAATTGAAATATTTATTCCCTCTATCTAATTAGAGGGTTGGCGGGGTGAATGGCCGCTGAATAATAAATATCTCTCTTGGCTTTGTGCAGATAGATTTGAAATTATTAAGTAATGATGATGCAATATTAATTGTATATTGGTATAAAACAGGCAGAGAGCTGAGGGGCGAGTTGTTCGCTTCGCCGAGGCTCAGGGGAAGGATGAAGACCCGCTGTCACGGTAAGACCACAACCGGCTTTAATTCGGAATTAATTGCGCGTTTTCAAAGTGGATTAATTACTTTTATTCTTTGCAATTCTTCAAAAAATTTAATTTTATATTAATACAGAAGTGTCTTTTTTGGAGACATTTCAAAGCTGTTTTTATGAAAAGGAATTATTTTAGCCAAATTGGATTATACTAAAGTTAGAGTAGAATATGGATACATCAAAATATTGTTTTTAATGATTGCATATGACAAAAGTGTACAGATTATCCAAAAAAAAAATTTTTTTTCTAATTGAAATTTTTACCGTGAAGGCAAAAGCTTTATAAACTGTGAAACTACTAATATTTTACCGACACTGAGAGTCGCTACATGTGAAAATTAATTAGTACGAAAAAAAAAACACAAAACACAAATAGCGTTTATCAAATAAAAATATTTGCACGTTGTTTTTAGCGAGAATATAAAGACCGGACAATTTTTGTTTGCCTAAATGCATGAAAATGTTTTTTACATGAACGTCTCGGTTGAATTATTTTCAAGGAAAATGGAAGCATTCAGCTCCAGAGGAAAAAAAGTAAAGACTAAGTAAAGTGAAGTATAGCTTGATTTTCGAATTATCGAAAAGCCCACATCAAATCAACATTTCTTTACATTAAAACAGTCTCCATGAAAATACCACCATGAAAAGTTGAATTGATTGAATGAGACGGATGCTGAATAATTTAGAATGGCAATTGCCATTTAGCATCATAACTCCATAACAATGGTGTAAACCAATCTAAGTTCAGCAGAGTGAAGGGCATGTGGCTAGTGGTGGGCTCTTAATTATTCATGCTATATTGAAAGACAGAGACCTACAGGCAGGAACCGGAGTGTCATCAGAGACGTCACGTGGTACGCGTTTAACGACAGTGACAGGTGTGTGTGTGTGTGTTTGTGTACACGTTTATATACCGTATACTATGTGTATAACGTCTGTCTGTGTATGCAAATTCACATCTGTGTATGTGTGTGCACTATCTTGAAAATGTTACAAAAAAAAAACGAAAAGAAAAAAAACAAAAACAAAACCGTTCAAAGTCAGGTTAACTATGGCGACTTTTGACACTCGAGACAGGCCGAATATCAGCAGAGCTATTTCAAGAATATTACGGGTTAGAATTCCTCAGCTGAACACTCACATGATTTTTTTCGGCTCTTTAAATTCGCATATGATCTAGAGCGCGCGCACATCAAGCACTTCCATTCGAAGCTACACGCCTGTCTGCGAGACGGAAAAATAGAGAATCCGTGTTTTTATTTGAGAGTAAAAGAGATGTGACAGAATGAGGCTGCTGGTCTGTATCTCTCTCTCCCTCCGCGGACACGGTTGTCCCGGCGCCGGCACTTAACGGCTCCCGCACCGGAATGGCAGAGCTAAGACTCCGGCTTTTCTATTATTCATTCAGCGCCCGCAGCAATACACGAGAGCAGAGCCAATGCGCGGACAGACGCGAGTCCGCTGTGTTTTCATCGTCCTCTCGTATCATCGTCACGCGCTAAGTCATCTCGGCCATTTTTTCCAAGGTGTCTATGCGATCACGCGGGCGGAGTCAGTCAGCCGAGGGAATATACCGTTACACAGAAACTTCCGGTCGTTTGCGGCCCTTTTGATTTTGATACACAAACACCGACAGTATTGGGGTCTCACGAAAAGAAAGAACAAGATCAGCAGAAACTTTGGGCGTTGGAGTCACAGACGGACAGAAACGAGAAAGAAGTGAAGAAAGAAAAAAAGAGAGAATGACAAACAAAGAGAGAGAAAGAAAAAACAGAATGAGAGAAGACAACGAAACACAAACGTGGCAGGCAGATGACAGACAGGCACACAAAAGACATTCAGTGTGAAACTGAGTTATGAATACAGAATTGAATTTAGAGAATCTTTATTTCCGAAGTAAAAAAAAAGCACAACATTGCTGATTGATTGTAGGAATTAAACGTTTCATTGATATATTTCAAAAACATAAATTTATTATCAAGAAAGAGATTCGTACAATTCCATTTTACACAATAAATAAAACAATCTTAATTTAATAACATGTTTTTTTTTGCGCAGTTCTCGTTTAGTCACAGGACAGGATGAAAATGCATAGAAAATATAAATATGGATCTTAATAAATTAATTAAACTAAAAGTTAGTTTTGGTGGTTGGACCCATTCAACTTCTGGACACACTTCTTGATGTTCTCCAGGAAGTGTTTCAGGAGAATTTCGTTACGCTGTGTGCTGGCCGTGTGAGGTTTGCAGCTTTTCTGAAACACAGATCCCAGTTCAGCATCACTTAAAGAGGCCAAGCGCTGGACATGATGATGAAGGATCTCAGCTCACCTCATTGTCCTTGTGGTTCAGCAGGCAACTTCTCAGTCGTCGACGGACGTCTTGAAGAACCTTGACCGTGGACAGCTTCTTCAGTTCTTGCTCGGCCTGGCAGAAAAACCTCTTCTGCACAGACAACAATGTGTTAAAAAGGATTTTATATACGTACATGCTAAAACCGATCTATATTCTGAAGTGCTTCTCCATTTCTGGGTCACTGGAAGCTGGAGCCAATCCTACTGTGGGCCTAAAGGCAGGACACACCCTGGATTTCCGGCCAATCACAGAACAGGACACATTCATGCTCTAATTTTAAAGGCTCTAATTCTTCTGAACGCATTATTATACTGTGGGAAGAAACCGAACACCTAGAGCAGGGGTTCTCAATCTTTTTGACCTCGGGGCCCAAATTGTCCAAATCAAAGTGTCCCGCGGCCCATTAAAACACACATTATTCCAGCCAATCCAAATCATGATTTGTTGAATTAAATAACTATATGAAATACACAAAAATTCGTTCATACTTAATTCTAAGCTAGTAGGAAAAAGTAACAACATTTATTGTCTATTACAAGACAAATGTTAAGATTTTTTGGCTTTATTTGCGTTTCCTTTTTACATTATTTTCTTCACTTGCTATCTTCACTTTTTAGTAGAAAGCTTTATTTTCTTTCGTTTCAGATTTTTCCTTAATTTTCTGAAAAAATGTAAAAATTGCATGCAAAAAACGAAGATGTCAAGCTGTTTAAGCTAACGTTTGATATTTTTGCCATTAATATAAACGAATTGAAGTCGTAACTTTTATTTTCATTTGTTCGTTTTAAGAACGTCCTCCACCTTCTGTCAAAAGTCTGCCGCTACTGACTGCTGCTTATTGGAGCGTGTTGACACCTCAGCGCCATCTAGTGTTGGGGAGCTCATTGTTGTTCCGCGGACTTCGCGGCCCGCAATCGCGGGAAAAAATATTCTCGCGGCCCTCTAGGTGGCGATCTATGGTTGAGAATCACTGACCTAGAGGAAACCCAAGCAAGCGCAGGGAGAACATACAAGCTCTGTACAACACTGTACGGTTTAACACTGTACGGCTTATTTGTTAAACAAAACGTTTAACAAATAAGCGACCTTGTAAATGTAACGAAAAGTGTTCGTCTCTTATACGAAAGAAAGCTCATCTCACATCACAGCTCAGGGCGCCGTCCTCACGCAGATCCAGTAGGAAAGTGTCGTTCTAGAAGACCAAAAAGACAAAAGTCAAATAAAGAAGCTGCATCTGCACGTCCAGCACATCTTACCATGTGGAGCGAACGGTTCATCAGCATGTTCACAAGCTGTTTGCAGTCGTGATCTTTAATCGCAGCCGCTGTGGCCAAAGAGGCAAAGGCCAGAAGCATGAACACCTTCATCATCTCGTCTCTCGGCGTCGACCTGTTTCTCACTACTGGTGGATTTCCAGAGGAAGCTATCGATTCACTGATGTTTGGGTTTATATACATGACCAAAGATGCTGCCACAGCTCTTGCGCAATGCAAGCGGTAAGAAGCGTCGTCGGATGGATATCTTGATGGAGATGTGGTTGATAGCAGACCTGCCATTATTTCTGTGAAGAACGGAACTGACAAATCCGTAGAAAGACCAGACTGATTTTGTGGGGCATGTTCTGATATTAATACTGATAGCGCTGTACTGGGATTAATAATAATAATAATTATACTTAACTGGCGATATTAGTTATAGGATTGATGGTATCACTAACCGGGTTTTAGTATAAATACAAAAATATGTTTATCCATTAATATATATTTAATAAAAATATAAAAACTCAACACTTTTATATTTCACTTCTATATTTGTTTGAATTATTTAATTTAATAATTAAATAGTCAACGAAACCATAAAAATCAAACCACCATCATCATTCTGTTTGTCTGTCAGAATATTATACACTATTTATAATAGAAACTTGTGAAATTTTCTCAGTCAAGTAGGAATTTTCAGATAAGGCAAGACAATTTCAGAATCTTTAGGTAAAAACCAGCATTTACAACATTTACTTTTTCCTGGAGTATTGCATTCTGTGTACTCAACCACAGAAATTTCTCAAACTAAGGCCCGGTGACAAAGCTGGCCCATGCTGATCTTTGATATGACCCACCAACATAAAAAGAATACTGTAAACCCATGGGCAAAACCCCTGAAACTTACATTTAACGTATATCAGCATTTTGGCCCACTGACCTCAATTACGCAACTGTTTGGCTTTCCGCTGGCAACTTTGATCTACTTTCTATCATAAATTTCTACGTCATGTGTTTTTTAGGAATATGGCCACGTCGACAATATCTCAAGTCAAGCAGATCACAACTCGCCTTTATTCTGCTTTGAAAACATATTTCCACAGACAAGTACAAACCATACAAGCTGGGAATCCTGAGAAACCATCAGCCGGACCACCGGCATTTGGACAGCCCCTTTAGAAGAGTCTTCAGCCATTCCTAGCAGCATTCAGATATTATCTGATGGAGTGATCAATGCACGTAGGCGTTGAGAGTGTTGATGCTGCACTTTGTGATCTCAGAGCACTGGTCCTGGTTCTTCTTAATCCTGTAGAAGTGCTCCACGTAGTTGGATCGGCCCAAGAGCTCCACAAAATCTTCATCGTGGGTGATGATGAGCAGCTGAAAGTTACGTTGACGAGAGCGATTCTTGATTATCCTGCAGAAACAGGAGCAACATGTTCAGCTACACACACATTACGGATGACAATTTGGCATTGTTTAATTCCACATTCTATGTATTTGTTGAACTCTTTAACGTACAAAGAACAACACAATATTTAAAACCAGGTCTAATACAATTTGCAGTGCTTCAGTGCTGATAAAATGCTAAGAAGAAAAAGCTAATAGCTCTCATGATCAAAATGTGTATTTAATATGATTCATAATCATAATATTGATTATGGTTGAGTGTCTTCTCTTGTTATTTTGTTCCAAAGCTTCACGTTTCCCCATTATGGAAAACGTATTTCTATTATATGGAACTAAGAGGCATTTTGCTAGTGATTCCCATATCACATTTTTAAGAGGTTTGAGGACCAGGCACTGTTAGCGTCAATTTAAAGTAAATTGACGCAAAAATGGACTCAAAACAATTCAAAACAAACAAACAAAAAAACCCACTAAAGCATTTTTAACAGCTTCTGCCATTTATTTCAATGGCAGTTTGTGAGAGAAGACGTGAAACTGACACTTGTGAAACTAATCGATCAGCAAAATGCAAAAATGAATTACATACGTTAACAAACCACAATAAAGTTAAACCGAAAATTGAGCATTAAAAACACTGGTAAAAATCTAAATTTCAAGACGCATTTTTATCAATTATAGATCTTTTTTAAATTACTGCCATGCTAATTAAATTGTACTTTTTACAAGCTTTTTTTTTTTCAAGCGACAATCGAATCGGCTCGTTAGATTTCTGTCGAAGTACAATGAGTTTAACATATAAAAATAAAAGCGACATGTGTAAACTTACTCCACAAGCGCATGAGCCAAAGACTCGATATTCTCTCTGTCCAGGTTGGTTGTAGGTTCATCCAGGGCCAGAATCCCACAGTTCAGACAGAACGTCTCAGCCAGAGCCAGCCGTATTATGAGTGAAGCCAGAACCTACACGTCAAAGCCAGAGAAGCTACAATCATTGTGCGTCAGTAAAAACACCTCAATGTAATAAACACAAGACATCAATGTAACAAGCTTGTTCAGTCTTTTGGATTAAAACAACCTAAGGGTTTTTCACCTTTTGTCCTGCGCTGCAACGTCCTCTCATGTCCAGAGCCGTGTCTCCTTTGATCATCACCACCCTGTAGTTATAAGTCCGTCTTTTCACTCCAGCCGATGCGTTCTCATCCACGTCAGAGCGAATCTCCACATACTCGATATCTGTGGTGGACACACATAAGACGCTTTAAACAAGTGTTGATTATTTATTTATTTTCAAACAAAGACTGTATTGCCTTGCTTGATTAAAATGCCTAAAGAATATGTTTGATGAAAATTTAAATGACATAAGAAAAATCACTATTTGTTGTGGAAACTTCTCCTAATACGCGATGCTTAACATGAAGATGCCATGCAAAGAACTATTTTGATAGTATTAAGTTGTTTAATTGTTCTTCCCCAATGTAAAAAAAAACTACTCTAACGAGAGAAAAATTGATCAATAATTATAAACTGATCCTTCACAAATATATTACACAATAATAAATACAGTAAATGCGCAAGTGCGTACATCAAATCTGAAGCTTGGTTGGATTCAGAATGGTGACTGACCTTGTCCTCTGTATGTGCTTCTCCACAAGTCACGGATGATTTTATTAATCTCCTCCATCTTCATGCTGTGGAACTTCATTATTGTTCTACAACAACACATTCAGTGTCAGCGATCAGCGAAAGCATTGTTTTAAAACAGTTCTCTTCAAATAAAGAACAACAGAAGCGTGAAAACCCAATAAAACTGAATAAGGTGATAAGAAACTAACTAACTAACTAACCAACTAACTAGCATGAATACAAGAACACGAATTACGAATGCTTAGAGTTTGCTGTGAATAAACACGCTGAAATTGTCTTTAAACGTACTTCATGTCAGTTTAATTTATTACGTATATTCCCCAATAATCATTTTGGTTATACAGCTGTAACTCAGTAGAACATGGTTTGGTGCACGGACAAACCATCAAAAAAGCATCTATTGAAAATCAATGCAGATTATCAATTTAATGATTAACCATAAAGGTCAGTGAAACATAATTACGTAGAAATGGTAAAGATGAATCAAACGCTTCCACTGTGACATGGATGATTCTAACCACCACACAGCACACTGGTGCCATTTTTGTGAAGGTGTGACGTAGGTCAGATAAACATCAAAACCAAAATTGACGACTTGAGCCTTCCTCTATGTTCACAACAGAAAACCAGCGAGATCAGCAGTAACATGTTCTGTTTATTTGGGTCTTTCTTGAGGTAAAAGATATTGCTGAAGACTCTTTCAGTGACAATGACAATACGAAAACCAGACGAATACAACAAATTTGAATCTAATTTGTGCGAGAATCCAAAACGTGTAGATTCCGCCTTATTTTGCCCGTAGTTGGCATTTGTGTCTTACTGGATAAAGCTGGGCTTGCGAACAAATACCAGGTCAACTGAAGTGTCCATGAGCTCAACCCTATCTGTGCCCTCGCTTAAGATTGCGAAAAATTACATTTTTAAATACAAGTATAAATCATCTTCTTATGCAATTTGAGAGTGGTGAAGATGTGGAGAGACTTTTGCATTGTCACTTGCCAAAACACGACATGCTTCTGTGCTGTTCATCATCTTACAACACCTTCACAACATTTCACAAACTTGTTGCATGGTGGAACCTGAACAAAATGCAAATCACTTTTAATAAAAGTGTTCACTAAATTGATATGATGAAGTCTGAAATTGATATGATTTTTTTTTATATCTGAATTGTTCATTTGATAAAAACATTGTCAACAGTAACTTGTTTTTGACATACCTCAATTCATTTTTATTCAAAAAATTTAAGCAACCGTTTTTATTTTGTTAAACATAAATCAAGAGCACATGATAGCCGAGTCAGCTTACCTCTTATCAATTATTTATGTGCAAAGGTCTGCTAAACCACATCAAAACCAACCCTGCACCTTAAAAAAAATCCACTAAAACTCCACGAATACAAAAGCTCACTTACTGATCTAGGGCTTTATAGTAGATATCAAGATCCTTATTGGCCAGCTCAGTGGTTCTCATGACAATCATTTTGTCTCGATAGAGGTTTTCAGCCTTGCTGTACTTGTCCTCTCTGAGAAGTTTTTTGAAATGCAGGATCTCGTCCTCGTAGCCTCTCTGTCGACCGAGAGCGACACTGCGGTTCTTCTTTAGATCCTCCAAATTTCTTTCAACTTCTTGACGCTCTCTAGACAGAAACAGACTCGTGACAATAAACTTAAGTTACTATTGAGATTTTAATAAAGAAATAACATAACCTCACCAGTTGTGGAATGATCTAAAACACATTGACACTTTACGTATAATTGTGATTGGGTTTGTATGGCCACTAGGAACCATATCAAAATTGTTCTCTGCATTTAACCGTCTAGTGAAGTTACACACACACAGTGAAGTGAACGCACACAAATCCGGAGCAGTGGGCAGTCTTAAGTTCGTGGAGCCTGTAGGGGTCAGTATCTTGATCAAGGACACTAATTCCTACTGAAATGATGATGTAGAAAACGAGCACTTGGTCAAGCAGAGATTCTGGTTGTGCACCTAAATTAAGTTATTTATCACATGACTCTACAGTGTGAGCAAAACGAGCCTCAAAGACAGTTTTATGTAAAAGTTGACGAAAGAAGTAGATATGATGCCACTAAACATTTTGATCAATTAATTTATGAATTGACGAAAACTTAATATCTATATTTTCTCGCAGTATCCTTGACAGAAAACTTGGGATTGAACAATACCTTAAGTTGAATTAATTTGCATTTGTAATAGTGCTGTTAAATTTAACGCGTTAACGCATGTGATTAATTTTTAAGTGCTTAATCGCGTCAATTATTTTTAACATCATTAATCACATTTGAATTTTTTTAACTTTCGGTTTGGCAACGGGCAATGAATAGACCAAGAGAGAAGCAGGCTGTCTCCAGGTGCGGCTCATTAAGATCAGCAGCTCACAGTCATTGAGTTCAGGTGTTGTCACTTAGGCGCAAAGTGTTTAAGTGACACTGACCTACTTTTCCCCTCTCAGCGAGCAACACAGACACAGTTCCTTTTCAACTGCAAATAACTTGCTCTGTTCAAAAAGCCGAAGCTTAAGATTCATACAGATTAGATAAACAGACAACACTGTATTTACATTTCTTTTTATAATCAGACATTCTAAGCTTTATGTAGACATATGTTTCATGTTAGAGTGATAAGCATTTATCAAGTTACAGTTCGTTTTCAGCAAAACACGCTTCATGTTTTAGTTTTATTATTTTTACAAAAAACACAACGTCCTGTTTTTATTAAGAGTGTAACCTAAAAAAAACTTCAAACTTTCAATTGATGGATAACACTTATGTAAGACCAAAATTGACTTTTTTGTGTTTTATATTGAAAAAAAAAAAAAAAAACAATACATTGCAAATTGAATTTATACTACATTATCTTACAGTATTTTTAAACAAGTGTTTATTTAGTGTTGAGTTTACAATCATTTACGTATTACACCTCAATATCCAATTTTACAAGCTTCAGTCATTTAATCACAAATTATCGCGGTTATTTGTTCAGGGAAGTCCGATTAACTAGTTAAAAAAAAATTAATCAATTAAGTTTGACAGCCCTAATTTGTATGTATTTCGGTAAATTGCCCACATATTGCCCACAAGATTCGCAATATGCCATTTTTACCTAATTGTACAGTTTTAACAGTGCTGAACACATACTTGCGCAGCTGAAGAATTCCCATGTTCCCCATCTCTTTGACCAGGACCTCGTGTTTCCTGGACACTTCCTTTAGCTCCTCTTCGCGTTTTCGTAAGGTTAAGTTGTCTTGCAGCCAGCGTTCCTGAACCTGCAACCAAAAAAAAATGCATTAGGTTGTTAATTTCTAAAAAATTGTAATGACATGTAAGTCTCTTTGGAAAGAAGAGTTTGCTAAATGACTGAAAAATAAAGCAAAGCAAAGTAAAGAAAATTGTTAGTTTTAAATTATGTAATCTTATGATTTTATAAGTGTGAATTCTATACACACACACACACGAAATTAAACAATTTTAAAATATATTGCACATTATTTTAATTATTAATTTCACCAAAGTTAATGTCATAATTCGTACATGTATTTAAGATTTTGTTTTTTATTTAGGAAAATCTCAGGAGTTTGTAATTTCAGAAGTGTGTAAGTTATGTATCTAAATGTGATCTAGTTAAGTGTTTGTCCTTGATCTTTTACGAATTGTTGATCTTATTAAAGCATTTAACATTGAGGCAAGTCAAGTTTTAGTTTTTACTCCAAAATGCAGGTTTTGTTTCTGTTTTGTTTTAACTTCCTTATTAAAAGTTTTGTACTGTATTTATGTTACTGTACTGTGTGCTTTCAAAATTCCTCATTTCTTATCAATTACCCAAATCATGACAATCAGTTCTTACAAAAGTGTGAGAAAAAAACCCAACAGAGTGAGTCTACCCATATACTGTATATATTTTATAATATAATTAAATAATTCAATGCCTGCATTAAAACTAATCTTCTATTCATCTATATACATCTAAAAACACTTTACATTACATATAATCCTTTTAGAAAATGTTGGCTTTCAAAGTGTTGCGTGAATTAAGCTATATGACATAAGAACTGCAAAACTGTAAAAGAACCATTAAAACAGTTGAATCATAAAAGAATCGTTATCCCAAAAGTATATACCAAACAACAAAAATCCCATGATAGAAAATCTGAAACTGATGGAAAAACATTTAGGTAGTTACCTACAAGTTCATATGTCAGTAAAAGTGTGAGAATGTGGGTAAATACATCTCACAACAGGTTTGGCTATCTTGTTATTAGTCACTGAATCTTGCTCAGAGATTATCAGTTGATTTCAGAATTTGGGCTGTCAAATAATAGGTATACCCAAGAACAAGTTAAAGTTGTCATTTCAGATATTGACAAAAAAGAAACTAATTTTTTTCCACTAAAATAATACTAAAACGCTAAAAACGAAAGTTTCTGGGAAAAAAAGGCATCTGATAAAAGTTGCTGACGGGTCAATTACACTTTTAATCCAGGAAAAGCCATATTTCTTACTCAAACATTAGCCTCATTAATAAAAACTAAATTAATTTACATTAATTTAATTAAAATACATTAATTTTAAACTTTCTCCAGAATGAACAGTTTAAGGGTCTGTATATTAAAAATAAATTAAAACAATTTTAAAAGATTTATTTTGTGAAACTCTTGAGACTATGGATGTATTGATCCAATTTCAAGCATCAGCACTGCCTGATAAAGCACATTTTAGTTAAATCAGAATTAGTCTGCAAAACCTAGTCCTCTTAGTCTTTAGTCCTCATCTTCCTGTCAGCTTTTCATCAAGCAAGACAAAATGCATGTGCTGTTGCTGTTGTTGATCTAAATGTTTGTTGTTTCGAAAAACCGATTGAATTCAATCTCCATCGGTGGCTCTCAAACGTAAAGCGTGGCAGTCAGGAGGACGTGGACCATCATCAAGAGAAAAAGGACTACCAGTACAGATACAGCAGCCTTTCGTCTAAGATAAAATTAACTCCGACTTCCCGAACGACAATGCGGTTTAAACAATTGCATGTACTAAAAAATGTGTTACTCGACTAAATTACTTGAAAGCTAGAAATCTTTACACATCACCTTCTGTGTGTTGATGTCATTTTTGATGCTGTCCATGTCTTTAGTGATACTTTCTTGCTGCTTTTCTGCACCATGTAGGTTTTTTTCCACACCCCTCAGCTCTGTTTCTTTTTCCTAAATGAGTAACACATGAATAACACATTGATTAGTATAATTACAAAACAAAGACAATTTGAATCGTTTTTATTTTTTACCAATATTATAACTCAAATGTATTCTAGTTTGTAAGAAATACATGTACACACAAGGTACACTTTGGCCTTGTATCGTACCTCTTTGTACATGTCTTTGCCTTCATCCATGTACTTGCTGATCTCTCGTTCATGGATGTTCAGTTCCTTTAATTTCTCTTTAGTCATGTTGATCTAAAACAAAGACAATTTCCGCAGATCCACCAATTAAAAATTCAATTAGCTTCCAACTGTTTAATGTTGCTTATTTCTTTGAAAACACAATCATGAAGACCTCCTTCTGTCCCTCCTCCTGCTTCTTCCTCCTGCTGTCAACTAGATCCTGCTTCTCCAGCTGGAGCCTCTTCAGGGCAGAAGCAAGAGGCGACCCCTGCTCCTCTGCCTCCTATTCAACACACACATCATGGCTGCATGTTAAATCATGCAATAAATCATGCATGGTTTGTTCATTACAATCTAACATAAACATTAGTAATAATCTCTGGTCTGGAATAAACATCACACCATGTATTGTATGCATTTTTGTTTATTGTAAATATGATAATATGTCAATGAGACACTGCCATGTTAAATCTGTTTCAACATTTAGGTCTAACTTAAAAACATAAACCGACAAATGTCAGTTTGGAATGCCAAAAATATGTCTTTAATGATATGTAATACTTGTTTGAAAACTACCATGTTTGACATTTGTGCTAATTGTGCCGAAGGAAGCATATCTAATGTAGCTTTCTTGTGCTGCAATTGAACAGAAAAACAGTTAAGCCTATGTCCTGCCTCTTGTTTGTTTGTTTACCTAAATATTATGATATAATAATGTTTTGGTCAAAACTGTGTGGAGAATATCCGAGGCTTCACCTGAATGTCTTGATGGAGGGTCTGGATGTCAGTGGAGAGATCCACAGACTGCTCTTTAAGCTGCTGACATTTCTGCATGTTGCTGGAGATCTGCAGCTTTTCTTCACGGATTTCGTTCACACTGCTCTTCAGGGCCTGGATCTGTTCCTGCTGGTCACTGATCAGTTTCTGCTTCAGCTCCATCTTACTGCAGACTAGATGAAGATGAAGAGTGAGGACAAGTATGAGCTACACAACACAAATTCTAATTTAAATTTTTATTCGTCACAAATTAAATATTTTATTCGATATTTAATTTGTATTACAAATTAAATATCATGTAGTGTAATGTATTTCCCGATCATCCAGCATTTAAACATGGTGGTTGGGGGGGGGGGGTGCAAGAAAAGAAATATAATACAAAAGACAATAATACAATATAATACAGTACAGTACAGATAAAGATAAAATATAAAGAAAACTCATATAACTTTTTTTTTATATCTCAGAAAACTCAGATATATTTTTATGGTGTTGTCACAGTCACAGTCAGGATACCACTGCAGAGTAAAGATCTCATGCAGCTAAAGCCAGTGATGGATCCAATTTCACAGAAATAGATTATAAGTATGCTAGAAATTACTTGGGCGAGCCATCATTCAAAATATAAACATTTCAATACAGACACACATAAAAATACACATGGAATAGATTGTACACATAAACATTGTAAAGAACGATTAGGCAGTATATACAATATCTTGCGTTTTTAATCAAAATGGGAAACGTGTGGTTTCAGACTTTGTCTAGGCATTGTTTAAAATACATAGGCAGTAGAAAAATGCCAGTGCATCTCGTGTCAAGAGTGAAATGTGAAAAAATAAAATATCTTACACAGGGTTTCTACACTTTCTGAAAGATACAATTTAAGCACTTTTCAAGCACTTTCAAGGCCCATGTTCAAGTTTTGCCAGCACCATACTGTTGTGGTGAAACATATATTTAAAACTATGCCTAAACACAATCAAAATGAAACATTACCATCTTGGGGGAAAGTTTTGTGATATTGGTGGAAAAAAAAATGGACATTACATTTTAGTAGACCTTACTAACACATTACAGGCAAAATTTGTATTCTAACTTTTTTAAAGTAAGAAATTAGACAACTGCCATTCTTCTCAATTTTGAGCAAAGTGTGTTTTAGTTCAAGTGTGACAAAGTCAGGAACACTGCAACAATAAAGGTGTTCATGCTTCTCACTTTCTGCACTTTTAATCAGACCTGGATCATAGCGATCACAGCCTCTTTATTCACAGACTCACTTGATTTATCTGTGTTTCTCTCGGAGTCTGTGATTCAAAAGTCGAGTGAAACCAGATACAGAGCGGGAGAACCGCCTAAGTTCTAAACTGGTCCCTCGGATGTGCACTTATCCGGATTCCACTGTATAAATTTCAGGCATTTTCAAGCACTTCATTTAAAATGAAAGCATTTCTAAGGCCTTGAAAACACAATATTAAAATTTAAGCATTTTCAAGGATTTCACCCATAGGAACCCTGCTTACAATAAAAAAAAAACTGCACAACAACATATCAGGAAAAATTAAAGAATCGCCACTTTGTTCTTGAGCTATCATTGTACTATCGCATGTCAACTTCAGGCTCCGTGCTTCTTCTAAAAACCATTTTAGACGTGTTTGGCAAAGAATAGGAACGTACCGCTGTCTTTTTCGTGCTGGGTTTCCCGTTTCTCTCGGCTGACTTGCTGCATACTGCGGCTCAGGTCGATCCCGTGCAGACCGGCTGCACACTGAGCGATCATCTTCTCCACATCTTTTAGATCCAGCTATATCTCAAAGCAAAGAAGAAACACTCCATTTTCATAATGTAATCGCACTGCAAATTAAAGTTGAATTATTTTAGCCAGAAAGATCAATAAAAGCTTTAAGAAAGACAAAGAAGAAAAGTTTCCCTAAAAACATTTCTTTTTAATTGAAAACATTTTCTGAATTCTGAGTACAAGTTAAAAAAAAATACAAAAAGAAAGTGTTCTCAGACCTGATAGCGATCCATGAGAGAGATATCCTGCAGACAGTCTTTAGCCGTTTCTTCTTCAGACATCAGTGTGCTAAGCAACATTTCCTGCTCTTCGATTGTTGTTTTTACCTGCTCAATGCTTCGTTTCACACTCAGAGATTTATTTTTGAGCTCCGGAAGCTCTTTTTCTCCAAGTTCTAGAACTGATTCTCTACCGGGATAGAGAATAAAAGTCATATTATTGTACTGTTGTTTAAATAACCACATGACATTAAAAAGAAAACACATTCAATTTTACACAAAAAATGTAATTTGCAAAAATTGGAGTTAATAATGATTAATTTATAGTATTTATTCTGAGTATCTAGACGTTTTTCTTATACTGCAGCCTTACAAAAACTGTCTGTGGTTATGTGTATTAATAATAGTGCTTTAACTTCTGTGTTTGTGTACTTCAAATGTTTATGTCTAAGCATATATGCACATTATTGAGCTGCAGGTAAATTGTGCGTAAACTTGCACACATGTACGGTTATACATATTGTGAATATGTGCAAAATAATAGAGCTGTGAGAAAATGTGTAATATATTCAATAAAATGAAGAAAAAGATAACATAGCCACATTTATATGATTTGCAAAACTTTAAAAATTGTATGGGTCAAAGTTTCTGATTTATATTCCCTTAATAAAATTATAATAAATGGTTAACACTGAGAATTGATAAACAATAAATGTTGACAGGAAAAATCTTTCCCTGTGTGTGCGTGTGTGTGTGTGTGTGTGTGTGTTTTTTTTAGTATCTCAATGCTTCAAGAAGAAAAAAACAAACAGCGTTGTGTTAGATAGGAGACTGTGAAATCTAATGCATGATGGGTTCTTGCCTGATGGGCTTAAGAGCCAGCATCTCATCCCGCTTGCGTTCCTTTTTCTTCAGGTCTTCTTCTGTGTTCTTCAGCTTGTCAGGGACCAACCTAAGTTTGGACTGCATGTCATTGATGACGTCCTGGAGCTCAGCCTCGGAGGGGAAAATGCGCTGACAGACTGGACAGCAGGGCTCTCCCTCCTCAGTCAGCTGATTAACAAACTGACTATACACTGCTGTGGCACCCGCCAGCATCGCTGTTAAGACATGAATAAACAAATAAATAAAGATAATGTACACATGTATTTTATGTCATGCATAATTTAACATTTTATGAAAAAATTGATTTATTAAACATTTTTAAAACCAGTAAATTTGTCATTATTCAAGCATGCTGATCAGCCTAAATCTCCCTCTTACATGCAACTTAAATAGTAGCCTAAAATTTAAATATCTTTATTCTAAGATGCAAATGATATTTAATGTAAATGTTTTTTAAATGAAGGATAAACTATTTATTATCTCTTATATACCTCTCTGTTTTGAGCACTTCTTCAACTCATCTTCCAGTTTGACCAGGTCTGTCTGAAAGTCTTGGCTGCCACAGACATTGAAAAGTCTTTCTTCATAACTGGACAGTTGCTCTTCTTTTTGCTTGATCTGAGCCATGATGTGGGTCTTCTTCTGTTCTCCAGAGGAAAGCTCCTTACTATTAAC
Organism: Paedocypris micromegethes; assembly: GCA_028031935.1. NCBI lineage: Eukaryota > Metazoa > Chordata > Actinopteri > Cypriniformes > Paedocypris > Paedocypris micromegethes. The sequence goes on from CM051496.1 coordinate 16,584,758, forward strand.
AACAACAACTGAGGTATAACATGACCTTGAGCACTTACAATGTGACATACAAAAGCAGCATCTCTCAGAGCTACATCTAATGCACGTGTAAGTACATGTATTGTCTTTACAAAAATGTCACAATGCATTAATAAATACAACAGATGACTTTTTCACTCTCTACCAATTAACTTGCTTTTTAAATGTTTATTCCTCTTAAGGGTAAAATTGAGGTCACCAATTTTAGAATTTGGCTCTTTTCCCATTTAGCTTAACCCTTTGTGCAAATACCAAAGACATTCCTTAAAATGTATACTTAATTATTTGACTCTAATTGAAAACTAATTTCCAAGATCCTTGCAAATAAAGTCTGGACTAAATAGCTAAATTTTAAATGTTGTCACATCATGCTACTGACTTTAGTTCACTGAGACGTTGTCTGACGGAGGCGATCTCTCTAGATTTGGTGTGAATCCAGTCTTCCAGTTCTCTCTTGTTTGGGAAGTGCCCTAATAAAGACTCCAGCTTTTTACTATGTCTCATTTTGATTTTTCTCACTTGCTCTTCTTTATTCATCTGCAACACATAGGAATAAAAAGCATTATTATTTAATTCGATGTTACCCTTGTAAAGTACAATTTATAAAATGTACAAATACATTTTGTGAAGGTAAGCAAATCACTTGTGATTTTGATGAATTAATCAATCAACATTGATGTTCTGAGTTATCAAGTGTGCTTTGGAACACCACAGAAATGTGGCATCAGTTGTTAAATGAATCAGCAGGGCATACAAAAATTTTTAAATGTTCACACTTTGGTAGCCACATCTTAGAACCTTAGACTCTTATTTAACATAATGTGTATCAAGTTGACCAAATTTTAAAACACACATGTACATTAATTGCTGAGCTTGTTTGGCTTGAAATGAACAAGATTTCAAGGAGACTTCTGTTCAGGATCCATTTGTGTAAAGGGGAAGAAATCTGCACTATTCCAGTTTTTAACATTTTCTGCACATTTTCCAGCAGTTTGAACACCACTTCCAATTCGAAAGTAGTCCATATAATAATAATAATAATAATAATAATAATAATAATGCATTCAATTTTTTATTTATTGGCGCCTTTCAAGGCACTCAAGGTCGCCTTACAGAAACACAACAACATTCACACACATACCAATTGCCCAGTGAAATAGCGGCAGCCAATCTGCGCCAGCGTCCACTTCACTCAGGCATACACACCACACACACTCACAAATTCACACGGCCAGATTAACCTGAAATGCATGTTTTTTTCCACTGATGATATATATGAGAGATTGACAATTTTAGCGTTTTATTAAAATGTTATTCTAATTAAAAATATTAATTCTAAATATATGATTCCATATCTGATATAATTACCTGATAGCACCTTTTTTAAACATACACATATGATATTAGCTCTCTTCTAGCAGTCAAGTAATACCTTAGTTCACAGTATTAATTAGTTCACACGCTTAAAACTTTAGCTTTCTGGCAAACTCAAAATCAACAACCTTGATGAACTTAACATTTTGATCCATATTTGTACCAAGCCTGATTAGCAATTTAGACAAGAGTTAGTGTGAATGTGTAAGTGTCGATGTCTAAATCAAAACTAATCAATTTTCTGTTTTGTTTCACCTTATCCTTTTTCAACATCTCCATCTTTGTGTGAGCTGCTGTATTAGTGTTAAGCATTTCCATTTCCTGGTCCAGTTTAAGCAGGGCTTGATTCCGCTCGTCTCTCTCCTTCCGTAGTTTAGTCACTTCTTCCTTAAGCTTGTCCACTGAAGAAGACTTAACTGCATTTTTGAGATTGCATTCCTATAGACAAACATCAAGATGTTTCAGTTTGAAATTCCACCATTTAACCTTTACTATTGGCTAAAAGGTCAAAACAAGAAAAGTGTTTCAAGTGTTATTTTTAGTTTAAATAAGTTTTAGTGAAATGTATTCATGGTATATACCGCTTTCTGGAGCTCTGTGTCCAGCTCTTGCAGTCGTCTTGAAGAGCCCTCGAGGTTCTGCAACTCTGATTTGATGTTTCTAAGTTCCTGTTGCTTCTTAGCTTGTATATCCCTCTTCAGCTCAATGGTTCTCTCCAGCCCTGTTTTTTTGTCCCGGAGATCATCGATACTTTGTTGCTTTTGTGCCTCTTTTTCCTGCATATCACTCTAAAAGCAAGAGAAGTTATGAGTTTCTGTATGACAAGTAACATGATAAAACGTAAAGAACAAAGCCACAGTCAGATCCGAAACATCTGTACATTTATATACAGTATCTTTTATATCACATTCATTGTCATCCCTATTATTAATTAATTGCTATTACAGTATGGATTTACATTATTACATGGATTTACATTAATTGAGCCATTTTCTGATTTCACTCTCTACATCAGGTTTGAAAGGGAACTTTTAAGTGTCCTGATTAGAGAAATGACGTCTACCTCCGTTCAGCAAAAAAACTGGGCACTCAGATAAGTTACAAGTAGAGTAGACTGTAATACTTTGCTAAAATTAGAATATCTAATCACTTATTGTCACATCATGAGTGAAAAGCTTAGGTGCAAGCTCAAGACAGGACAGACGTACAGTGCAAAATACAAAAAATGGCAAAAGACAGTGCAACAATATTAATTATATGTACAATTTTAAATGTTTCAACCCAAGTGAATATCAGTGGAGAGTCACCTCACTGGTCAGTTGTGTCTTTTGTGTTCATATTCATGTAATAAACTGCATTTTCAGAACAGTGTCTGAGTTTTGAATAGACTTGTTTGTGAGTCTGTTGTCATTTCTGTCTTGATAGTTGTGTTCTTTCTTACTAGATGTTTTCATACTAGGATAGAGTTGTTCTTGATGTTTTATATTTCTTTAAAGCATTCTTTTTTAATAAAATGCAAACATAATCTGTAAATATGAGTTTTATAAGTTAACTAAACATGAAGTTGAGTTTCAAGCAGTCAAAGCACATAAGTGCACAAAGCATCTACCATGACTTGGTTGAGGGTGGTTGTATCCTGTTCCAGTCTCTCTTTCACTTGATTGTGGAAGCTCTGAAGCTGCTGTTTACTGAGTGGGCTCTGGTTATAGCCCTCCAAGTTTAAGGAAGATGCCAAATTCTTGACCAGCTTCTCCCTGGTTTTAATGTTCTGGTCCTGTCTATCTGCCTCCATCTGGAGCCGGCCTTTAATCAAAAAGCGACAAGTTATACAGCAATTGCTGAACTATAATGAAATACAGACATAAAACTAGAAGGAGGTTAGAAGAGTCGGCGGAGATAAGTCAGAATACCTTGCTCTTTAAGCAGGTCGGATCTGATGCGGTTCAGCCTCTGGCATTCTTGCATGGCCCGATCAAGGTCATTCTTGTTCTGGGTGAGTCTGTGCTCTTTTTGCTTTATGGTCCTCTGGTGATTATGATACATGTCCTGCAGCTGCTCGGTTGAGCCCTGAAACACCTACAATCACACAAAACCAGTCTGTGGTTTATAAACATTTTTTATGGTGATTACATCAGGCGTTATGATCCTCTTTTTATGTATATATATTTGTGCGTGTGTGTGTGTGTGATAATAATGCTGTATTACCTGTTCCATTTTCTCTTCTAGTTCTTGATTATCATCTTCCATTTGTTTCTTCCTGCTTTCAAGAGCTTTAATGTCATTATCAAGCTTCATCACTTTGCTGAGGCTTTGGTCAATGTCAATCATTTGATTCTGAGAAACATATACATTTATGAAACTATATTCATTCAAAACATATGACATTTACATATATTCAAATAAATATTTATATACTGTATTAATATATTAATATACAGTTATGTTTTTGAACATTTACTGAGGAAAGATTTTTAAAAATGCACACGCAAGTCAATTCTCTGAATGAGGTACTCGCCTCCAGTGGCTCAATCTGGCTGTTGATGTGTCGCACACTTTCTTTAGAGGAAGACAGGTGAGCTTCTTTAGTGGAAAGCTGCTCTTGAAATTCCTGAGCTTGATCTTTGTTCTCTTTAAGGTACCTGAGCTCAACCTGGCACGTTTTAATGGTGGTAGCCTGCTTAAGTCTTAGTGCTCTCAAAGTCTCTAACACCTTTATGTACCTGAAAAAAATGAAAAAGAATGGAGTACAAAGCAACGTCTATAACAGGTAATCACACACTTAGACCAAATAAAAAATAAATCCTGTTTTTTTAAGAAAAAACGTGTATCTGGAGTAATGTTTGTAACCATTTTGGTAAGACTGAAACAAGTCACATGCTCAGCAAGTTTCTAGATGGTTTTGTTACAGTGCAGATACATTCTGTTATGTCTTATGGGTTATTTTGTGAGCAAAGCTTTTCAACGTGTCCTGAAACTCATCGTAAGGTCCAGATAATTTTGGGTTTTTCCCCGAAACAAATGGAGTCAAAACATACCTTGTGGCAGAGAAAATGTCATCAAACTTCTGCTTGAGAGCTTTTCCTTCACTAAGAGGCCAGTTTGATTCCTCTTGATGGCAAAAGATCACATGGTTGAGAACAGCTTTGGAAACACCAAGCGATGAGATCATCTCACGATCAATTTCAGCACATTTAGAGCTCAGACTCACTCTCTCTCCATGCCTGACACAAACAGAGATCAAGATGTCCCGCCATTATTCAAATACATATAACAAATCATAGACATGTTTCCAAATTAAATGAATAAAATGACACACATACATTTTCGTAACAAATATTGTGAAAAAACGGCACAATACATTTTACAACAGTTTGAAAAAAAAAAAGTTAAAATTAAATCTGCCCTGTGCTGTGTGACGGATCACAGCACATTTGTGAGATGGAGAGAGCATGTTCTTCGTTTACTGCGAACCAGTCCTTTTTTAATCAGGACGTATCATTACACCCCTATAAATAATGAATGTACAGAAACATTTGATTTATCACCTACTTCATTCTGGTGATGACCCCCTCAAGAGTTTTAAACTCTGTTTTCTTGCCCTTCTGAGTGCTCTGCATAGATCTCTGGACGGCTACTGGTTCCCCATTTACATCTCTAAATTGGAGTCTGATCTGTGCTCGCACATCTGTCTCATTTGCATCCTAGAAGAAATCAGCATTTACATGAACATGTTCTCAGTGGCAAAACATTTACTGCACATGTGTGTGTGGTAACATATCATTACACAAAATATCATAATATGATTTTAAGAAATACAAGTAAACAAAACTTGTGGCACTGTACAAAACATGCAAGCAAAAAGGAGAATACTGTACTGTACCTACGTCTTTACTAGTGACTTACTTTGGGATCGTGGACAAATGTAAATCCTTTACTTCCCGGAGGAAAGTCTCCAGACGTGATGTACTTAAGACACTCGATTATAGTCTAAAATTCATAAAAAGGAAGAAGATACTTTTGAGAGTTGCTAAATTATATTTATTATATATTTAGAAAGTCATTATGTATATAATTATACTTTAACTTACATTTTACTAATTATACTCAAAATCTCGGGATTGCTGTCATTTAACTGGGATGACACTGTAACATGACAATTACAGTAGACTCAAACACAACACAAACCGTTTTTCCAGCTCCATTTGGCCCAACCAGGACAGTCAGAGGGCTCATGAATGAGATGACCTGCTTGTCTTTATCTTCCACACCAAAACTTCTCACACCCAAGATACTCATTTTCTCAATCTTTGACATTGTGAATCTGAGATTTACCCTGAAAATGCATAAAAAAATAAAAACTAAAAATAAAACACAAAAGTCAGCCAACTTCTGTACAAAAGTACAGAGTAAACAGTAACACATTAATAGCATTCAAAGTACACAAAGCCCTATATAACATACAACACAGTAGATTGACTAATTAAGGGTTTGATTCAACCTAAGAGCTTTAACAGGTACAAGGAGATGTTGAAATCTACAAAAATTCCTCGAATTTGTCCTGAGATCAAGGCTTCTTTATTCAATCACTGATCAGACGTTCCATGCCACAGAAATTGCTAACTCTCAATATTAAGGACACCAATGTCTAGAAAAAAATACATTAATTCTAGTTTATAAGTGAGCTCCTGCAGGTCCACGTTTATCTGACAGACACATACATGAGACGGTTATTAACTTGTCGTTATAATTTACATATATATTAGGTCTGTATAGTATAGTACAGTATATAGTATTTGTATAGCAAATCAAACATTTGCCATTGGGTGTCAATAACATTAGTTTGTTGTTTAAACTGACAGTTGTTGCTAAAAACTGATTCACACGTTTCATAACCGAAACAACAATGCACATAAATCAACGTGTATACACATCATATATGCAAAACGCTGTAATCGGTTTGCTACGCCGTAATTGATCCGTAATACGTCTCTTTGCAATTTTTGGAAGAACTTACAGTGGCTAATAAAAGTAGAACTTCCAGAGAAACGGAGTTGTGGGGAAGATGCCAGACTACGCTTGCGCTTCCCGCTTTCGAATGATTACGTCACTTCCGTGTTTAGCACGTTGTCACGTGTACTTTCAAGCAATATCCGCACTGCGTGTTCGTGTATTTTCCACGTGGGGATTAAAAAGAGCGTGCAAACACTTAGGCATATTCGGACAGAAATTATTACATTAATAAACTACTTTTCCGTGATTATTTAAGACGCATCGAGGAAGCCTCAATCTGTGACATGTCACACAAATAGATTACTTGCAAAATGTACACAAAATGTAAGTATACAGTTTTTCTTTTCAATAATTACAATAAGTTGTTAAAACCAATATTGTTCTATCAAAATGTTGGATTATTCTTTACCTCGTGAATACAACGTGCAGTTCTTATGTTGTCACTCCAGGTGGCAGTATAGGATAACTGGCAGGTTACGAGAACGGCTTCTGCCATGGTTCAAGCTAATGAGGCTTGTAGATTGAATGACGACCAATATTATCCAAAACAATGCTTTAGCAATGCTATCATAAACATTAACGCTACTGAGTCTGTCTGTATCATCAATTCTATTTGTGAATAGAACAATTTCTCCATTTGCTTGATACATGTCAAAACATGCTAATTAAATGTATTTGTATTTTCTACGTAAAAATATTTTGCGTAAAAATAAACATGGGTCAACAAATCACCAACTGTAATCTGAGTAGATTTTTAAATCATGACAGCCTCTAGGTTGCGTTGTTGAGTTTTTTAAGACCCATATGGTTTATAATAATCTATGTTGATGCTAAAAATAGTAAATGCTTAATACGATATGTTTATGCGTTTTACTCTAGACGGTTCTGCAAAAACACTATATCAAGCAAATTCCGTATTTATACGCTTCATCGCTTAAGAAGTAAACACATTATTTGGGCCTCTTAAATTATGTGGAACGTATGCAATGTTGAATGAAAATCGCTATGAAATAGTTGGAATATAATTGGAATAGTTATGGTCAAGAATATAGTCAAGAATTTGGTCAAGTATATTTATAATTATAGTATATTCCATGTAAACAGTGTAATAGTTGGTGCTGCCTGCATTTAGAGAACATTCCATTGAAAGTCTTCACTTGAAAACGTTCAATTAAGTGTTCCTCCATCTTAATCTGCGCATTGAACACACGTGTAACTTGTTTATTTAATTTAGCAGATTAAATAAATAGAACTTAATTTATAAAGAAATGACAACTAAACTATATAACATGGATTAAAAGTGATGCGTTATTTAAACGGACAGCTGTTGATACCAGGGAAATTAGTTACTTAGGAAGTTTATTTACTCTTTTGTTAGAATTAAAATATAAGTCTTTTATTTTATAAGTATACAGTAAAATATAAAATACACACACACACACACACACACACACACACAACACACACACACACACACACACACACACACACACACACACACACATACACATACACATACACACTGCATTTTAAGTAGGCAGTCTCTCGGTCTGCCTCATTGCCATTGGTAAAGTGCATGTGATGCTGCAGAATAAGACGAGCGCGCGAGTCCAATTTCTCATACATGGAATGACAGAAGTGCAGCGCGAAAACAGGATGAAGGCATTAACATAATTCAGGCTTTTCGTCGAGCAGTGAGGATTCGTTTCTCCATCACGTTTATCATCAGTCTGGCGCGTGGAACCTGAGAAATTTCCATTTGGACTTTCAGCGCGTTTGTCGTTATCGAGTTGCGCTGAGCACAAGGAAAAGGACACTGGGTGACATTGTCGGGAAGTGTTGGGAAAAGTCTACAAGGAAGAGAAGCAAAAACAACTGACATGAAGTGGAATGCAGATTTGTCGTCTGTTCAACCGAACTGTCAGACGTCCTCGGTCGGATGCAAAATCTGCCCAGGAAACAACATGACACAGACGCGCTTCTGCTGCCATCACTGGGGGCAAATCTGACAAGCACGGGCGATCTGATCAATAAACCATCGATAAGCTCATATATAAGGCTAATCATCAGGCTCGCCTTTGCTTGCTTAACCTGTCTGGGTGAGTGTGCTGCGGGACTGCGGACAACCTGCTGGGTGCCAGGTAATGAGAAGAGATTTTTTTTTTCGCTCAAACGACGCAAATCAATTGCTCTACTGAACAGAAATATTTTTTTGCCTATTATAATGAACACACCATGTTTGTTAGAAACTCTTTGGTGTTTTCTGGATCCGTTATGGAGCTTGTTTAAATGTAAAATAATGAAATTTGCAAGATGCCTGCTTCTGTGAAGACAGCACCCAACTACCTATATCAACTAGTTGCTTTAACTCCTGCGTAAGCACTTGTGCTTTGCTCTGGAATTATGGGGTGAGTGCTTATATGACTCTGTTTAAAAGAAGAAGAAGAAGCCATGGATGTGAATTACACCACAGTCCAGGACAGTGTCGTGACACAGCGTAATTCTTCAAAACGAGTTCTGACCGGTTGCTTCCTCTCGCTTCTCATCCTGACAACACTCCTGGGCAACACGTTGGTCTGCGTTGCCGTGACAAAGTTTCGCCACCTGCGTTCAAAAATCACCAATTTTTTTGTTATATCACTGGCTATATCGGACTTGCTGGTGGCCATACTGGTCATGCCATGGAAAGCAGCGACAGAGATTGTAGGTTTCTGGCCATTCGGAGCCTTCTGTGACATCTGGGTGGCCTTTGACATCATGTGCTCCACTGCTTCCATCCTGAACCTTTGTGTCATCAGTGTGGACCGCTACTGGGCTATTTCCAGTCCATTTCGTTATGAACGAAAGATGACACCTAAAGTGGGGTTTATCATGATCAGTGTGGCATGGATGCTGTCCATCCTTATCTCCTTCATCCCTGTACAATTAAATTGGCATAAAGCCCAGACAACCAGCTATGCTGAGCTGAACGGCACCTATCAAGAACTTCCCCCCGACAACTGTGACTCCAGCCTTAATCGGACATACGCCATCTCATCTTCCCTCATCAGTTTCTACATACCTGTGGCCATCATGCTAGTCACTTACACCCGTATCTACCGCATTGCCCAGAAACAGATCCGACGGATATCTGCCCTTGAGCGAGCAGCAGCAAGTGCCAAGAACCGCCACAGCAGCATGGGCAACAGTGCCAGCATGGAGTCCGAGAGTTCCTTCAAGATGTCTTTCAAGCGCGAAACCAAAGTTCTGAAAACCCTCTCGGTCATCATGGGCGTTTTTGTGTGCTGCTGGCTGCCCTTCTTTATCTTGAACTGCATGGTTCCTTTTTGCGACCCAGATGAGAGTAGTGACTTTCCTTGCATCAGTTCAACCACATTCGACGTCTTTGTTTGGTTCGGTTGGGCCAATTCCTCACTCAATCCCATCATCTATGCCTTCAACGCTGACTTCAGAAAGGCGTTCTCCATCCTGCTGGGCTGCCACCGGCTCTGCCCGGGAAGTAGTGCGGTGGAAATTGTGAGTATCAACAACAACGGGGGTCCGCCATCCCAGTATCAGCCTAAGGGCCACAACCTGAAAGAGGTTAACAACAGCAACTATGTCATTCCTCACAGCATCCTTTCTCAGGAAGACGAGAACCAGAAAAAAGAGGAAGACTCTGAGATAAAGACTTTTGAGAAACTGTCTCCGTCCATGTCGGGCAAACTGGATAGCGATGCTGATGTGTCCCTCGAAAAGATAAATCCCGTTACTCAGAATGGGCAGCACAGATCTATCCTGTCTTGAGTACAGGAAACAAAAATGACCCAGAAATGACCCAACCGTTACAGAATCCAAAAACAAAACAAGCTTCACTGAAAACCTTAAAAACTCTTTCGAGACTTAACGAAACTTGCAGGAAATGAAAGAATGTTCCAACTGAAGGCACTTTATACTGGATTACTATCTGCAAAATATTCAAACACTTAATATTGACAATACAGGTCAGTTGTCTTGAGACATTATTGGAAAAAATTGTGAAGGAACATGTGATCTTTAAATGCGGACAAATTAATGTTTGGTAAAATATTCAGAAGCCTGGAAATTCCGCACCTGGAAATTTTGGATAAACACTTTGTTGGTGTTCCGTAAAATAATCCAAAACCTGGCAATTTCGCACCTGGGAAATTCGAATAAACGCCTTGTAAGTAAATTTTTGAATACAGTCAACTGAAAATCACAGTTTTTCTTTTCCAAAGAACTATATAATTTATATATATATATATATATATTTATATTTATATATATATAATAATGTTATAATATTTTGTAATTTTATCGGCGTGGGATACATGAAATCATGTTCTGCTCTGGAAAAAGTATCCCATCTGCCAGATATACGTGTGTGTAAACCAGCACGTAATGTGACATGATAGGATTAGCTGACTTTATCCCAGTCTTCTGTGCGTATCCGTGTCAAAGAAATCGAGGTGGCTTATTTTATGCAATATGAGCTGTTGGATTCTGGCCATGATATTTGAATGTCATTCTTCTCGTTTTGGCTTTTCCCAGTCCCTGTTGATCTAGTCTTCTGCTTCAGTGCCTACATCATTTCTCAGTACAGGAACGGACCAGATCCCAGTAGTAATGACACTGGGCCATTTACACTTCAGTCGTTATTGCACTTGCCTCTTTATACCAGATTTCTTTAAAACACAAGATGTCTGGCTGGCTATTATAGAATAGCAACAAAAACACAATATGTGCGTGTGTGTACGTGTATGTGTGTGGGTTGATGATTACTGTTTCCTACGCAACACATCAGTCCAGCCACCCAATAATAAGCCGATCTTTCCAATAGGATCAGACACAGTTGAAAGCACTCGGCTGGTTTTTTGAGGGCTACAGAAGCAAGTCAATGAGATCTTTAGTAATCCATAGTAAAATTCATTGTCAACAAACACCATTGATTAGTCCTGGTGGTGCGTCACAGGTGAGCCTGACGCCCATATAGAATTCAGAGCATCCTTCTGCAGGAAGAAATGCCAAATCGTCTGATGGAAATCGTATGATGTGCAAACCTGTAAGTTATGCAAAGATGAGGATTGGCACGTGGTGTCACCGTGATGGATGAGGAAGACACACTGGCGAATCACAGGCGGATGCAAGACATCAAATCTGTGTGTGTCTGAATCGTGTAAGACGGGGTTAGGCTGAAGTGGAAACGCCATGAGCCACTAGATTTGTTCCACCTCGTGAGCTTCAGGTTGAGCAATCGCATCACGCGCAACATGGCGACAGATTAAATGACATCGCCACGGAATATCTGATCTCAAATGGGGAAAACTCAGTCAATCAATTAAAGTAAGAGCAGAAACCGGGGAAAGAATGCATTGTATAGGCTTTCAGCATATGCTTTTGTATTTATTATTCAGCTGCTTATTTCTTTTCAGTCTAGTATTTGAACAACATTTATGGCATTGATCTGTTTAGAACAATCAGTATTGCAGTTTATTACCCTCTGAGATTAAGATTAACTGATAATAAGAAAAACAATTATAGTCTACGGAATTAAATATCAAAGATAAAAATAAACTACAATTCTAGATGTACATTATATATAAAACCTAAATGTGCCTGTTAATATTTTTAAGCTATTTTTCAAGTAGTAGACAATGAACCGACTAATTGAAAGAACTGAATTTTTTTTTTAAATATATGAAACAGAAATAGTAAAAGATAAAGCATAATTTCAGATTTTGTAACAAATCCTTACACAATAAAAGACGTCATTTTGTGATTCCGCATGTGTCAGCAGTCTGAAGAGATGGAACGTATGACTTCTCTTTCTGCATTTAGCCATTGTTTGTCCCGGTGAATCTGCAACGTATACACCGCCGTCCTACTTTTGTTGAGCTGTTTTGTTGTGTTATGCAACTGTCCTTGATCTAAGTTAATTCCAGTGGCCCGCTGCACGGCACTTCCCATCACGATCCACGAAACCCACACACACAAACTTATTCTCAAAGGGCATTATGGAAGAAATACCAGCAAACAAATCAGACCAGCGATTTACTTGCACATCAGCGGCCACGGTGAACGTTTTCAGTGGGTCAGTTTATACATGACGTACTTCACACAGGTCCAGAATATTTTCAGTGACATTGTTTAGATTCTGCTTTTTCGTGCCAAACCTCAGGCAGCGACTCATCCAGAACATTCCCCCTTACATCTATAATAAGCAATAATCAGCAATAATCAGAACAATGAAAATGCTTTCATCTATAACCCCTTCAGATGTTTTAGAAGAAAGTCTAAATGAGCAGAGAGCCAAGTTCACATATTTGTCCAAAATTGAATGTCTGCTGTAGGGAGTCTTTTTCAAAAGACCATGTTTATCCTCTGTCTACAAACTCTGTTTGACCCGTTCATTATGATTATGATGCTTTGAAATGGTTCTGGCTCTGTGATTCTTTCTTCTATAAGAAAGAAAACCAGTATCTTCTTGTACAGAGGGTGTCTCACATCAAGAAGCACTAGGTCCGCTTGGGATCTTTCTCTGTGGAGTTTTCATGTTCTCCTCATGTCTACGTAGGTTTCCATTGGGTCTCCTTTGTGTGTGTGTGTGTGTGTGTGCGTGCGTGCGTGCGTGCGTGCGTGCGTGTGTGTGTGTGTGTGTGTGTGTGTCTGTCCATTCCCGTGATTGGCCACCAATACAGTGTGTGTCCTGCTTTCAGGTTTAGAGACACTGAGTATAAAGTGTAAAAATAATCTAAAATGTAGAAATGATGCAATGCGCACAGAAACTGAGAACAAAAACATAGGAATTAACAAAAATGGATCTCAAAAGTTCATTATTATTTTAAAGCTCTGTGGCATTCTGTAAGATCCCAGGTGCAAGTTTAAATAAAGCCACAAAACATTCCCAAACCATTATGGAACCATGTGTGGTGTGAAAACAAAAGCAGAATTTGCAACAAAATGAATAAATAAATTATAAACATTACAAGAAAATTATAAGAATTTATAAGATATTAAAAATGATAAACTGCTTTTGTTTAATCTTTGTGAACTGCAGATTACATACTGTAATAATGATGTGTTTTGTTTACAGGTCGAGTCCTGTTGTTTGTTCTTAATGTGAAACGCTGACTGGTATCGATATCAACAGGAAACTGAACAGAATGACTGAAGCGTTCTCTTGCGGCCGTCCTGCTTGACTACAAACTCTTATATCCACCAAGAATATGTCAAGCCACAATATGCCACAAATTCATTCCAAAGAGAGTTGAATAGTATTATTTAGCATTGTAATATGACATGAATTGAAGTAAAGTGTAAAAACATGATGTTAAACACAAAGTGCTTTTTATCTTAATGTCCTTAATTGTGAGTAGAGACAAATGTGTGTGATGTTCTGATGTGAGTTCTTTATGCAGTTAAAGCCTGTTGCTGTGTTTTCCTCTTGTTCCAGGGCAGACATGTTTGATTTGTTTCAGGACAAAAACTAAATTCTTAACCTAAACATTAACTACTTGTTCAATTGAATAGTTGATTTCATGCTTCTGAAGCCCAAACTGAACATAAGTGAGTGATTTATTGTTTTGGTTAGCATAGTGCAGGATCATTTTCATTCATTGTGTCCTTGAAATATACCCAGAAAATATATTTCAGTACAGAGTTTACAGTTGTAAAAATGGAGATCGTCCCTTTCATTTTGAAGAATAAAATTCTGTTGTTTTTGCTATAAAGTTGTCTGTTTTTTTTAATTCCGTATAGAATAATTTGTGTTGGACATTTTTGTCATTTCTTTATTTAAAGGTCAGCTCTTTGCAGAAAATCAATACCCATTGATTTCAAATCACTGATGCACTTTTTTCAGTTAGAAGTCTGTCCTCAATTGGCTAATTTACATAACGTGTCACATGATAAGTAGGATCCTGTTTTAATTGGCTGCTTGTTTTAGCTGTATCATCTCTAATCGTGTTATTCAATTAATCACTCTATTGTACAAACATGATACAATGTAAGGTAAGAGGAAGTGTTGTGATTCTTGATCATCCCAATTTTATATTCCAAATGTCAGGATTTTGGCAGATGGAGGACACACTCAATTGCAGCTGTAAGGCAAAGACTTTTAATAAACAAAAACAAAAACACACAGTTGAGATTAACAATTCCACAGGAATAAACATTATTCAATGAGACAAAAAAAGAGGAAAATTAATAACTAAAATAAAAAACTAGATCTTGACTTGGCCTTGGCCTGACATAACTAGTACATGTGTCAGACTTATACTTTATGTTTTAGGACTAAGAAAAAAGAAAACGATGGCTTTACTGCATGTAAGCACACAGATGCCACATAAACACACTGACATCAGGTGGGAAAATGAACTTTCTTTTAGAGCAATCTTTTATCTGCCCTCACTGGAATGGGGAGCACAGACACAACACTAGAATGGTTTAAATCATCAAACTATTTCTGAAGCGGTTTACCCTAAGGATCGGTGAATGGTCCGCTACTATTTTCTAAATATAAAACTTCAATGAGTTAAGTCATCAACAATTATGACTTTGACAATCACACACAGTTTCAGACAACATGTGGATTTATGTGTCCTTTCGACATATCACTTTTTACTTTTTGTTTCAATTTCAAATTGTCTTTTCATTTCAAGATGTCTTTTTTTTCCCTCAATATGCATTTTAATTTAAAAAAAGAATTTCTATTTTTCTTTCAAGATGTTATGTTCCTCTGTCATTTTGAAAACTATTTTCATAATGCAGTTTTATTTTGTAGTGACTGTCGTATCGTATATTGTATAGTGATAGATTGACTGTCAATCAAAGTTCTGCATTTTTTAATTGTTTTAGAAAACGGATGGAAAACACTGAAAAGTTATTCTGATGCTATCCATATTTACAACATGGCCACCTAAACAGTCCATTCTGTAACAAATAACTTCCACTTTTAAACTAAAAAGCATAGTTATAGTCCACTTCTCTGTTGTCTTTGAAACAGTGAACCATCAGATCTTGTTTCTGCGCTACCTGGAATAGAAAGTACAAGCACATCACTTGAAGTATCAGTCAAACCTTTCGGGCAAATTCTTCAAGGTCTTTTGGTGAAGAACTATGCCTGAGAGCTTTCCCAAGGCAGATGAGATGGGTTTAACCACATCAAGGTTGTGGGGTTGCTTCTTGGGAAAGCAGTTGGTTCATTGCAATGCAACATACTGTGAGTTTCTTCAGGTTAAAACATGCTACTGTAAATGCACAAATACAATATACCGTACGTGATTTCTATAGAAAATCTGATCAGCTTCTACCGACCACTGGTGTTTCCCACAGATCAGTGCTTGGCCCACTATGTTTTTCTATATACAGTACAGCACTTCCAAACCACATCCTTCCACTCTAACATTATCATCTGCTTTTCTGATTGAATGTCACCAGCTCCATCTAAACCTAAACAGAAACATTTCCATGTTAGAACTAGACAACTCTGGGTTGTGTTAAATGATTAAACAACATGTAAACAAGTTTGAAGCTCAAACTCTGATGATCAGGACAATTGCTAACACTTCTAAGTCAATAGTCTTTAAAAACATTGACTATCACTCATAATTCACAAGCACTTAATCAACATCCAGGGTTTAAACATTTTAATTAATTAAAAAATGAATTTAATAATAAAATTAGCTTCTGTCTACTTTCAGTTAGCGTAATTGATCTTATAAATTGCTGAGACGTACAATATCCAACAATGAAAAGATGGTTGTCTTGAGGATGTGATTCTAACGATATGATTTGTTTAAGTTGAATAAAAGTTTTTAGTTTTAGAGCCCCAAAGTGTATAAAGGTATTTCAAACAAAAAAAGATTTTTAAACAACTGAGATGCTATGTTCTCCGGACAGAACAAATCACAGACACTGTCAATAGAAATTGCAGGGTTTTCCCTTATTTGCTCAGTTCTACAGAACCAACAGCCACTAGAGTGTAAAACACAGTATCATTAATAGTCAAATGCACTTCACTCTATTCAAGCCACTATAATGAGTAAGCCAGTAGCCAGAACTCCAGCCCTGCGGGGTCTTGAATGTGCATGGATGTCTGGCCCAGTCTTTCCTCCTGTGCTTGAGCGCAACATAGAAACCTACATGCAGTGGAGTTCACAAGTTCCCAGATTGGAAAAATACATGGTCAAGGTTAATGACAGGCCTGAGGCAGTGCTCATTGTGCTGGAAAAGGCATGTCTGTGAGCTTGTAATGTTCTTATGCAACGGCCAATCCAGCCCTGATTTCAAAACGAAGCCAGTTCTGGCCTGGTGATTGCTGACAACATTTACGGACACAACATTTAATGGTCACATTGCAGAAGTGGGTAAAGATTTTATCTTAATAACACACAGAACAGAAACCTCATGCTACAACAGAATGAAGCTTAAGAAATATGTTCTGCTGAGCAGTGAAATGCTTTAATTGCTGTCCACATAACTCCACAAAGAATTACTGTTTTCAAAGAAATAAATCTTTACAAAGAAAAAAAAACTTTTATTGACACTTACAACAATGCACTTGCAGACAGTTTGAAATTGTTTGTTATTATTGTTATTATTATCATTGTTGTTTTTGTTAAAAATCATAGAACTTAGAGCAGGTTCAAGTTCGTAAAAAGAATTAGGTAAAAAAGTAATTTAAAAAAAGAAACAAATGTCCATTGTTGATCTGTGTTCAAAATTAGGAAAAAAAAGAGTCAATTAGAAAAGAAAAATGGCCATCGTTTTTCGGTGTTCAGACTATGGGCTATGACCAGAAGAGCCAGATTGCGACAGTTGCTAGGAGAACAAAACCTCTCTGGCATGGTGAGAGAAAATAAACCTAAGAAGAACCAGACTAATTGGCTGGCATGCTAACATTACAGAGTTAAGAGGCAAGTGCACCTTAAACTACATTACATAATCACATGTATGTGATTATCTGTTTAGTCGTTGCTTGATGACTCGTTTCTTGTCGCTATTACTATTACTATTACTATTACTATTACTGCTATAACTATTAAGCCATAATTGCCCAAAATAAATGTAGCAGCAACCAAGTTTATGAAGAAATCGAGTGCCAAAGAAACTCAAACTAAGTCTAGATGCCAACACATCTAATTTAAAGTGAAGACAAAAAAATCAAACAAAAAAACAAACCAGGAAAAATAAGGAGTAAGGCTCCCGAGTGAATCTTAAGCAGTTTTTCCTCAGAGCACGTTCACATCTAAGAAAGGTAAACAAGCTTTGCATTCAGCACAAATATAAACGTTGTCTCTTGCTGATGCAATATTAATGAAGCATTTCGACACTGACTCAAACAGGCGTTACATTGGCAAAGCAATGTATTAGAAAGTACTCAAGGATTCCAAGTGTTTTTGCCATAAACACTGTGGAAACGCGTTTTCCCTGTGCAATGGAATTCTTCCATAGGGAATACTACAAACTGTGTAGAATACAGGATAAAAACATTTGAATGTACAATTAGTGCAAGTAAATTGGCTATGACTAATTATAGGCAGGTATTGAAGTTGTTCTTGTTATTCACAAAGTTGATATGACCACACATTCTTTTTAAAGAACACAAAATTGTGACTTCAAATAACACTTGCACAAATTGAGCACTAATGTAAATGTATAAATGTAAACTCTCACTGGTTTAGAAGGTATAGTCACTTGGTAGATCTGTGCAGTGCTGCGCACCCAGTTGTATTTTGGTATACGTAGATGTTTTTTTTTTTTTTTTTTATGGTCTGAAAACCAATTACTATGTCATTCAAATATAATATAAAAAAAAGAATAATTTCAGTGAATAATAATATAAATAAAATCAATCAGTTCAGTTCCTTCTGGGACTATAGTAAACTGAAGGTTTATTGATGGCAATGCATACAATGATGTTGGATTTTAATTTATTCCCAATGGAAGAAATTTCTCTATCCAAAGGGGCTTTACGTTTACTAAAAATATGATTAATTGTATTTGTTATTTCAACTTTTATGAATGGGTTTCAGTGTATTATTTGTAGTTTGGTTGCTATCATGTGCAGGCGGTTGCTATACCAGAGCTCTATTAGATTTCTATTCCTGACTGTGTTGATCACAGAGCGTTGCTTTCATAAGCCCTTGTTAGAAGCCTATTGTTTTCTATGTATACCCTTGAAATGTGCCTCAGTGGATCAATAGGTTTCAAGCTTTATCTGAAGCAACATAAGACTGTTTAGTCTATAGGGCGAAGGTGCCCTGAGTTTTATGTATCTCAGCATTAATTAATTTATATATCTGTGCAGTCAATGTTTATATGTACGTAGGACCATATAGTACCACGAGGACCACAAAAAGTTGTTTACACATGCCCGTGCCAGGGTACAAGACGGCTGGAACCAGAGCCATCGTCCCTCTGGGCCAAACTCTGTGATTGTGTGTTACTCTATGTGAATAGAGTATTTACAGGTATACACAATAAATTGAGAATTTTCTTGCATGCATGTCTTATAAGAACTCATTTACATTTAATTTGTGTGGTATGTGAAAATTTATGTGAATAACATGTAATAAGGTTGTGGTGAGCAAAGTGAATAAAAAAGAAGTTTTAGTAATTTACAGTAGGTTATAGTACTTTGTCAAAAAATAATGTTCAAGTTGGCTGGATTCTTTTTTTCATGCATGTGATGTCCTATATGCTTTTCTTGGGCCTAACTTTTTTCGACGAAAGTCTTGCTTCAGATGCAGAAGCTAAGAATAAAACTATGCAGACTGGAAAACTCTCCAGAGCCGAGTTGAAATGGGTGCAGCTTGTCCACAGGGAGATTCATTCACTGGCTTCCTAATTCATCACATGCCTTTATATCATAGTCTGAGCACTTAGGGACAGCAAACTAGCCACTGAAACCTACCAGCCCTTAAAAAAAGACCGAGCATGCTGCTAGAAGCATACATTAGATGTTCTGAATGAATAAATAAAGAGTGAAAAGCTAAAAAATTCTTAGAAGACAATAGCGTGGTCATGTGAAAGAGAAGTGCTAAAGGAGGTCAACTGAATATGCTAACACACACACACACACACACACACACACACACACACACACACACACACACACACACACATCTCATGCAACATGTAGCGAAAGTCTTTCAATCTTGCAGATGTCCAAGATTCGAGGGAAACCATTCACGCTTAGTGATTATCAATCACATTAACTACATGCGACATCTTGTCTGTATTTGCACAGGAAGACGGATTCTAGGGTGACGTGGAGATATAGCGGAACTGGGGAGTCAAATCAATGTAAAGTGGAGCTTAATGAGTTCAAGACCAGAGACATCTCAGAAATACAAATAATTAGGAATACAAACCCTAACATTGGAAAGAAATTGGTAAGCATTTATATATAAACGAAGATGCCACAAACTTTAACCTCAAGTGAACCACTGATATACACAGTAGGATCTATAGAAGGTTATGCACACACAGTGAAGTGAATACACACAAACCCGGAGCAGTGGGCAACAGCATTAAGCCAGGGTGCCCAGGTGGGAATGTGTCTTGCTCAATGACACTCAGTTCTAGAACCAGCTGGAGGTCTGAACCTACAACGACTCTTGTAGCACTGGACCACATCTGCCACAAAAAACCTGTGATTTGAAATTAGCCTGCAAACCAGTGCATTGTCTCTAAATATTTGCTAATGATTTCCTAGTGTTGGTATTGAAATGAATAGTAAAATAGTTGCACCTAAATTTGCCAAGCAAGCCAGGAGCACTTTCAACAATGACTCATTAACCTGTAGGTTATCATGTAAAATAACTCTCATAAATGTTATGCGATTCATATTTATCTAGTTATCCTACCATGCCATGGGACTGGGGTGACAAATTATGTTTGACTGCAAGTTGTATGCGTGTGTTAGCGAGTGTGCTTTGTTTGTAGAGCATCACTCTTCCGCAAATGATGTTGCTGTTAATGTTGTGTGTTAATTAAGTGAATGTGGATCCAGGCGCTGCCATTTAAATCATCGTATTAAGTCACAACACAATCTGATTCCTTTTAAAAGTCAGAGTCTGATTATGTTTTACTCTCCTTGTGCCAGCAGCAATGATCCGGGGAAAATGTTGAGTTACGTATGTCAAATTTTCCATCTCTACATAGCAAATGACTATGCATTTGAAACAATTGAAAATTATGGTAATTGTGAAAATGACTACACCACAAACATTTGCATTGAGCAGCAGTTGAAATATTCATGTTCAGTTTTCGCTTGGCTTATGAATTTAATTTCTGACTTGTGTCAGGATCCAGCGACCGACTCTGTTTTTGTTTGATGGAGACTGGTTCTGCTTTTAATTAAAAAGAAACATATAGTTAGAAATGTGATGTTCTCCATTATTGGCCACTTTCAAAAGCCGACTCAAAAGATATTTTTTGTTTATGCGCCACATAAGATCTCAGTGTATTTTGGAATTTGTATTTACTCTTATATTCTTAGTGGATTTTAACCTATTAATGTTTAAACCTTTATCTTATGTGCTAAAATAACTGGTCCAGTTGAGTTTAGTAGAATACAGATAACTTGACTAGTATTCTGACAGTGCCCTTTGTGACCACGTTTTGTCCCTGTTTTAAGCGACTCATTTCCATTCCCAATTATTGTTAAATTTTACCAAATGTTTCGCTTGTTTCTGACATATTTTGCTTTCTTATTTAAAGCTCCTGCTTATTTTGTCTTGAAATCGTTGTCAGCTCTCATTTGTCACAAGCAAACAAGCCTAGAATTTTGTTTTTGGAACTTTTCTGTTTGCCCGAGTCATACATTTGTAACTCTCTATTTAGGTTTATTATTTCATGGTTCTGTTTTGTTTGAATTTATTATATTTTTGTATATTTATATCTTTATTTGGTCTTGTATATAATTGTGTATATTTTGTCTTATTTGCACTTGTGACTACCTATCGACCTACGAGTTTGTCCAGTTTTTGTGTTTTTTAGCTTTATAAATTAAAAGACACATTTGTCTGAAATCGAGCATGTCCTTGAAACCCTTGGTTCAATTTAACAATATTGACAGACAAGAAAACTAACAGAGGTGGAAACATAAATGCATAGTTAAATGAAAAGGATAGGTGAAAACAATTAATTATGTGACTTCGAAATGTAAGAAGAGACGAACACAAAGAATTCTGGCCTTGGTAGTCCATGACAACAATCCATGAATTGTGACAATTGAACGCAATTCAACCAATATTTGAGCGCAATTCAGGTTCAGATTATATTTGTTACTAAGAAAAGAATAACACCAGCGTGGGGTTAATCTTGCTGTACCGACCCCATTAATAACCTTTCATTCATAACATAATTAAAATATTATGACATTGATCTCAAAGTCCCACATTGAACCTCCTCCTCTTCTGCAGCAGGTCACGTTCTAAGACACATTCTGATTTCAATTTCCTCCAGACTGAATTTAAGGTCAGCAAAATGACGCTTCTCAGACTTTTGTGCAGGATCTCACCAACAATAACTCAAAAGCAGGCAAGATGAATTGGGCTTGTTTCTGCTTACTTCTCCGTTCCTTATCAGATTTAGTGAACCGAGGAACAAATGTATTTCCAATGTTTCAGCATTCACACTGCACATAGTCTTGAAGCAGCTTCAAAAAGAAAATTAAATGTCTATAAGATAACAGAGTCAGGTCAATTGATCTAAGCAGCCAAACCACAAAGACAAGTGCCCATTGGCCTAAATCTCAAATGTTTTTGTAGACAAGATATAACTATACATTCAAAATACACCAATTTGTCTTTGTCAAACACACACGACTGTAAGTGGTTCTGATTAGATATTCTGTCTATATAAAGATGGACCAGTGAAGTCAGTGATTTATGACTTTGTGAAACCATTGGTCTTATACAGATGTGAACACTGCAGGTTGTTGGTCGTTCAGATCTAGAACATGGTGACCTTGATCACAAGCACAAAGTCTTCAGTCACATGCACACTCAAACACACAGGAGTAATAAAATAATAATATTTATAATAACATAAGATTAATGACTGAATTCTGATTTAAATTAGTTATGAAGATCTATTCGCAGGAAATATTCCCATGACAATGTTATAATAATGGTCATATAATAATTCTGGTGACATCCTCGTGATTAATTCTGGTCGGGGCTCAAACTTATGTTTAAATGTAACCATTAAAAAATACTCATTTAACACTGATGCTCTAGACGTTGTCGTTTTGAAGTAAGGTGCTATGTTTAGTGCCAGGGTTCTAAATTCAAATTTCACCGAAATATCTACAGTCCATACCATCCCATTTTTGGAGAATTTCTTCCACTGTTCTCCAAACTGACACTGGTCAATCTTTAATACTAATAATTGGGGGAAAAAAATCTTTTAAACTTTCTTGTCTAACACAGAGCATCCAGTGCTGCAATGAAATTCGTTGTTCGGCTTAGTTCCAAGGGGATGGGATTTATTATTGGGGATGTGAATTTTTGTAATGCTTTAATTTTTAATTCCATTATTCAAAGGTGTAATGGTCTGAATTGTTGACATTTCGGGCTGTCTGCGAAGAAGTCTACGTATTTCCTTGCGCCTCATGAAAATAATATTAGAAATGCTTCTAATGAACTTAATAATGCTTTTAAAGTAAAAATGCTTTAAGTGGTTTTATTATATCGTTGCATACAGCAAGTGCTCTAACGTAATGGCCTACTTACCCTCACCTTGGTACTTCCTTTTTTTTTTTTGAGTAAACACAAGACAAACTGTCTCCCGACACTGGGCAATTACTTCACATGCTGAAATGATCATTGCACTAGAGACTCATTTGCCTGATCCGGTCAAACCGTATCCAATCTGGTTTATAGCTTTTGCCAGTCTTTTCTTTCTGAGCTAATACAACTTCTTTCTCATATATTTATCATTAAACTAAACTGCATTTCATCCACTAGAATATTTGGCTAATTTATGAAGAATAAATAGAACACTACATCCTGTTCTCACATATAAAAGGATGTAGTTGTCTACATTAATCATAATCATGCGCTTTGAGGCAGTTGTAACTGTGAAAAGCATTGTACAAATGCACTGAACTTGAACTTGAACTTCAACATTAGGACCATCTAAACAATGACATGTATATTCAGTAATGTGACACACACACACACACACACACACACACACACAAACACACAAGAATATCAGGTTCTTTGTCTTGCTAAAATGCTATTCTTTAAAATAAAATTAATTGATTGTATTTATTTATATAGAAATAGAGTACAGTATTTATTATAACTTAAGTACAAACTTTACTAAAATTGAACAGAAGTGTTAAGAATCCTTTCAATAATGAGTAATGTTGGATTTAAGTGTAGGTAGGTAAGTAGGTCGATAGGTAGTTTTACCTACATACATTTTTATACTTGCTTTTTATTGCTATACTTGCTACTCATTCAGTAATGCTAGTGTTTGCAACACCATGTAGTTTGACTGTGGCTTTGAGAGAAAGTTAAGTTTCTCTGAACGCAATGAAAATGTACTTTGTGTTTAATATATATAATGTAAATGAGAATTTCGGGGTAGTAGCTTTAACAGTCAAAGCAGTTATAGTCTGTGTAAAAAAACATGTTTATTTTTTTCCAATCATCTTCTGACTATGTAGATGAGATAGTTAAATCTGATTATTGTCAAGTGTGTTCTTGTTTTTTGGTTTGCTAATATCTTATTATTTTATTTTCTATATGTTCTGTTTAGCATTTGGTTCAGTGTTAGTCAGACTGTTTCTCATTTCCCCGATTCCGGTTTCTTGGATCAAAGCTCTACTGAGTCCTGTGCCAATGGTTCCTGCGTGTGACCTTTAAGAGCCATTTATGAGGCGAGAAAAGTGAATCCTGGGAGGTTTAGCCTGGCGTGACCAAAATCTCACTCGGAAATTCTACAAGTTTTAAGTCGAAGTTGGATTTGAACTTAAAGATTTTTCCGCTAAAATTCCAGCGATTGACAAAACCATTTTCATTGTAAGTCATTTTTATGTGAATGTTGTCCTTTCCAATATTTCACTTGTGCTGTTGTTGGGTTTCCCTTTGCATTTCTCTACAGAAAACTAGGTCAAGCTGATGTAAAACAACGCTGTCGCTGTCCTTCATATTGAATGAGCTGGATTTCTAGCTGGGGGCTCTATACTTTATTCCGTCTCGAGGTGAGCCTAAATGACTCGAATCTAAAAATACATCCAAAAAACGTACATGTGTAAAACATATGTAAAAGTACGTCAAGCTATTACAATAGCATAATAATACTTGTATCATTAGTCCAAACAATCACTATATCAATACAGAAATGTCAAATGATTTAATCAATATTAATGTAATTCATTCATGTAAGGCCATTTCAGTAAAATATTCAATGTTTTAAACAACTGAATTTATTGTTGGCTTGAAGCATTTCTATATTTATACTGCAATGAAAAAACTCTGGTGACTGCACATTTATCTGAATTGTCTGGTTTAGCTTTTATTTTTGTTGACACGATCAACGTCACAGCACACGTTTTACTGATTTGTTTTTAAGAGCGTCGCCCAAACAAATCTTTGACAATATCTCGCGCATTCGTTTTCTGAGGAACATATTTCTTGCTAAAATGCATCATTATCACAGACTATAATTCGCAATGATGCACTGCCTGTCTGGTGTAAACACCATTTCCTGGCAGACGCTTTATTAAACAGCATTTTCATTTTAAATATTAAACACGTTAAGAATCGAATTTGAAGGAGAAAAGAGCAAAAATATTTTCTCTCATTGTTATTACAGAATCAAAGCTGTATCTAGGCGGATCTTGTACAGATCACACTGTTCCTGCTGCCCAGAAAGTTGCTTAACTCTGTCTGAATCAAAGTCTTAATCAATGATATACTGCCTGAGTCGACAATTTCAGCGCGGTAGAGCTAGTTTATAGAGTCTTATAGAGACTAGTTATCTAGTCACGTACATCTTTGTTTCCCTGTCACATTAAAGTACTTTTGCTATCAAGTTTGTAGTCAAGATTACCATACAACACCTCATGGTTTGATTTTTGTAGTTTTAAGTTTTTGCTTTGAAGCCTTTGTCCTTGTGACTGTTTTAATTCATTACCTGGGGCAGTTTTGTTTGTAAGTGCGGATTTTTTTTAATCTTTTTTTTTTGCATAATAGAAGCATTTTCTTGCCTGCCATTGGGTTTGTCCTCCATGAAACCCTGAGAGCAGTGGGCTAATTTTAACATAACCTGTCATCTCACTCGTAACCCATATGGTAATGACATTCAAGCGGGGGGAGAGAATGAATCACAGTGGAGTCAGAGAAGAGATGACATTTTTTATGCTAGAATTAAAACGTCTGGAATGGAGGAAAGTCTATAGGTTTGTCAGTGAATAATGTCACTGAACACTTTCTCTTATCATTATCCACATAATGGGTATCCAGATCCGACTTGCCATATCCATCACACCTTATAGAGAATAGATTGAATAATGCAGTTACACAGAATGTTTCAAAAAAAAAAAAAAAAGTGTAGATAATAGTACAATTTGCAGTTAACAATTTTAATAAGCATCAGTTTAATCTTAAAGTTGTACAGATCAAAAGTCATCTTTTTGCTCGCTTTACAAAATAATATTTTGATACGAACAATAATAAATCCCAAAGGTTTTCCATAAGGTATTGTGATCATTGTGAACAATTGTATTCCTTTGTGGGAGACATTGTTTGTTAATGTCAAGGAAGAGAGCAGTAGGAACTGCACATGCACGGTTGTTTGGTGTTTGTTAAAATTTCTCTACACTTAGAACACCTTTGTAATGGTGTTTGTGTGACACACAAAGAAGAGACTGGTATAGAATGACTATATGTGTATATACGAGTGTCATTTCTCTATCTAATGACCCTCTGGGGGACCAGTGTAGGGGGCATTGCGGTCATTTCAAGCCAGGTAATAGTCCCAGTAGTTATTACACTAACAGTTTTCTAGGTAAATTGGCTGCAAAAGTCTAGGAAGTTGAAATAATTCTGAAAAACTGGCTTGTATTACAGCAGTGTGATGCACAGTGTGTTAAACAAACAATTTGCAATCTAATAATTAGAACTACATCCACATATTGTACCTGGCAAAAGAAAGCACATTTCCAGGAATATTTATTTGGCAAAGTTTTAATAAAATGTGTTAAAGCAACAGCATCTTTAGATTGACACATTATTCAAATGAAATACAGTATAATATTTACTTCTATATTATTGCATACATTTTTTATGTTTATTATAAGACGTTATATTACACAACGGATTTTACGCTATTTACCACTTAACAAAAATTTATATTTACTTTCCATGTTTCTTTGTTGTGGATATATTTTGTGTAATATCTATTTTTAAATGTTGTACTTATGAGAATTTCATTGCACAAATAAACTAGTTTTCTCGTTATCTAGACAATAATTGCTTGAACTGTTAAAAAAATAAAATGTAACGAAATATCTATGTAATAACGCACTTGAAATGTAATAAATGTAAGATCTTTTGCCAGCAGTTAAAAATGAAAAAAAAAAAAAATACAATTTTCAACTTTGACA
>CM051496.1:16621574-16755309 GCA_028031935.1 Paedocypris micromegethes
AAAAAAAAAAAAAAACAACCTCCAAAAATCAGAGGCAAAGCAGAGGATTAGTAATCAGGTCCAGGAACTGCACAAAACAAAACACAGTATGACAGAGCAAGACACAAGGGCAAGCTAGGAGAATAAGAGAACATATAGCCAGAGCTTAACGAAAGCAAAACCGGGGTGTGAGAAGAAGAAAATCAAAAGGAGAATGTCACGGATAACAGCGCGCGACGTCTTGGACTTTTATGTTGAATCATTCAAGGACTATTATTTTGAAGTTCATCGTGTGGCCGCCATTTTGATGTATCCACATGCCATTGAGATCGTTTGTAACACAGGTGTTCTATATTCACAATTATTGATCATTATCTTGTGTACTTAAGGACGAGTGAATTCCAGTTTCAGTTGCCAGATCTTGTACCAGTCATCCAGCCTAATTTCTTGTCAAGTCTAGGTAGTTATTTCTCGTCAAGTCTCGTCTTGTTGTCTTGTCCCGTTTCCTCGACCCTGCTCCCGTTTAATTGACCACTGCTCTGCCTGCCGATTCGGATCTTGTTTTGGATTACTGTTGACGACCTTTTGCCTGCTGACCCTGATTAAAGCCTTGTGGACTTATACCTGCGGTGTCATCTCCATCCTGTGCACGTGGTTCCTACACACCTCCGATCTCTGACAGAGGAAAGATCAGTTTACAAAGTGGACTGGGAATCTAGGCATGGGGTCTACTCTATACCCCCTTCGCAAAGTGTTTCCTCCATTTTGTGCCACTGGTTCATCCCAGTACATTTTACATGTTTGTCCTTGCAACAGGTTGCCATCTCTGTAGGGGCGCATTTTTCTGGGGCACTTCCCAGAGGAGGCAATGGCCAGAAATAAAACTTGAGTTTCGGAGAAAGAACGAGAGGAATATGATGGAAATATATATTCCCTATTATGTAAGCATGGCTAAGCTACATTTCTAGAGAGAATCGTAGTGGCTTGATTTAGCAAACATATCTGGATGTGACAGTGCTGGCAGGTGGCATGGTCTGCAGGCTCACAAGCTGCACCCTAAAATGGTGACAAGGTTCATTAGCTGTGACATTTCATATAGAGACGTAGAGCGGCAGTGCAGCACAATGTCAACGGAGTGACACAAAAAAGTGCATTTGGGCTCCTTCTGCCACCATCATTTCTCCAAAGAGCGAAGCGAAGACGTTCTGCCCCTCCTATCCTCAAGCTGAACTACTGCTGAACTGCGGAGACTTCCACTAGACTCTTTCGCACAAAGACCGTTGAGCGGATGTCCACAAGCACCGCTATACATGCAAAAGCCTTTCACTGATGTGAAGTGTAAAAAAAGATTAGGCTGATTGAAGACACTTCAGGTTCTCATCACATGGCCTGAAAAGCCAGTGATGGGGGGTTACATTTATTTTCATGAAAGAAGAAAAAGTGTAAATGGGAAGCATTTTCAAATGCAAGACAAATAAAGTTAAAAACATCACACATGAAATGATACTTTAAATTTAGATTTTTTTTTTCATTAATGAGCTTTAATTTAGATTCAATTTGATCCATTTTATAGCAGAGTTAATTCAACAATTTCATATACTTGTCAAAGCATTTCTACACTGTTTTTCCTTGACCTAAGGAGAAATGATAGACTGAAAAAACATTAACAAATATTGACTATTGGTTATGGCTATTCATGTTTAATAATCTTAATCAATAAACATGTTAAGTTTCATTTTTTTTTACTTTTAAAAGGTTAGCTTTCAATAATTTCCATAGCTGTGGTTTTGAAGATTAATGAATGTTGCCTAATATTGTGTCATACATTTGTCTAAATTTGTTCAAATTTAGCTTGACGTTACTGTTGTGACATACCACAGTGGGGCTGTTCAGATACATATTTCTGACAAAAACACGGTCCGTTTCAGACTATTGAATAAATATCGATCTTGTTTGGCCCTGCAACCTCAGCCGTGTTATAAATTCTGGCCCCTCCTGTGACTGAGTGTGACACTCCTGATTTAGACTGATTGTCCGTTGCCACTATTAAACTGTCAAGAAGATGAACACGGCGCAAAGCGTGTGTTCGGAAGTGACTCTGTTCATAGCTCAAATCAGCCCCATGTCCTGCATTTGTCAAAAACCTGAAGAGAGAAATCCTGTTTCTCATGAATGTAACAAAATGATCATCAAAAACAATGTAATAATTCTAGGTTAATTAACCTAGGTAATAGGTTTACACAACTGTGCAACAACTGTGAATGACGCACTGAATCTCAGTAAAATTGAGATTAAAATATAATTGAGAAAACTATGAGATTGTGTATATCCAATCTCATAGTTCAACTCTTTGCGACCAAATCTTTATGATCCAGAAAATGAAAAAGTTGTTTAAAAGATGAATGAATGAGTGAATGAGATGTTGTATCTCGTTGAATATTGAAGCAGATTTTAAAGCAGCTTGAGAGAATCTTTTGTAAGACGACACACGACCACAAGAACATGTACTATTCACTTACTTTCTATTGCTTTAGCCACATTCATTGTTTTGGTGACTCAATGGAGCGTTTCTCAAGACTCTGCATAAGATAAAATGACGTCGTAAATTATAATCTTTGTAAATGCACTGGTCTGGTGACCTTGACATATCTCTAAATGGAAACATCAGTACACAGAATATGGTGCCATAAATAACCCGTGATCCATTGATTCCCGTTAGCAGGAAACGAAGGGACCTGCTGGATACCCTGGCTGGCTCTTTTTCTGAACCGACACATGTTCTGGCAGTTCGCTCAAATGAACTTTCCATCACTTGCAGGCATGGTAAATGCAATATGACCTCTTTTCCTCTTTGTCTCTTGCTCATGAGGTACTTTATTACTTTTTGATAAATTGAACTTTAACAACAATAACTTTGTGTTCAATGTAAGTAGTGTAGTAAATGATATATTACTCAAACATACAAACTTTATGGAGCACATCAAGAGTTTTCCTGATTATTTTTAAATATGGAATACCGGTATATTAGCTCATCAAAAACTACATCAAAGTTTATATGCACTCATATAAGTATATCAAAGAGCATACATACGTGGCCCTGTCTGTGTTCATGTGTGTGTTTAGATAACTTGAGAGTAAAATAAGCTACTCAATACTAAACACAACATTTTTTTATTTTATAGGCTAAGTAAACATTTAAAAAATATTTGGTAATATATGTAAAAGTAAAAAACATACCTAACTATACAATAGTTTCTACCACCATGTGTGAGTGTGTGTGTTTACTTGGATAATTTTTTTTTTTTTTAATACATAATTACATGTTTATTTATGATTTTTACACTGTTATTTATGGTTATGTTTGTGTGTGTGTGTGTGTGTGTATGTGTGTGTGAGTGTGTGTGTGTTGCCGATGGAAAGAATGCAACTTGATTGGAAATTGGGATTTTTTTATATAGAAACAAAGGTTTTAACAGAAAGGAGAGAGGACACTTCAACAAATGTGAGTGTGGGCACCTACAACAGGTTCTGTTACTTAAGCCATTACAATTGTGTTCAGGTGCAGTGCTAAACGATGAGTGTCCAGGTGTACTTGACAAACTCGCTGCATACTCATGCAGCCACCAGGTGAAGCCACA
Source organism: Paedocypris micromegethes (assembly GCA_028031935.1). Taxonomy (NCBI): domain Eukaryota; kingdom Metazoa; phylum Chordata; class Actinopteri; order Cypriniformes; genus Paedocypris; species Paedocypris micromegethes. Next base: position 16,625,192 of record CM051496.1, read on the forward strand.
GAGCAGGATTGATACAATATCCATTGTATATATGGGACACATAAAGGCATTTTCTGTCCAATTCACATTAATACTATGATTTCTGTAATAAAATGAATACATTTTCTTAAAGAAAAACAGACCTCTTAGTCAGCAAAAATAAAATTGTTTTTTCTAATTTTCTATTTTTGGTCAGTCTATTAAATATCTTCAACACTAATCATCTGTGAGTTGTCAGTCAAACTGTCGCTGTTCTCTCTTTGGATCACAGAGAATAGGTTTGTGTGTAAGATGATGGGAGAATGAAGGCTGCTGCCAAATGAAGCATCTCACACAGTTTCAAGCTCGGCTCGCCCCAAAGGAAGGTCTTGCCCATGATTCTTTCTGACAATTCAGTCCGACTCAGTTCCACTGTGCCACACAGACATCGAGATACACATAAAATGCAATCAGATCTATATTCAGCAAGCCAAACTTGATTAGGGCAATTCTGATTTTAATAAGCTTGAGTTCATCATCAACAACATAAATGCATTTTGACACATGGAATCAAGGTTGAAAAATACTCACGGTCACCTGTCACAGTCATTATACAATCCACAGTGACTACTGGTGTGAAAGTCTAACCAACTGCAACATTCCGAATAACACAAACAACCATTACATCACCATTCTTAAAACAGCTGTCATCCAATCAGAAAAGAGGCTTGACCTTGAGATAGCACATTTTTTTGTTAATTATTACCATATAAAAGTAATAATTAGGGAACAAACTTGTCCATCAATCCATCTTCTTATCTGCTTATGGGGACAACAGCCTGAGCAGAGAAGCCCAGACGTCCTTATCACTCATCATCTTCTGCAAATTCACCCAGGAACATGGAGGCCAGCGTTGAGACAGTCTCTCCAGTGTGTGCTGACCATGACCTCCACGTGATGGTCAGCTTGAAAACACTACATTTTTTATTTTATTTGGCAGATGCTTTTATCCCAAAGACTTATAATTTACAGAAAGAGCAAATCGGGTTTGAATCTGTGAATTTCCGGGATCCAAACCTACAACCTTTTGGTCACAAGTCAATTTTTCTACCACTAGGTCACAACTGCCTTTCATCCACACCCGGAGGCTTGCTGCTGACGAGGTTTCTGACCGCTTCAGTGACTTTGGTCTGGGTGATAAATGAATCAGCCTCTGCCTCCTCAAAAGATGACATGTTTGAAGGAATAATTTGATAATACTGGTTAATATCTAATATATATTATTCATTTTAGTAAAGCATTATTTCTGTTAGTACATTTCAGTTAAAATAAATATATTTTCAGGTTTTTTTCAGGAACTGCACAATTCAAATTGACACAAACATCAATATGTAACAGTACAGATAAAATAAAAGTACAGATACCTTAATGTAAAAATTACTCCGTTACAAGTAACAAATCACCAATTCCAAGAAAACTTGAGTAAAAATGGCAAAGTATCTAATTTGAATTAAAGCTCAAGCATTTTACTCGTGGTGAATTCATGCTAAAAACCAACCACCAAGAAATTTGAAAAACAAGAAACTCTTTATTCAAAAGGCTTGGTTTCCTAATATAGAAAATAAATGTAACTTAGCTCCTAAATAGTGTCCAGTACCTTCAGCACCCTGCAGATAGCAAAATCGTCTTGTCGGTCCAAATAAATATAAAATATAGTAGGAAAAAACCGGTACAAAAAGATGCAGACTATGTTGCGCACAATCACAGTGTAGCGAGCAACGGTAAGTGCCCATTCAAATATAGTGGAGTAAAGAGTAGAGTACAGATACTCAGAAAAATACTTAGGTAAAGTAACAAAGTCCATTTACTCAAGTACTTAACACCATTGGTTATCACAACAGCGCTCGCTCAATCCGATCATAGGATCTCGAACTAGTGAATGTCTTGGAATTTATTTTTTCGGGCGCTTTTCACAGGTACAACTGTCACAAAGTGTCTAAAACTCACAAAGCGCTTGAAGAATTATGAGACTTAATTTCACAAATTAGTTTTTGCAACCTACAAATTAGAGAACAAACACAAATTAATTAGCGCTTACCGTAATTAGCACAAATTAATCTTGTGCTTTTCGTCCAGCATAATTTTTAAGCCATGTATTCTTATTCATATGTTTTCTAGAATACTGTTTTATAATGCCTGTCAAATTTGCCGTAGACTTTTCCTAGACAGCACAATGTGAATCTTTAACTCCCTGGAGAGTAACATTCTTTATTCATTTCAGGACGTTATATTGAATCACAGCACTGCTGGAAAGCAAAAAACGTGGACTGAAAAGCTTTTAGTGAATGAAAACCATGAAAAGGCTTTTTCGGATTAATGTAAATGGAAGCCTCTTACTTGCCCCTGAGAACTTGAGCACTTACTTCGAAATCTTCTTTCAGGACCCTGATTTTATCTTGTCTGCTTCTCACAGACCTTTTAGCAATTAGCAACGTGATGATGTTAAAAGCAATCCACAAGTTTTATTGAAGTTTCATACGAGAATGTTATCCACCGTGGATTGAATTCTTTACTTTATGCCCTGTTTTCATTTCCGGTCTTGATGGGTTATTTTAAAGCCTCTGGTAATGACTGTTTTATGGCTTAGTTTTGGTACATCAAGCTGGTTGGCCTGCTAAATCCAGCTAATTGTGAATAAATACATTTGGTGTGTACAAATACGAGTACTAAAGATTTATCAAACAATTAATACATTGATGAAAATGGGGTGACGAAATGTAGAAAATTTTAAATTATAATTTTAAGTTAGAAAGTGTGTTAAAAATCATCATGAAGCCTTCCTGGAATATATAATACTACAAAGGTTGACAAGTTTCAAAGATAATTTAATAATGACAAAAAAAATGGTCTTTTCAATGTCAAGGAAAATGAGTTTTATACTCAAGGTTTGTGGCCTTTATGTGTGGAGTTTGGATGTTCTCACAGTGTTTGCATCTGGATTTCTGGTTTCTTCTCACAGTGCCAAAACATGGGTTTCAGTGGAATTGGGATTAGGAATGTGTGTGTCTGGTTGTCCCACTCCGTGATTGGTTGGTCAAATCCAGAGTGTTTCTTCTACCTTCAGACCCAGAGTTTTCTATGACCTAGAAATAGAGTAAGCGGTGGAAAATGGACGAATGAATAGATGGAATCAAACCTATGACTAGTTTTTGCGCACCTTAGCTTTTATCAGTTAATATACGTATTGATTATACAACATGTTTCAACTAATTTGGCTTGCTATGCAGCAAAATGATCAAAAACTACAGGCATTGAAATGTTGCTAATTTGCTGCGACGTATTTTAAGCAGGAGTCACAACCACTTTTGCAGCTCTTAACCTGATTTGATGCTTACCGGAGTTTACCTTTCACCTTTAAACAAGCCCCCAGTGCACTTTTTTTCCTTTTTAATTTGCCACAAATCACATTTCGTCACGGTTTTTTGATTTTGTGAGTTAAGAAAAATAGCTCTTGTAATGAAGATATGAAAGAGGTATTTTGTTTAATATTTGACCAGACATCCAGAGCTCAGAGAGATCAGCACCACTAATAATAAACTTTGAAGAAAGGCTGATGGCCGAAGCTTGGATTCAGCTTTGTGATCAATGCCAGAACTGGGTCATCAGCCGCTGCCACATTATTCATGTCAGCGACAAAAGATAACAAGCAGTTAAACCTGAGTATCTAATCACAGCTTAGATGCTATGAACCCCGTTCCCTCCAAATTTAATTCCTATTGAATTGTTTAATCTCCTTCTTTTGAAACCACCATCTAGAAGGAAGACTGTTTATGTGGAGAAGTGGAAAGAGCTTGGGGATTTTTGCATTTATAGGCAAATTTGAGTATGGTTATACTGGCGGGGATCTATAAGTGAAAGGATGAATTAAGTCGGGGGGATGCGGAGGCAGGTGTGACATATTTCTTCACTAAAGCCTCTAGAGATTTTCTTGTATATTTTCTCGAAAGTAATTTGGTTTTGTAATCAAGAGATGAGAGCTGTCAGAAGTGAAAGAGACAAGCTGGCTATTGGGATTGTGTGGGACAAAAGGACAAAGCAACGAGAAATGATGGACCTCTTTGCACAAACTATTTATTGAAATATTTTTCATTTGGTTCAGATGCTTCAACAATCACCTGTGTAAAATAACATTACATAGTTATCCACCTATGTAAAAAAAAAAAAAAAATTTACTATACTATACTATACTATACTATGCTATACTATGCTAAACTATGATTTTCACTTTACGTAGTAATAATTCTTCACAAATCTGTACAATACAGTATCATACAATATGGTATTTTCAAAATAGAACACACTAAATTATGATCACTAAATTATCTCTATTGAAAGTGATTTTTGCAACACTACGTACACAAAGAAATTACAGATCTCGCAAAGAAATTTTTTTTCCATGTCTTTTCCGGGGCTCCGTACGATATTTTCATATTATGAATAAAAAAAGGCAAAAAATTAAAACATTAAAAATAAAAAAGAGAAGAACAGTTGGGATTTCATTTATTTCTCCCTGTTATGTTTGCCTAAATTTTTTTGTCACATATTTTGTTGCGTCTTGTCAATAGTCAGTGTTCAGTATTACAGTGTATTTATTCTTTCATGTTCTCTGTTTTTGTGTCAGTCATTGCTGTTCTTTGTTGAAATACTAAATCTTTTTTGTGTATAGTGACTGCTCCCGCATCTCATTCGGATTCTGATGAGGACACTAACTGTGAAATTTGATTTGTTGTGAAAAATGTTTAGAGGAAATGTCTCTTGGGAATCATTTGAGGATTCTGACCTGAAGGTATATTATATTATTATGCAAAAAAAATAATCTATGCATGTGAACATTACATAAGCAGGTAATTTGAGTCAATATGCATTTCACGTATTCACGCTGTGATAAACTAGCCATCTGTCCAGGGTCTTTCATCGCCTTCGGCTCAATGATTGTGAGATTAACTCTAGCCACACAACAACTCCCACTAATTTTCTTGAATTAGTCACTCTCGTTTGGTTCCAGTTGATTCGTGAAATGCTAAATGAAATTCTCCTAGTCGCCGTTTTTCAATCAATGAAAATAAATTGACTAATTCCGTCAATCAACCTCAGGACAGGATTTAAAAGGCTCAATACATCATTTGGCAGACAAGACTATAACCATAAAAAAGCAAGTGCATGCTCTTATACTTGTAAATGCACAAGAACGCACTCTTACAGTAAATCTGGCTGAGATATGAAGTGGTCTAACCAGCTATACAGTTCCTAAGGATTAGAATTTTGAGAACTTGATAGAAAGCATTGCGTAAAAAAACTAGAGCAGCCTTGAATCTAAAGGTGGAATGGAAGAAGTCTCAGATATATGGCTGTATAGATTAATGATACTGTATATGATTTAATGCTCTGAATTATGGAAACGCTGTAAATCCCAATGAGACGTGATGTTTCAATCTGGTGTGTTTAATGAGACATTAGAGGATACGTAGATCCCTGAAATACTTACTTATAGAGTGCTATATTACATTAAAGTCATTTCTTATAATAAATTCTCTGGAAATTGCACTGCTTATGCGCCGCTCAGATCATGAGATGAATTTATAAAGAATAGGGAATGGTGAAAAGCGACGACAGAGCCATGAACTTAAAATTAGTTCTTGAAACATTAAATCAGAATTGGGGAAAAAGTCAGTGAATATAAAATATACAGACATGGTGAGAAGGTCATGATCATCTCAATGAACTGCAAAATCATCACAGACTTAGACTAAACATCTGTCATTGTTTCTCCATCTGAGCAATTTCTTGGGAGTACGATGTTTGTGAAAGCACCATGTGAAGGAATTGGAAGAAGAATTCATGATACGTTTAACGAATACATCTTGAACCCAGAGTTGTAGAGAACAATATGAGTACTCAACAAAAATGCGCTCTTAAAGGGTTGAGTACTAAAGGCTACACTACTTGAATCAATACCTGAATAAACATTGAGTGAAAGACCACTAAGAAAACACATCTAAGAAGACATTCAAGATAGTGAAAGAAACTCTGCTAGATCACTCAGTGAGAGAAAAAAATACAGATTCAAGATATTTTAAAGACGAGTGTTTTCTTATGGTTGACATAACATGAGACGCCAATAGATGACCATCTTAGGTCAGTTTTTTTTTAAACAATTTGAAATGTTTTGGGCATTTGGATTAGTTTTTGTTATAGTTTTTGTGTGGTCATCCACATCCCAGTCAAAATGTCAGACCAGCTGCTGCAAATCTCTCAGATTAGCTGCAGATTAACTGCAGACTAGCACATTTGGTCAGATTAAATGATGTGAACAGTACAGTTGACCTGAAGACTAGACCACTGGTTCTGTTGCAGTGTTGCAAGGTCAAGTCCTTATAACGGTGGGAGAGAGAATAAACAGATTCCTTCCACCTTCTGCTGCACATCTGAGATTCCCTTGAGCAAGCCACTGAATCCCAGCTGCTCCCCGACACACTGCTTCAGGTGTGCGCTATACACTCCAGCTCTTGATGGTTTGGGTAAACGCTGAGAATGAATTGGGAAAATGTTCCCAAATGATTGAGGAATCTGCTCACCTCACCTTCCTCATTGTAAAAGTCAAGATTCTGCAGGGAACGTGTCTCCAGCGAAGGCCGTAACGAATGATAGCTACTATAAAGGTTGTGGGTTTAATTTCACAAGGAAAGTCGTGGAGTTTGTTTGTTAGCGGGCTTGATGTATGGAGTGTGTAGGGTGAGTGTCGCTCCGATTTGTGGTTGATGTAAATGTTGTGGTGTTCACTTGTTGGTTTCATGTGTGTTTGCAAAAATGTGCGGTTTTATAGTGTGAGTTCTTCTTGATGGCACAAATCTGTTGCTTTTTATTCCATATAGTACTGTACTGTTTTTATGTGCTGTACTGTTTTTATGTGCTAAATGCACAAACTAGTCATCTGTGTTTTGAAGTGTTGAACTAAAAAAGAAACTAAAAATTGTTTGCTTTACAACGAGTGGAAAACATGGCACGTTTATTCTCTACACCTTTCTACATGTTCTCATCATGCTGATTATTGACCATTTACTAAAGGGTTATGCAACTAACTTGGTGTCAGACCAAATTCCACTTGTTTTAGTAGACATTGGGTTTTTACTGTTCTTTGACTATAGTATAGGGTGATGGATGATGCTGCTCCCTGGTGACTTTGCCTACTGTCTCTTTACTGCTGCTGTTCACTGGCGATAGATTGCCTCCAAAAGGAAGCAGTTTAGTGTCAAGTGAGAGTGGCACATATGGCAGATCATCGTGCAGAGCTTTGGGCTGTTTTACGGTTTCAGATGAGCAGAAAACGCATCTGCATGTGAGCAACAGAGGGACGGTTGCATATGTCACTGAAGTGATGGACTGACTGGACCTCAACATTTACACTGCCACACAAACGCTGTAGACATGCATACCATATAATGTATAGCGCTTAAAATAAAATGTATGTAAGGCAATTTGATTATCCTAAAATATTTTAAGGAATGCTTGGTTGCGTGACATACAGCTGCAAAAAAAATGTTTTATGACGATGGAAATAAAAATACGTACACAGGCGTGTTTAATTTGTTTAATTTCAATTACGTATTTAACGTGTACCACTTTTTTATTGTTATATTAATACCAAGTTTGGTTCCTTTGTTTTTGTATTTCCATGCGGACAAAATCAACGGAATTGAAATGGATCACTCATTCAATATCGCTGATGTTACAATATCGCCCCCTGCGGGTCAGAACATAATAGTGAACGTTGTGTGTTGCTATTTTAAATGGTCCTGCCATTTTTGGAATATGATAATTGATTTTGTAGAGGTCATTTTGTAGAGGTCATTTATTTACGTCACAAGAAAGTTTTCCGGCCCTAATGAATAATTATTATTCAAAAATCTTATATACATGTTTTTATGTAATGAGTAGTATGTTTAACAATCATTAGAACAGGAAAAAAATGATAATTTAATGGGGTATAATCGAAACATATTTTAGAAAATTAAAAACAAAATTACAATGTTTCTTTTAATCCAGCATTTATTCAAAGAAAAGTCGATTGTGCATGTTGTTTGATTCATATCCACATTCAATAATCAGACAACTAGAAATATCAATAAAGCTTCTTTATCTAAATAAATCAATAATATGTGTTGTTTGCGGGGAAAACTATTTAAAAATAGATTTTTTTTTACTAGACCTCATACACACACAGACGTACACGCGCGCGCACACAAACACACACACACACACACACACACACACACACACACAAAAGTGCGCACACATTTACCTTACTGTTAAAAAACTGCAACACAACGCCTCTGCTATTGCACTTGATTAGTAGATATATTAATAAGCAAAATATTTCATCCTATTCATCATCACATGGCAATTGTTCTCAATTACATTTATTAAAATAATTGTATCCAAAGTACCATACTTTATAGAGTACACAGTGCTACAGTCACTAATTTTACATTTAAAAAAAGAATACTTGCGTAATCAAAGTAGACACATAATAACGAAATACTTAAAATAAAAGATTATAGTACACCAGTGTATTAACATTCTCTAAAGAACATAACAAAGTGTGTTTATGTGTAACATCACAAATATTTTTTACAGAAATATTATAGGTAAACACACTCACACATAAAGAAACACGCAAATATATAATTTCTTTATATACAGTACCACTAGGGGGAGACAAAAATCCAGCAGATTGTAATTTTATCCACAGATCAGTTCCTCTCATGCTAGATGGTACATGCTGTACGCTAAAGGTGTCCCATACAAGCCCACGGGAGCCACAGGCAATACCGGCCTGTGATAGGGATACGACTGTCCACATATCGAGAGTCCAGAATGCAGATGTGTCCCGAGAGAAAGCGGCAGACTGAACCTGGGGTGAAGGGTTGGTTTGGCAGAAAGTTTGAGTTTCTCTAGTTCAGCCTCTTGCAGGCGCTTGGCTTTGGCTCGGCGGTTCTGAAACCAGATCTTCACCTGAGTCTCTGTGAGAGTGAGCGAGTTTGAAAACTCTGCTCGCTCTGCAATGGACAGGTACTGCTTCTGCCGGAACTTCCGCTCCAGAGCCAGAAGCTGAGAGGTGGTGAACGGTGTGCGGGGTTTGCGATTGGTTTTGTGCTTGCGAAGTGGACAGGGGCTGACTTGACCTACAGAGAGAGAGAGTAAGGTAGAGTGTGAATGGAAGGAAGTAAAAACAGAAAAAAGAAAGGAGGGTTATGGTTGGTTAAATGTGAGCAAGAGATACAGAGTGAAAAAAGAGAAAAGAAAGTAGGGTTTTTTGAGAGAAGGAGAAGAAGATATGGAGGACCAAGAGATAGGGATCGGGGGTGAGAAGCGTAGGTGAAAATTAATTGCATACATAATTGCAATATATAATAAAGGATATTTTATAAAACTTGTTCTGAAAAAAATAAACGTTTAAAACATTTATCTGAAACAATCTGAAAATGTAAATAATATTTATAAAAATTGTATACTACTATACACAGTACATATTATATATTTAATTTGAATTATTTTTACACTATAAACTCTATATATTTACATTTTTTACATTTATTTTGAATTTAAATTAATGTAATTTAAAGTCAGTTTGTTTTAAGAATGAAAGAAAAAAAAATAAAGGCATAGACTGAAACCAAAAATCCATGTATAATGCATAACTAATAAAAGATTTTAAATGGTTTGGACACTTTGGTCTTAGATAATATCAAATTCAATTTGTTCTCGTTAATTTCTTGTGTTTCTCTGAAATGGTGACACAAGAATTGTATTTTTGCGTGTGTGACACATACACTGTATAATTTGATTTTTTGTTCTTTCTGATTACAACTAAAAAAGCATTTTATTCCTTTAAGATAAAATGGATAGGTTAGTAAATAATTCATTTTCAAGCAAGTTTTAGCTTCAATTGTTTTCTCCTCTGTTGCAAAATAATTACTGTAAATGATCATAAAACAAATTAAAACAGAACATCGTTTCATAGTTTTGAGTAAAAGTAAAAATGCAACAGTCAAACACCCACAACAATACTTCTACGAATTGTATTAATGAAATTAACAGTAATCATTGGACAAATATCAATATTACATAACAATCTACATTATTACATTGCTCAAACTATTGTGTTTCAATAACATTTTCATTGGTAAATGCTAATAAAATTATATAACAGCTGCATGCAAACGCTGGCTATTTACTAAATAAAAACATTATTGTTATTACTACTAATAATAATATTAATAATAATGATGACGATCATGACAACAACAACAACCACGAAATAAAAAACAAATAATAAACAACAATAATAAATTATGGTTAATATTATTGATATTATTATTAGTGTTGTTGTTTTGTTGCTGTGGTTGTTGTTATATGAATATATTTATATCAAATGTTATATGAGCAATAACAACATGGTATTCAATAATGACTTCATTTTCATGAATAATAATAATAACTTCATTATGATTATCATCATAATTGATCCATCGCAAATCTAAGACAAATACGTACGTCGTTGAGAGTATCTGGAGTCCAAAACCCAGGATGCACAGTCATCTGTCACGGGGAGCTCGGGGGTCCCGGCCGGGCTGCAGCAGTCCCTCATCGAACCGGACACGTTCTCACTGCTGCTGTCAAAGTCCCTGCATCTTTTCTGGCTTGACATCAGGGACTCCACGCTAAACGGAAGCCTTGACACCTGGACCTCGAGCTTCTCCATGGTCCGGTTTCGGTCTAAAACTTTGCATTGACTCCCGAACGTCCCAGTCGTTGTGATGTCTCGTGCAAGATGTGGCAACTTCAAACACGCGACGGCCACTAAACTCTTAGCCAATAAAGGCGATTCTAAAAAACAAAGCGCCGCCCCCGAGACAATGACGTAGACGTAAAACTTTTCAGCCAATCAGAATCCTGCAGAGGAGTCTTTAGGTTAGACTCGCTTTATCTCGCAGAATCTTGTATACCGTATGTACGTATTTCATTTTTTTCTAATAAGAAGAATTAGCAGTAACACTTGGACAAAAGCAGAGCATCAATTTTTTCAAAAAGAAGTAGATTTTAAGAGTACATGTGTGCTATACAATGTCACTATAAGTGATTGAAAATATTACTTTTGTAACGTATACAATTAGAAAGATCACCAAAACCGTTTGTTATGTAATTACATTAAAGCGCCGGTTATTCTTCAAGACAAGGAGTAGCGACTTTGAGCAGCTGTTTGTTGAGTCTGTGTAAACGTGACATTTTAAAAAGCAAACTTTTGCAAGATTAAGATATTGACCCTTTTCTCTCATCTTATTTTTGCTTTTTCATCATGCTCCTCATTGATGTCCATGTAAACATAAGAGGTGTTTGCTTTTGTGAGACATCTGCTCTAATCTGTGTCAGACACTAAATACGTCAAGTGGGGAAAAACACAGTCAAAATATGCATTTGGATTGACACATAGAATTAATGCAAATGTGAAGTGAATCTAAAACACAAAAGGAAAAAACAAGATCAGTACATGAAAAAGTTGAGACGTTATAGATAATGTACAGGAAAAAAATATAGTAATGATAATGTATAACTAATAATATGTTAATATTTATAAATATACATACTTAAAATATTATATTCACCGGAATGCTAGTCTTTTGTGTATCATGCTTCAATGCTACATGATCTGTTTGGGAGAATAAGTAACCACATTGATCATTGTATTAAGTCATGTGCAGTGCGAAACCAATCTATTACACAGTAAAACAGCAATTACGCGAGACATTGCTTTCAGTCACATCCGAGAAGTGGAAGATCTGTTTCTGACACTTTGGGGTCAGATTGGAAATAAACCTTGTAATGAATATAGCTCAAGCAGCCATCATCTGCCCGCTGAATCGGCTTGTGTGTGTGACTGTGTACACACCAATGCTGCAGGGTGAGATTCTACTGGTGTGTTGTTCCCAGGAGCCTCAGCGGTTATTAAGCAGGGTGATTTCACAGACAATCTGAGGTTTGCGAAGGCGCCAGTGAGCGGTGAGATGAAAAGAGCCTCTCCTCGGGGGAGAAACTGTGGCAGTTTAGTGGCTCCATTCAGGAGGAGTCTCCTCCCAGCACACACACACACACTCGCACACTCGTTATCACACCCCTGCCCTCAGGCAACATTTCAAACACAATCCAAATCTTTGCTTAGATGGGCTGAGACTTACTGCTTTTACAGTTGAACTATCTTAAGAGCTGACACTGACTTATGAGATACTTAAAAAAGTATAATTTATTTTATGCATTTGTGTTTGTATTCCTATACAGATAGAGTTAAATATGGTGACATGCCGAATATGTGAATAGTATGTATAGTGGGTAGAGCGTTCGCCGCCTCACAGTGAGAAACTTTTCTTCTTGACCCAAGATCAAGGCCCTGTCTGTCTCAGCGAGGTTTGAGTCTCCATACTCCCCGACACAAGGTGGCGCTGAACACTTGTTTGAAGGGAAGACAAAATTTATTGAATATAATGTCTCAATGACATTCTAAATATGTTGAATTGTGATGGAAAGACAAGACTGGATGGGCCTGAGAAACTGTGACTTCAGCAGTTCTAGCTGAAGGTGTTTTTATGTTTTTATGTTTCTTAACTTTGGCAGAGAACATGATCAGCATCAGCTAACATTAGTCACCAAGAATGATGAAAGGTAAAGAAACACTACAGTATTTACACATGAGATTACACCAATTTAACTTACTGGTTGAAAATAAGCTACATGGCTGACAAAAACAAAACCAGAGGAGTCTGACAAATGTTGTCCAAAGTGACTTGCATACATTCACAAAGGTCAGTGAGTTCAGTCAAATGATGACTTTTACAAATTAGCAACGTAATTTTTTAAATTAAGAATGTTTTTTTTTAATTTGTTCTCAATTACAGGTAATTACAGGGCAATACAAAATAATGGTGTGTGGGTGTGGGTGTGTGTGTGTGTGTGTGTGTGTGTGTGTGTGTGTGCGTGTGTGTAAAACTCAAGTATGAGTTGTACTGTATTAAATTTAGGCTAAAAAAAACATCAATAAATGTGAAAATCAAGAAACTATTTAGTTATAAGGTTTTATTTCCTAATATAGAATAATAAAAATGTAACACCTCAATGTTTCAAAATGACAGAACAACATGGATAAAAAAGTCAGTCTCAGTCAAATTCAAAAATGAAAAAAGCGTTAATTAACCGTTAATCACATTCACCTGATTTTTCTCATGAATAGCATCCACTACTTTCAGCACCCTGCAGATGGTGATATCACCTCCGCCCAAGAAATAACCCTAACCCCAATCACATTGTAAGAAGTAACGGTTAGTGTCCATTCGAATGTAGTGGAGTAAAGAGTACACTCATACTCAAAAAAGTAGTAAAAGTTGCTCATATTTTTGATACTCAGTACAAAGTGTGTGTGTGTGTGTGTGTGTGCAGTGTGTGAGAAGCAGAGAGAGAAAGGAGGGAGAAGATACTGTTTTATCTTTATAATACAGTATTCCAGAGTGCATCAGCATTGCAGATCTAGATGCTAAATGTTTTTTAAATTGAGCAACACATCCTCTTTCCTTCCTGTCTGATCTCGTACTTTCATTTGGAAAAGCAGAGGCAGTTTGGCTACAGAAAGTGTCAGAAGTGCTCTTGGTTTTCTGGTATGTTTGGACACACCTTGAGCGGGATAATTACGGCTTCAGCTCCGCAATGCCGGAATGCTGGAGTTCTTTCTTCTAACAATCTGTTTGCTCGGTTTTACAGAAACATTCATCCAACAACTTGCTGTTGTTTTCAACAAGAGTCGTTTTATCTCCAAACAGTCAGTTCTTATCCCTTAGCAAAATCAGTTGCAGTGTGTTTTCATGGGAGTCGAACCCACAGCCATTGGTGTCGGTAACACTATTATTTACCGCTCAGTCAACCAAACAACAGGAGTTACAAACAAAGCAACTTTAATTAAAGAACGTCACTTGAATAACATTATTTAATTTTTTCCCTTCACAGGGCGATTAAGGGATCAGAAGCTTCAAGCTCTCGAGCCGCATGACAAGACTTGGCACAGGTGAGAAAAACTGTCATCACTTTGTTTTTATTAGTATCTGATTAGTCTTCCGGAGCCTTCTTTTATGAGCAAACATTTGCTGTAATGAGAGAAAATTGCTGCCCACCACAAGAGGATGGCGCCAGCTTCAATTAGCTCACGAAAGGAAAGTTTCACTTACAGGCGAATAATAAACATGTAATGTAGTGTATAATATTTACTCACATTCTTCAGCGATTATGCATTTTTGAGAAAAATAAAACTGACAAGAACCGTGTGGAGAAAGTAATTCTTCCTTCTTTTTGACAAGGTTAACAAGCACTTACAAACGTTCCTGCTGTGAAATGCAGTGAAATACAAAATAGCTAGAAAGGGGGATAATACACTGAATTAATGACATTCAAATATCATTGCATATTTGGACATCCATCCAATTCTTAAATGTCTTAAAGCTTTGAACTTGATCCGAGGAGCAACTAGAAGCCAGTGTACAGGGACAAGTAGAGGAGTGATATGCGTCTTTTTTGTTAGATGAGTCCTCCTTCTAAACTATCAGAAATTCTTTTTGGGGTTTTTTATGTCATGTTTTTGTCTTGTCTTAATTCTGTCAATAATTTCATGGGGTTTTAACTAAGTTTTCTTCTTTTCTAACTTGTCTAACGTGACATTGAAAGTAGTTTGTTAGTATTATTTTTACCCTAGCAGGTGGTTTTGAGTTTTAGCAGCTTGGCTTTGTCTTTTTTTTTTTTTGTATAATAAAAGCCCTTTTTTTCCTGCACTTGGCTTCATCTACACAAACTCTCTTTCTCTCTCTCTCTCTCTCTCTCTCTCTCTCTCTCTCTCTCTCTCTCTCTCTCACACACACACACACACACACACAAATACACACACATTCTGTCACCCACATTCACCCATGATACACACTGAGAGATGTCTAATGACAGAACAAATGCGATGCTTGTTTGACTAATAGAACAGGTCAAGCGTCAATAATGTACAAGAAACGTCATGCACCAAGCGTGTTTTGTAAAACTGTAAAACTTTTTTTACTCATTTTACTGATGTACCTCACGCTGTCAGATAATTTCAAGTGTGGTGTGGCTGCTGTATTTCTTCAGGATTTCTTTGATTATTCTCTACACACACACGTTTGGTGCATAGGCATCAACGTGGAATGATACGACAAGAAAATGACAGAGACGCCAAGTCTAGACCTGCAAATTGGAGTCCGTGGAGCCTGTTTGCTGTGTTCTGCGCAGGTAATTACCCGTGATCACAGCATCCGGGGAGGGGAGCACTGTGAAAGGGGTGGGCTCCATCTGAATGAATGTCCTCTTTGGTGTGGTTATGATAATGTCATTAAGGAAATTGCCAATAAACACAATGACATCGTTTTAATGAGGCATGTTGACTTTTTGATGCCTGTTATGATGAAGAGTTGCTACCATAATCGGAACTACATTTAGTGTGTGTGTGTGTGTGTGTGTGTGTGTGTGTATGTGTGTTATATAAATAGAGATTAGAGAGATGGAGATTAGGATTAGATTTAGCCTCAATGTACAAATGCATCTTAAATCAATTCTAAAAACATGTGCAGTATATAATAAACAAAGAAAATAAAAATGAAATATAAAAACAAATGTGGTGAAAAATGTTTGATCAGAACTGTAATCATTAAACCATAAAACATGTAATCATAAAAATGACGTTACATTGAGCTTTCTGGACAGAATTAGAAAGATTTTGCTATGTTTCTCCAAACACTTCCACTTTGTATATGTTAATGTAGTCTCAACCAGATATATGACGTAAAGTCAAAGTACCTCAAGTACCATGTTAGCCTCATGCTTCCTCTAGGAGACTTTGTCTGAATGTATATGGCCAGTTCTTTTATTGTTACGAAGATGACGATACATTACAGACTAGAACTTTCTGAAGCAGGTCTTCACAGATGGTCTTAAGTAGAACTATTTAGTTTCGAGTCAGTCAGTCACACACACACACACACACACACACACACACACACGCACACACACACACACATGCACACACACGTGATTTATACATACATGGCCATGGTCATTCATTCACACTCTCACTTGTTCACTTTCGCTCACACACACTCAACTAATGCATGCTTAAATGTTGAATTTATGAAACTCTTGTTTTTTTCTCTCTATAAGTGGAAACCTGGGATTCAGAGGAACACAACACTACACACAAATACAGTAAACAACCGTTTGACCACAATGAGACCCTTTTATGCTTAAAACAGACCTGTATAGATTTATTTTGGGCCACAAGTGAGATTATTCAGAAGAAGTGCATCTCTGTAATCACACTGGGTGTAAATGGTTGTTTACATGGGTTTCCTCTTCTAAATGATGTTTATGCTGCTGTCGTTTGAACAAAGCTCTGAAACTGAAAATGTGTCAGCAAGACGAAGAGTGTGGTGATTCTGGAGCGGTGATGAAAGCCGCGGGTCTGTGTTCAGTGAGGCCTGGTTCTGCTGATGATCCGGGACAGACGCGTCTCGTGAGAAATAAACACGGAAGGAAACATTTTGATTTTTAGAACTCAAAAATGTGTTTATTTGCAGTGCTTTGTATCAAAGAGAATTTTATATCAGCACATTTTACCGTATAACAACATAAAAAAAAGAGTTTGCACTGCAAAAGAGCAGATAATAAATAAACAATAAAATTTGAGGCATAAAAATAATTTTTGTGAGACATGATAGGTGACATTCATGTGATTATTTATTATTGAATGTATTTATTTCAGAAATTATCAGCTTCAACTCATAGAGACAGTGCTTGATTCACATTGTAGTTTAATTGGGCAAAACATTATAGTAGAAATATCAGATACAATTATAACTGAGGAAACTTATAACTTATAACCGAGGAAACTTAACAATAGGACAATCCTATTGATATAGTCATTTTACACAAAGAGGAATGATTTGAATTTGATTTGAATTTGAATTTGAATTCTGGGAAGTAGAGTTCATACATTTGGGCCCCAGGGGAACCTATAGCAAAACTTCCGTTTTAAGGAATTCAGTGCTTGTATTTCAATGTTTTTTCTCTAACAAAACTCTCTGTGTAAATACATTTTGATTGTGTATAGGCTGGATAAAAAAAATCACCATCTACATTCGTTTTTTTCTATAGTTTTGTCCTGTAGTCAGCTATTCACATGGTTATCTCGTGAAATGCAAAGACTTTAAAGCACTAGATTAATGGAACAAATCCCAGCCCAAAAAAACCCTTGCATTTTTCCAGTCGAAATAACAAAATGAAGGTTTGAAGGTCTGAGTAAATCCCGCGTCTCCAAACCTACACAATATACAGCAGAAGAAATTATCGACACATAAAATCATCATAATTTATGTAAACATTTAAAGAGGAAGTGAAACTACAATGTAATATACTATAATGTTATAAGGAGGACAGGCAGATTTCATAGATCAGCAAAGGTAAACTACCACTCGAAAAACTCAATGAAACAAAAAAGTCGCTATGATGCCATCTAGCGGTAAACAATTTAAACTACCACAGACCTGATTTAAAGTCCAACTATCGTATTTTCTTGATGAACATCATACTATCTTTAACATGTCAGCACAACAGAATTACTTTTTTTTAATTCTGTTGTTGTATATCTTATTAGAATATAAATACTTTGACTTAAGAATTGACTTTATATAATAGTTTATGATATGACTGGATTATGAAGACCAATCTTTTTGACATCAGTTTAATACAAGCACTCATTTATTTAGCAAGTGGCACGGACTTTTTTTTTTGTGTAAATGTAAACTGTTGTCGACACCAGGAAAATTAGTATGTACTCCTTCTATAAAGTCTTTTTAAAAGAATAGCTAAATTTATGCTGAAAAAACACAATAACACAAACAAACAAAAGTGATATGCTTTACAAATTATTGTATCTGTGCCTGTTACAGTCATACCAAATTGTTTCTACATTATTTTAAACTGTAGAAACATTGTATGTTGTGTTTTTCTGGATAAAGATGTATCCAACCAATGCCACATCGTATCTGTCTGTCAGGGTTGCAATTGTTGTTTGATCAGATTGAGACTCAAACGCTATTGAAATGTAAAGCAGTAAAGCAGAAATTGTTCTTTCAACAGTTTAGTGTCACTTTGACTTTACAGTCATTTAGCAGACGCTTTTATCCATATTATGTCATTCCAATTTTTACTTTTTTTTTACTTCCTATTTTTAACTTCCTGCTTTTCCTTGGATGAAACCCTTGATCTGGTCTTTCAAATACCAGTGTTCTACTGACTGAATTACTGGCAAAGGAAGAAAACATACAGACCGGCGTTATCAAAGCATGTAAAGGAAAATGTATTTCTGTATTTGATCAACAATCTTCTTGAGAAATGTTTGGACAATGTTCCATAAGCAGATAGAAGTCACAGCCTTAATAAACTGCAGGTCAAAATGCTGATATTAGCTCCCCATCAAAGGTCTGAACACAAAATGACTGTCAAGATGTCTGATAAGAAATTGCAGTGAATCAAGCAGGTGCCATTACATTTTTATATTTATACAGTATGTTTGCTGCATGGAAGGAACAACCCTTTAGGGCTTCTGATAATCCAATGGCAAAAAGGTTTGTAATGGCAACATGAACATCATGAGAAATTCCGACTCGCCACTCTTTAAGAACCCGAGCTGTGTGTAAGCGTAATATATTCCTTTCCCGTGGTGAACTAATGAAATTTCATATTTGTTTGGGCCCACCTACTGTACAGCATCGCTTGCTGCAATAGTGCTGGCGTGGCACTGGCTTGCTTCGGCCCCTTCAGTTTAATTAGGTTCTTATCCCTCGGGGGCCCTATGGGAACACGCAGTCCGAACCATCAAGTTTAGTTTGACGCAGAGACAGCTGTTCTACCTTAACAAATCATAAAAAGCAGGCAAAATGCAAGCATTCATCTCAGTGTGCAACCATACTTAATAAAGTAGCCTTTCGTAAACAGGTTTGAAAGGTTTTTCCAGTTTGACTGGTTTTGCAGTCTTACTTTGGTTAAGCCTATAAAAGGTATGCATTCACACACACACACACACACACACACACACACACACACACACACACAAAGAGAGAGAGAGAGAGAGAGAGAGATACTTTATATGTCCATACTCATTATCAGCAATTTCAGTGTCACAATATTTTAATTTAGTCTAAGCATACACAGTATTAATTTGATCTTGTGAACAATTTAGATTGTTTTGTTTGACCTCTGAATATAAGTAAGCATTAATTTTTACTGCATTGCATTGAACAAACAAACGGAATATACACATTCTGCGTGCCATTGTCCTTGTGTGGCGGAAAATTCATCGCGTAAAGCGCAAAACACATACGTATATATTAATGACTTTAAAGGAGGGTTTCGATTGCAAAAGCAACCATATTAGGCAATGAGGGCGGAGTCCACATAAATTATGTTAATAAAACCGCGGCGTCTTCCACCAGCGTGGGCGAAACAGGTGGCTCGAGAGATCCCGAGGGCGTGGTCTTACACAACAAGGCGTGGTTTTAGCCGGAAGTGCGTGTTGCGTGTGACTGTGCCGTTTGGTTCAGTAGATTGTGCCGAGAACGAGAGAACGGTAGAGGCAGCACAGCAGTAGGAAAAAATATTTGACACGAAGAATTTTGTATAAAAGGACTATTTAGTGCAATTCTAGAGTGATTTTAATATATTCGATTATAAAATAAAAGTAAATGACGTTGATTCGTCTGAACCGGTGATTGAAAGGTTAGCAGCTGGCTAAAACGCGACAGGGCTGTGTCATTGAGAAGCCTGGACACGTCAAGACGAGGACCGGAGAAAAAATAGCCTCTCCTGTCGGATCAAACACCTCCAGTTGACAATATCATTACCTCTTGTTCATTCAAAGTCGCTTTTCTGTCTTCCTCCTTCATTTTTTCCGGACACACTGTTGTCAAGTCATCGCTTGGATACGTCGTTAAGGTGAAAAGTCCTTTTATTTGATTTTAACGGGCGTTATTTGCGAATCCTAAACGGCACATGTATGTTTAATGTCCCCTGTGTCGTGTCGTGCGTTGTGGTGATTATTATATGTGAGGGCAGAAGACGTCATAATGTTTTTTCAGCTCGAGTAACATCATTTTCCTTCGCTGTAAATGAAGCAGATTGCGCGAGCTCGATATTACACACGTAATTAACAACCAGCGCGATATTTCGTCGTGTGAGATTTTCGGTTGTTACATTTTTGCGTTGGAAAAAAAGCCTTTCGAGTCGGCCCTTCCTGATGAAACGAAGCCTTTAGCAGTTCCTGTTGAATAAGCCGGCTGTCTGTTAGCTGCTAGCTAAGGAGACGTCACCAATCTATTATTAGAGTCCGAGACCTTTATAACTACTATTTAATCTGTTACAGCGCTTGGAAGTACGAGCATGTTCAATATTTAATTCCCTGACGATGCTGATCTTTGTATTTGTGTAGTCGGGGTTTGTGGCAGAGGGCCACAGTCTCTTCAGCCTGTGCTCAGTGGTTCCACTGTGTCAAGAAATAGGCTCAGTGCTGCTGCATCATGGGGCATTTTTATTTTTAACTAGGGCTCTGTGTGTTTTCTGTTTTCAGGGTCTAGGAAGCCTATTTGTGTTGGAGTCAGGTTGAACTGTAGAACATAAATGGGGGATTACGGGTTTGGAGTCTTAGTGCAGAACAACACCGGCACCAAGTCTGCTTTCCCTGTACGGATTCACCCACACCTGCAACCGCCACACCACCACCACCAACATCAGAATGCCACCTCCAGCCCCGCGTCCTTCATAAACAACACCCCGACTGGGAATGGCAGCAGTGGGGGATCGACCTGGCTCTTTCCGACTGTGCACAGCAACATGCAAGATGAAATAATGGGCTCAGAGAACCCCAAAGTCCAGCAACCGGATCTGCAAGAGGTTCAAGAGAAGCAGCAGCTCTCCTCCACCAACCAGGAGAGTGGCATCATCTCTGAACTCGAAAAAGCTCGCGCTGAAGAGAGTAAAGCGGAAAGTGGGACTCCAGAGGGTTCCAGTGCCAAAGAGAAGCTGCGATTAGAGTCCCCGGGGCTGACACCCTTTGACTATCAGGAAGCCTCTGGTCTGGGCATGACTGCACAGTCCAGCACATCCTCCTCTCTGACTAGCTTTAACAGTTGGTCAGCTGCTATCCCTGCAACTCCCTCCACCATCATTAATGAGGACATAGGCTTCTTCAACCCAGCTGTCACGGCCAATAATGGCCCCCTGCTTTTTCAAAACTTCTCCCACCATGTCAACCCAGGCTTTGGGGGTAACTTTTCCCCTCAGATCGGATCAATTTCTCAGCACCACCCACCCCACCCCCACTTCCAACATCCTCACACCCAGCACCAGCAGCATCGCCGGTCTCCAGCCAGTCCACACCCGCCGCCATTCCCCCACCGTAGCGCCCCCTTTGGTCAGATGCCACATCTTTCCAACAACCTCAGCAAGCCTCCTTCTCCATGGGGCAACTATCAGAACCCTTCACCATCTTCTTCTTCCTCTTCTTGGGCTGCGGGTGGAGGATATGGTAGTTGGGGGGGGTCACAGGGCAGAGATTACCGGCGTGGGATGAATCCTATGAACTCCATCTCCCCATTGAAGAAGAACTTTCCCAACAATCACATTCCCCAGCAAAAGTACTCCCGCTCAAGTCCAAGCTTCAACCCCAAGTCCTGGATGGATGACAGCAGGAACGAGAACATCTTTCCTTTTCAGGTGGGTTTTCATATTGTGTAAGTACTGTTACAATGACGTGCCTTGTAACGAAGGCTGTCAAAATTGTAACGAAAATGTGCCCACTTTTTGCTTTCAGATGGCTTGTATGACGAGCATAAATTATAATGTATAGAATTTTTCAAGTGTTTAAAAAAAACATTTTCACATTTATTTATTAACGGAATATTTCAACCATGTTCAACAAAAATAAACAATTGTCAAAATATTTTAATTTGAATTTTTATAGACAGTTTTCTATATGTAATTATAATAATTCGAAATGGATTCTTTGTTTTTGGACAGTTATTTTTAAGATGAATGAGTATATGATTAGATAATGATAAATTTTTTGATACTTCATGTTGAATGCTTCTTTTATGCTGTAGTGCTGTCAGATTTAATTATACGATAAGTGACGTGAAAATCTTCTCCCCAACTCAAGGTGATGCTGAGCAGCTTTACATATGTTTTTAAAGAGCAGGGGTGATTGTTATGTTGATTTAAGTGACCAGTCGAATTAGATACCAATTATATAATATTTGTTATAAAATAACAATCTTGCTAGGAATTTAAGTGGGCAAGTGGCAACCAATTCAATCTTTTTTAACACGGGTCATTGCGCACACAACGGAATCATACATTCACAAAACTGAAACTATTGAGTTTTAAGGGTTGAAATGATTGACAAACTGGACCATTTATGCCAATGACATCAATATTTAGACACAAAGTGGGAATTTTTTTCCACAATGTAATTATCTAATTATGTTTGCATTTTGCATATGCACATATGTCACTCACCTTTTGCTTTTCAAAAGAAAAATAATAATAATAATAATTGAACCTTGTTTGGAAAAAATGAGCTCGGATTCAGTTAAACTTTGTTTGTAGTTGACAGGGCGCGGAGGATGTCATTGTGAGCTTGATACAGTACAGAAACTTCCTCCATGTCCTCTTGACATTGTCTGTTGTATGACAACCATTCCCTGTGTTTGCGTTTGTCAACGTCATCAATGAAACATATTGGCATTTGTCTTCCTTGGTGCCTCAATGCATTGATTATCTTTTTACTTTCTTTTTAGACTTTCTGTATTAATGCATGCTCTATAAAAGCTCTATAAGCATGCGTTACTGTAACCTTATTGGTTGGCCAGTTTTTAAAGTTCAATAAGCATATATAAATTGCTTTTTCTGTCTACCTTTTTGTGTTTGTCACATTTGTTCCCTCTGTTAAAAGATGAGGCATTAATTGCCTATGAAATTCTATTTAAATTTGAAACTGAATGATATTTGTTTGATCGGGCCTAAGTATGTTGAGTTGTTTAGGCTTTTAAATGAAATATAAAATGATTTTAGTTTGTGGGACTCATTTAGTTTCAACATTTTTAGTTTCATTAGGAAATCAACTTTCTACGTATTTCAGAGCAAAATGTGTTGATATGCAAAACGGATGCAACTGCCTGTAAATTCAGGATCGTGTGGACATTCAACTTCACCATAAGATGCAATTTTAGTGCTTTCTACTCATTTGAAGTTACTGCATAATTTTAAAGGATTTTTAAAGGTCACATTTACTGAACGTTACGGCAGAATAGAAAAAGAGTATGAGTATCCTTTGTCTCAAAGATCTTTTATTGTTTTCACTTTAGTATTTTTGTTGAATGCTGAAAATAATATATTTTTCAAATTATTTGTTTAAACATGTATTTTCAGTTTCATAAGTATTTTGTGGATTCATTCGTCATGTCACTTTCATTTGCACGTGGCCTGGGCCTTGTAACTTCTCTTCAAGGATTTGTTGTCACAACCTTCCGTTCCTTTACTCTGACATCAGAAGTGTCCTCATCTGTATCACACATTATTCAATCCGCTTTGAAGAGAAAAGCCTTGATGGCTAGCTTAATTCAATGTTGTAGTACATTTATCAAGTTCAGTTCAGGTCCACTAATCGAGCAGCCATTTGCACAAACTGGTTTGGTTGTGTTATAGGAA
Source organism: Paedocypris micromegethes (assembly GCA_028031935.1). Lineage (NCBI taxonomy): Eukaryota > Metazoa > Chordata > Actinopteri > Cypriniformes > Paedocypris > Paedocypris micromegethes. Next base: position 16,649,075 of record CM051496.1, read on the forward strand.
CTGTGGACATTTTGTCAGTCAGATAAGATAACAACAACCAAAAGAAAAACGTATATACGTTTTTCTGAATGGCTACGACTACATGCCCCTATTTCTGTCTTACTGCTTCAGTTGAATTCTCTAACATACGGGTGTGACGAGATGTCTTTTCATAAAGCCCAGGAAAACCAAGAAGTTGGCTGTGTTTAGTACAAAATGTGTTTTTGTTGTTTTGCCATTAAATCTTTTAATACTTGTGTCTTCTGGGCTGTAATTTGGTACTGTATGGTGACAAACAAAGGGAACCATGTAAACTATAACTAGATGGGCGTGGCCTTTTTTTAAATGAAACAAAATTACCATTTTTCCATATTGCTTAGCCACGTGTTGGAAAAAAAAAAGTTTGATTAAAAAAAAAAAAAAAAGCTTATAGTTATTTTCTCGACTGTGTGCCCACACATACAGCTTATGTACATCTACGTACCCATACAGCTTAGCTTTACAATCCCTTCATTTAAAATCTGCTACATTAAGTCTTTTCTGGATTTTGGTTTTGTGTTGCATTTTCCATCATGAAACTGCACATTTTTCATCCAACATTTTTTCAATAAAATTTAAATTATTTGTATGAACAAACATTTTTATGGTTGTACTTCTCACTTTTTAAGTGATCATTACTATAGCTAGATATAGAGGGCTAATAGATCAGTTTAAATTGCGGAAATGCCTGGAAACGTGCTGCCGACTTTGAACTGAATGTTCAGAGAGTGCTTTTAATGTGTAATTTCTCTGTTTTGTGCTAGAATCATACGATTATATGTAGCAATGGCTTTGCGTGTGGCTTATTTTGGGACACAAAACAAACAGAAGCGTGTTTTCACCTATGAACTATGTGCTTCACCAACCACGTTTCAGTGTCCGGTGAAGTAAAAGCAGAAAACTGAGAGTTTCTGTTTATTCATTTTACCATCAAGAGTTTCGAAATGGGTAGGTTAGAAGCCGGTCAGAAACCTTGCCTTGGTCTCTCGGTTTCGTGCAAAGAGTATAGTGCAGTGTTGCAAAGATTTTCACAGTGTCTATAGACTCTCGGCCAAAAATATTTGATGTTTGGTGTGAGGAGGCCGTCTCTGGAGGAGTAGTGCTCGCGCTCATGTCGTCAGACTCGCAGCTCCCGTGATGTGTGATTAAAATGTTACTCGCAGAGAAAATGAGAAAGGGGAATTCGAGATGGTGAAATGTTGCTTTTTTTGGGTCCAGGTTGCAGTGAACAGAAAACAAAATGGCCGTGGAGATGTAAACCACTTTTTTAATATGCATAAGGCCCAATTAATGGAGGTGTTTTTTCCTGGCAAAGCCGCCTTTGTTTGCCTATTGTTTTGGTGTTGCTGGCGTCCTAAAGCGCTTTTACTATGTGAATATAAAAGAGATTGAATTGTAATGAACTTATCCATTTTCTAATCTAATGAATGTATCCATTTCTGGCAAGGACTTGTACCGTAGCTTTTTTATTATTTTTTTTTTACTATACTTAAAATTAAAGCATTTTTAGTGAAACACAGGAGTTGAGCTGCCTTGTCAAAAAATACTAGCAGTATTTTTTTTGAGAAGTAGTATTTTTTTAAATCCTTTTTTCAGCCTCCGGTTTGAACTAGCGCTTCATGATTAATTGCATTGTACTTGTGATGTCAGAGTGACTGTATGACACAGAATGCTGGGATTTATTAAGAGCCTGCATTAAAAAAGCATCCATTAGATGGAAGCGGTCATGTGACTGTAGTGAGACTAGATCAATCCACCAGATCAATCATAGTGAGATCAGATCAATCAACCAGATCAATCGTAGTGAGACCAGATCAATGACCAGATCAAAGTTACTAGAGAGTAACTGCCACAAAAACACATTATCATAAATGTTTTTGCATAAGCACCAATCAGGAAATCGTTGTTGCAAATGTTTTTCTTTATTTGTTTTAACTCGCTGTACAATTAAAACATGCTTTAATTGGTACAACATAATTGTATGTGATTTGACAGATTTGTCAAAACCTGCAGTTCTAACTAGTTGAGTACATATACATATATCAGTATCAGAAATTGTGTATTTCCATGTTAATCGTAAAAGTGGACTCTCAAAACAACAATGAACACTGCAACTTTTATTTCAATACATACTACATTCCTTTGGAATTGTTGGTTTTCCAGATCAATTTTAACATGATTGTTATCATTTAAGTATTTTTAATACAACTGCTTGTAATAATGGTGGAGTCAGAGTGAATGAAACTATGTCACGCGTCTCAGGCTTGTGTTGTTGTGTGGTTGTGCTGTTGAACTTTGCTCGGCTCACCCAAAAACCAGCTCACGCTGTCATTCCAGACATGAATGATTTTCTCTTCTACAACACAAAGGCAGACTGGATCACGCCAAAGCCATTCTTTCTCACACTGTGAACCAGGTTTTCACAATTATAGAATAATCTCTATAGTGTGATAGTGTAATCACAGTAATGATAGTGATTGATGGTGATTTTGGATCAAAATATTGTTACTTTCATTGTAAATATCACCATTATTATAATGTTACTTTATTATGATATTACCAATATTATAATGTGTTTTCACAATAAATATATTTTTGTAGTATTTATTTGCTTTTTCAAGACGATAATGTTTTACCGCCATATATTCAATTTATTATAATTTTTTTTTTTTTGCTTGTTTTTTTTTCACACTTGTTATAACATACTTTACCCACAGAACTGAAACTTTAGACCTGCTTATATTTGATAAGAGAAGCGCAGACCATCTTGAGTGTAGATAAATTCATCTCAGAAATTTGGACTGTACCAAAAGTAAAATAATTTTAAGAACCAAAAATTGCTAGAACTGTGTAGAACCAACAGGATTATCAACGAAAAGTCACAGGTTAACAGAGTTTCTAACAAAATAGCTGCTGTAAGAGAACCACTTTAGATGCAGAAACTTGTAAAACTGTTCAATTCATTCATTCTGACTCTGTCATATAGCTAAAAGTAGTTATTACTAGTGCTTTGTGTTAAATCTTTACCCTACGCCTAGTGCTTTGTGTTAAATATTTACGCATTGATATCGTCGCGATTATGTGTTAATTGTGGGAAAATATTTTTCCATATCTGGGGTTTTGTTGTTTCTATTGAAAACCTGCAGTTTATTTGAGTATGATTATTATTATTATTTAATATTATTTAAATTTTAATATTTACAACTTGTTTATTTGTTAAACTGTTTTTTAGGTTCTTTGTTAAACGTTTATCTAGGTTTTTTTTTGTCCTCTGTATTCGTAACTCTTTGTTACTGTTATCATTTTTTTTTACTTTTTTCAAAACGTATTCAATATTGCTAAATAAAAATATTTTGAAGACCAATACATTTAAGGTTAATACGCTCACGTTAAGGGTGATTTTATTTTTAGCTTTCTTTCACCAAATGTTCTGTCACTGGAGCGAGAGTGTGACATGAACTCAATTATATTCTTTTGTATAATTCTTTATTTCTTTTTAAATCTGTCCTTTTTTTCCCCTTCAGGATCGCGGCCGTTCTTTCGATGGCTTCAACATGCATTCTTTGGAGAATTCTCTGATTGACATCATGAGGGCTGAACAAGACACTCTGAAAGGTGAGACAACTTTCCAAACTATTTGTATTTGTAATGGCTATTAATAATTAAAAATTTTACTTGTATGTAATAGGGAATACAATTATTTGTATGAAGTATTAAAGGAAATAAAATATGGTCTGTAGGATTTAACCATCTAGTTTCAGATATGTTATCAAAATCTATTTTATTATAAAAGCTTATAGTAACTTAATTACCACCTCTATCTTTATATTAAAACATTTAAAATACTATATATGCTACTTATTTCCACTGAGCCATATATACATCTGTTTGTGTATTCATACATGTCGATCTTTTTTTGTATGTCAGATATCATTTTGTACACACTTCATTCAAATGTCAGTAGACTCTTTTTGACATCCGATGTGTGATGCAGGTTTTAGTGTGTGAGCTGGGTCCGTTGTGGAAAAGCTGCCCATTATTTCTGAATCACTGCACGTCCACACCAGAACTGAGATAAAGCTCTTTGCTGACCTACAACAGCAGCTTCCACATGAGTAGCTCCACATTTTCTAGCAAACGCAGCAGCCTGGATTTACAACATGAATGCGCACGTTTAATACGCAAACAGATTGATTCATACTCGATTGAATAATCCCAACTATCATCAATACTGTGTGTGTGTGTGTGTTATTTATTCATTAGACAATTCCACATAAAACACTGGAGATTTGTGAGTTGGAGGTTTTGCAGCAACATCTGAGAAACCCGTTGGTCAATCTTCAATGATTTATCTTTTGATTCCCAAAGTGAAGGGTCAATTAGCCGAGTGTTAGCACAGTTTTGCTACAACGAACCCAACATTATTCAAGAGTTGAAATCTCGTCTTCCTTACTCTGACCAACACTGCTACTCACCGCTGGAACCACAGTATCCAGGGTAATGTCAGCAGACCAAATCCAACAAGAGTTACTGTTTAATAGGGATGTCCGGTGACAAAGAAATTACATAAAATACTGCAAAAAAAGTGCCTTTCATAAACTTGTGCCTGTGCCAAAGATTACATTGCAACAACAGTCTGTATGTGAGTCCATCTTCTTGTCTTTCCCACGTTAGAGTGGCATACGCTGTGTATAAACCTACAAGAAGTACACCAGCTCCAACTGCTTTGCATAGTGACCGAACTTTCTCAACATGAATGAGCCGGCCTTGCTCTGGTCATCCACAAGAAGATGCAACAGTTTATTCGCCACAAATGGAGGCCTTACACTCTCATTTTGAATTATGGAGATCAGGTGTTTCAGCTTTACAGTCCAACTCACGAGTATGTGTGTGTGTGCGCACACACGTGTGGTCAGGTGGTTACTCAAGAGTTTACCTCATTACAAGGGTTCTTTACTCATTCATTGATCAGACTAATGCAGACTTTTGGAGATTTAAATATAAGAATCAGCTCAAGTTTATTTTGCCATACAATTTGTTCCCCCCTTATTCAAGAAAGAAAGAGAGAAATAATTTAACCCTTCAAGTCCTACGGTGGCTTTGGGTTTCTTCAATCAAAAAGTGAACACACACACACAAACCAGGAGCAGTGGGCTTAAGCAATAACACCCAGGGGGTGTGTGGGGTCAGTGTCTTGCTCAAGGACACTCCTACCAGGATTCAAACCTGCAACGCCTGGATGGCAGGTTCAACTGGCTCCCGTTAAGCCTCAACCGCCCAATAGAATGGTAACCCTGAAGTCACCACACCATGGAGGCAGAGGAGACCAAACAAGAGACACACGAACACAATCGTTTGCTTGTGAAAGAACTCTCTGTTCTTTTTACAAACCAAACAAAGTGCTTTTCTTGCCCTGGCCATCAGACAGTTTTTCCAGAGAGAACAAAAAGGGGGAAGGTGCCCCGGTCGTGTTAACACTCCATTTTGCCCAAATGTGAAACACTCTGGTCATGCTGTTCTGCTCATACGTTTGTGGCTTCCTCTTATTATTCTACTCGGCCTAGTCAGTGTTTCCTTCAGGTCTGCCTCAGGGTTCATCTAAGGTGAATGTTCTCACTGTGGTGCGGAAAAAGTGTGACTAATGTCCAGTGCTATTACGAATGACAAGTTAGAAAGCGCCAAATTAATAAGCCTTCATTAGAAAACCATGATTTGTGTTTCTCATGTCGTTTTCGACCAACGCTTCAGTCTGTTTGAAGATCTGAAGCATGAAAGTGTGGCAAACGTGCAAAGAAATTGAATATCTGGAAGTGTGCCAGCACTTATCACACTGCTGTGTTTATACATTCAGAACAATCGTTTTTTCCCCCCTCAAACATTTATTCAAAAGCAGTCACGTCTTCTGGAACATCTTCTCGAACAGTTTGAATTGAAGTGTTAAAATGTTCCGCGGTAATCTGTTGATCAAAACTTTCTTTAAGGATTAAAGCATGCAATATTGATTATTATTGAATATTGACATGCAAAAATGATTCTACATGTTTAATATATGACTGTAATGAAAATGCACTTATATTCATACATAAATACACTGTGAAAGAGTGTAACTTTTCTGTTGTTTAGTTATCTATTTTATTATAATTACTAAAACATGATCATTAAAAAAACAATTTTAATAATTTTTTTATATATAATTTATGCACTTCACTACAGGACTTTTGCATTGGGTCTCAATGCAAAGCATAATGCAATTTTTTGACATCACTTTAATTAACACAGTATTTAAACAAATTAAAATGCAAATGAGATGGTAAACCAAGATTCCATGGATGATTCAACAATTCGGAGTTCAAATTGGACTAGTGATGAGATCATTGGTTTGAAGGAATGGAAGCAAATTATTAAAATAGAGGAATATGATAAAGTCATCAATGTATTGTGTTTTGATGATCAGTAATTTCTAGTAACGTCTGGTTACACACAAAACTCTGCAGTGTGTAGTTTAACTGATTGTAAATCTTACACCTTTCCCGATTATAGGCTTCTGTGGAAACCTCCAGCTGATACTGTCACTTGGGTTTTTTTGTCATGGTTTAAAATTTGCCCACGTTATGGACCATTCAATACCAATTACAATTTTTTTCTTTAAACGAAATTAAATGTAATTTTTAGAAAAAATTAGCCATGAAAATAAAAAAAAACTTTATCATGCACATTTATCATTTTTAAAGAAAGACAGAATAAAGTAGTATTAAAAATCAACTGTTCAGCCTTATACTTATTTGGTTACATCTTATCATTTAGGCTTTTGTATTTTGCCCTTGACTTAGTTCTCGTCGTGTGATTCTGCTATCATGACATGCTACATGTTTTTTCACTCCTAAAAATGTATGCCTTCTCGTTTCTAGGACGCCTTGGATTTAACCACTCAGGAGGAGAAAGCCCCTTGTCTGTGAATGGTAGGTGTGTGCGTGTGCGCGTGTGTGTGTGTGTTGTTGAACAGACCTACAGCCCTATAAAAGCTTGAGTTTGTCTGGAAAGCAGTAAAATCTTTTCAGAGTATTCATGCAGCGTTTATGCCAATGTTTTCTCAGCTTTGTGTGCGATACCTGATGTAATCTGCAAGGACCCTTATAGTGCCAACATCAGCTTTGCTTTAATGACAAATGTGACTGGTCCATCTAAAACGTGAAGTGATAATCCTGTGGACATACAAGTCTGAATCCTAAACATAATGTGCAGCGATTGGCCAGGATATTTTCACAGATAAAAATGTTTTCAGGGCATGTTAATCTAGGAGAGTCTTACATTTCTCTTGCCTTCGGTGCGAACCAAACAGGTTGTTTAATTTCCTGCTCTGGTGCAGTTGCTTTCACGCCTTTTTAAATTTGAAATCTCACCAAATCGAGTAAAGATTCCTTGTGTGCGGTAAAGACATTCATTTATTGGACAAAGATTCTGTGGAAGTAAATATAATATGAAAGTGCCAGATTAGTTTTTTTTTTTTTTTTAACTTTGAAGTGATATCTTGCAGAATAAAATGCAAAATAATGTAACTTGGAGTATTTTTGTTTCAAGTACACTGGTAGTTTATTCTTAGTTGATAAATCAAGGTCTCATCGCGGTAAATCCCTTTTGAATGTGTAGATAACAGGATTCTATTCGATAATGAGTCCCAGGTTGATCCTGAAGAATTAATGGTCTTGATCGTTTTTTTCTAATTTTGAGGAAAAGGAATTAATGGAATAAAGCACAGCACAGTTGGTTTTACCTGATAGAGCAAAGAAAAAGTCCAGGTTTATGTAAATATTTATGTAAATGTAATGCAAACTTCATAATACATGCATCTATTGTTTCTGAGTGTTTAATTCGTTCAAAACGGATTATAATTCTGATGGTCTTATTTTGCACGCAGCAAGAAATTATGGGAGGCGACGAGGTAAAAAAAAGATAGAAATAAAAAATGAACAGTACAACTGAGTTTGAAACCGTAAATATTGGAGTAAATCAGCATCTGCATGCATGTGTTTGAAGTCATTTATATGATTCGCATGCTGCACGTCTGGCCTTATTTACTTTTGTGTGTCTATTTGACCAGCTGATCTTTTTTGAATGATTATTATGCTTTTATCAGTGGCTAGTTTGAAATGCTTCGTGAAGATGTGATTTCCACCATTTTGAGAGAAAGAACCATTGTGAATGAGAAGTCAAAATAAAGGCTGCTGGGAACTTTCACAACGTCACAGAGAATAAATGCAATCAGACCTATCTTTTTTAAATGTTGTGCGTTTAGATGTGCAAAACCATTTCCTTTAAATGCAATTAAATGCTTAGTATTCTAGATCTGATCACAACTTGTATCATCCAAATCCCACAATCATTACATTTGAATTGGATCATTCCGATTGACATGTTTACATTTTGATCTGTCTCAATCCAATCAATTGGGAGTTTGACTTGTATTTGTATTTTGACATGTATTTGTCTTCTTCCTAGGACACTCATCCCTGTTCCCTATGGAAGATAGCTTTCCCGATGAGGAAAGGGGCGATCAAAACCTCCCCACCCTGGGTTCTCCTCACTGTTTCCCTCACCAGAACGGAGAACGTCTAGAGCGATATTCCCGCAAGGTCTTTGTGGGTGGTTTGCCTCCTGACATCGACGAAGGTGTTTCATCTTTATAAATCTTGTGCATAATTCAGAGGTGCCTTGTTTTATGAACACTTCTGTTGATAAACATTTTATTGTGCAACTGACAAATGTAAAAAATGTGGTTTGTTTTGCAAACCATTCAACTTTTTCTCCAGTTACGTCATAAGCTTGTGATTTCTTGTCGGTGAGAATTCCTACTAAAATCTTTTACTTGATTTCTAAATTTCCCAAAATAATTTTTGGCCAGGATGTGTCGCATGATTGTGACTTAGAAGAACCATGTGCAGTTTTTTCAAGATGTCTGCCTTTTTAGAATCACTAGTCTGAATTAATTCTCTCCATGTCTATGAAGGCGTTTTTTTTTTGTTGTTGTTTTTGGACTGAATTTCTTAATGTCTGTGACGTAAACAAAATGTCTAATGGGATACAATAGGTTTAGAACAGATCACCATGAAAATTGTACCGCGGTTACAGACAAATTCCGTTCACAACCTGTCACAACTCGACCAAAACAGTCAATGCACAAATTATGTTTGTGAACTGAGGCACCACTGTAGAACTTAAGTCCACAAAGGTTTTTCATGTTCATTGCAAAGGAATTTCATCTTATCTGTACCATTGTTCTACAGATGAGATAACAGCTAGTTTTCGCCGTTTCGGGCATCTCTTTGTGGACTGGCCTCATAAAGCTGAAAGCAAGTCCTACTTCCCACCCAAAGGTAAGAGTTTAAGTTTTTTTTTAATGATAATAATAATAATAATAATAATAATAATAATAATAATAATAATAATAATAATTGTTATTGTTATTATTATGTTTAGAATATAGTAATAGAAGTGATGTTGTTTTAAAAAAGGTTGACTGAAGAAAAAGTAAGGATTGTTTAACTCGTATGATTGTAAATGGTAGGAATGTGACCGGAATGGTTGTAATTGGGATCTGTGCTGATTCCAATCCAGCCAAGTGTATTCACATTAGTGTGTATGTGAAGTCAACAGATCTCTTTAACGTTTTGTCATCTTTACAATAAAAAAATTACACGAAAAAATTTGAATAAAAAAATGCATAGATTTCAACGTGTTCAACTGTATACATTGGATAAATGCAGTGTGCTTTAGTAAACCCGGAAGAAAAACATATTTTCACATTTTACACCATTATCTATTTTGTACATGAATATTGTGGTTAATCTGTTTGATTAAAAGAATATTAGAATTTTTCAGACATATCAGCACTACCTCTAAAGTGATCTATTCACTTTACTTTTCTGTTTCTCCACTTTCTGTTTTTTCTTTCATATCTAAAAATTACTGCATTTCTTTTGCTTTTTCCAAAAAGGTTATGCCTTCCTGTTGTTTCAAGACGAGAGCTCTGTTCAAGCGCTCATCGACGCCTGCATCGAGGAGGAGGGCAAGCTTTACCTGTGTGTTTCCAGCCCCACCATTAAAGATAAACCTGTAAGAATCAGTACTGCTTCAGACGCCATGCCACGACTCTCCACGTGTTTCAGTGAAATAATGAGTCAATCTGAGCAGACAGGAAACTGATTTATTCTTTTAATTAACAGGTCCAGATTCGCCCTTGGAACCTAAATGATAGTGACTTTGTTATGGATGGATCACAGCCCCTGGACCCCAGGAAAACCATTTTTGTGGGAGGTGTGCCACGTCCACTTCGTGCAGGTACCATCCACTGGCTTAACTGGGTTTTCACTTGCGTTTTGTTAAATACATTTTAATAGAATTTCAAGTTCACATGGATGTTTTTCAGTAATATAATGTATTCTTAACAGACTGAAATTTTCCTGCATGCAAGCTTGTTTTTTTTTACTGTTTTCACAAACCACTAGCTTTGTCAATAGTAAAGCCTTTCTGAATTCCAACTTTAGCATAAAATCTACTGTAATTTGACTCGTGATACAACTGTCAAAAATCTCAGGGTTTATCACTGTTTCCTGTAAGTGGATCATTAGAATTTCATATTTAAACTTGCAGCAACTGTGTAAAAAAGGAGCTACTTGCCAACAGATAAGCAGCTGAAGAACCTAGTGTCTGTCAGGAAAATAGAGGGGGACTCACTGGTACAATATTCAATGAACACACACACACACGCACGATTCAGAAAATGAAACACTTACATTCTTTTTATTTGCACTTTATTGATCATATAGTAGGGGAATTCTTGTGAGAACAGCCTGTGAAAAACAGTTGTGCGGTGTAATAATAACATTAATCATAATGATCATGATAATAACAACAACAATAATAATAATAAAAATAACAACAAAAGAGAAATTAATAACAGCAACAAAACATGTACATACATACAATATAGATACATTAATATACATATGTATGTATATTCCACAATAAAGTGAAATCGTTGAATGGCCATTCTATTGTATGTGACTAGTTTGTGTGTGTGTGTGTGTGTGTGTGTGTGTGTGTGTGTGTGTGGATTCTTATACTTATACAAAAATGTGTAACGGTGGAAATGAGTAAACTGTTAAGGTAAAACTAGTTTTTTATATTTTACAGTTTGTCATAGTTTGTATTCAGCATACATAAGATTCAGACAGACTTGAAATAATGAGTGCTGTGATGTTATTATTGATTATTGTCATTTAACGGCATGTTTTAGCACTGCTAGAGCTGGATGATTCAGTCTGTGGTTTTAATCGTGACAGTGGAGCTGGCGATGATAATGGACCGGCTGTATGGTGGCGTGTGCTACGCTGGCATTGACACGGACCCCGAGCTGAAGTACCCGAAGGGAGCAGGGCGGGTCGCCTTCTCTAATCAGCAGAGCTACATCGCCGCTATCAGCGCTCGCTTTGTACAGCTGCAGCATGGAGAGATCGATAAACGGGTCAGTGCTGGGAGCACAACACACACACACTTTACAGTACCCGTCACATTCAGTGTGATTATCAATTTTAAAGGGAAATATGAGTGTATATTAGGGTCTGATGAAGCGTGTTTTAAAATTAAGGGTTTATTTACTTTTTTCTACAGGTCAATTATTCAATTTTTCTTTAAGGGTCTGATGAAGCCTCCGTTTTAAAATAAGGGTTTATTTTAATATCATTTTTTATTATATAAATGTTTATTCACAAATTGATTCATGTGGATTTATTATACCTAAATAATGATTTAATTTGCATTTAAAAATGCATGATAAAGACGTTGTGGATTCTGTTTTATTCTATACATATTAATGTACGCTTTTCAAAAAAATTAGACAATAAAAATGATAACTTAATACAGTATAGGCAATAGAATGCCACAAAAAAAATTTTGTGGCAATGGAGAAAACTAGATTCCTTATTTATCCACATGTTGGCTGTGACACCCACTGACCGTCTGTGCTTTGTCTCCTGACAGGTGGAAGTGAAGCCATACGTCCTGGATGACCAGCTGTGTGACGAGTGTCAGGGGACGCGCTGCGGAGGCAAGTTCGCTCCGTTCTTCTGCGCAAACGTGACCTGTCTCCAGTATTACTGTGAATACTGCTGGGCGGCCATCCACTCACGCGCAGGTAGAGAGTTCCACAAGCCGCTGGTGAAAGAAGGAGGCGACAGACCTCGTCACATCTCCTTCCGCTGGAACTGAAGCTGGGGAGAGTAGGCGCAAAATCATCCGGAAAAAAAATGCACTTTTCTGTTGCCGTGTTTTTTTTTTTTTTTCTTTTCTTTTACATTTACATTTAATTTAAAGAATAAGAGAAAAAATATTACAGTTTTAATTTGTCTTTTAATATATTTAAGTATGATGTTAATCCAAAACAAAAAAGAAAAGTCGAGAAGAAAACGTCTATTTTATATAACTCCGCTATATTTGATTTTTGAGTGCACAGAGTTGTGAGTATATTGAGTGTTAGTATATTCCGTCAGTACGTATCTGCATGACTTTAGAATTGGCTTTTTTGGTGACATTGCAGTCATAAGTATTACGTCCTGTTGCAGTTTGAAAAGAGGGAAAGGTGGAGGGGAATGAAGGTGCACGTTCCTTTTCTTTTCTATTCGGAGAGCAGATACGCCCAGCCTGAGAAATCCATCCACTTCCTCCCTGTGTAGTGTGCAAAAAGCATGTTTGTCACACGCTGCACGGGAAGAACGTAGAGGATTCAGGATGTAGGCCCTGACTTCAAAATTTCAGTTGTTAACCAAAGCTTGGTGTTTGTAAGTGGAAGATGCTAATTCTCTCAGCGGTCTGTTCTGAATTTAACTTTTATTTTTTTTAATTAATGAATTTGTTTAATAACAACATGCTGATTTTTGAAGTATTCTGACGACAACAGATCCCAAAACACCTGTCTGGATTAAAGATTGATCATCATTGGGACATGCAAGAAACTAATACCTCAAGCTTAGCTGCTATATCAAGTCGAAATATGAAATAATAGTAACATAGCTGGATTCCCTTTTTCTCTCCGAAGCACAGAAGAGGAAGTAACACGAGCGAAAGGGTGGTTCTGAAACCCTGCTGTATTGTTTCCTGCGTGTTATCGAGGGATGGAAAGTCGTCTCGCGTGATGGACCATTCGCACACAAGGAATTTGTTGCATTGTGTTTCCAAAAAAGCGTTAAAGCAGAACATGGCAACCTTGATAAAGAACTCTAGATCATGCAGTCCAAAGATGGCTGCCTTGTAGCTAGAAAATGAACTTTTTATGCCCTTCTGTTTGGTTTTGCCCCTTGCAGCCAACCGAATTTACTTGGTCTGTGGTGTAAATGTGAGAGTTCCTTGTGTCTGCGGCCGTCACGCGAGTGGAGCCAGGTTTATTGGTCGGCAATGAAGGATTGTGAACATTTACGGCGTCCGAATCAAGCTGTGCAGAAATCAGGGAGATTGTTGTTGTTGTAAGACTTGAAACACTAGTGAGAAGTGAATCCTCGTGCGTGGCTTGATGGTGTTGCCGTATCGCCGTTTAGCACTGTCACTTAAGTTAGTCACTTTCGAAGAATTTACTGAGATGGCAAAAAAAAAACAATGGAAAAAAGAAAAAAAAAATTATTTTATACATGGCCTGCTGATTTTTGGTACAGTGTTTTCTAGCTAAATTATTTTGTCATGCACATGTAAACATTTATTATGCACTACTTTTCTAAATAGACCTTTTTTTCTTGTCTTCAACAGTCATTTTCGGCACACTTTTCACAAATGATTAAACTCCTTTTTGCAATACCTCAATTTTTCACGTTGTGAAAGGTAGCTTTTGTACTTTTGTTACTGAAAGATCTGCATATAGAGAGATTTTCATTTTACGAGACGACAAAATTGAGTGAAATTAATATATTATTTTCAATTCTGTGTTTTATACATTTCAGTGCTGTGGAATTATTAATGCCTGTTGACGACACACAAAATACATTGTTGCAATGATTCGCCTATTGTAATGGCAACGCGGATACGAAAGCCCGGTAGAGACGATGATTCTATATATTCATGCCACGATTCCCTGAAGATAAGCCCTAGTTGAGATCTGAGGTTGTATATACAAGGTTTCATAAGGAAATCTGTTTATACAATAATTGTTTTACATCATTTCCTTAAAAATCATATTTTTGAAGCTGATACTTTCACTTTCAGTGTTTAAATGTTAAATACTGTTTGCTTTCCGTGGAAAAAAAAGTAGCAAAGTAGCAAAGACTGGTGCTTATAGCGATACATAAATAAATAAATAACCCTGTTGACTCAACAATGCCCTCTCTGGATAACCGATGTAACTTTATTTTTCATGCAAATTAGTTTGTTCAAATTCATGGGTTTTGACCCTCATTACAAAACGAGCATATGACATTGGCTCAGCCAATCATAGTTCTAGAATGAAAAAATTTACAAATATTAAAAAATCCCTGGACGTTGAAATCCCTAGTGAATCCAAAACAACCACTACGTTATACTTTTGTATTAACGTGTTTGGTTAGTTTGGCTAACCAATCTCCCTGGGCTAGTTCCCTGGTGTGCATCTTTATCCACACACACACACGCCGCTGTCATTTTCAGGGAAGCGTGGTGTGAAAAGCTTGGTGTTTAGGTTTTCTCCAGTTCAAGGTAGAAGGATCCAAGTGGTTCGTGTTTAGGCTGATCCGTGTATCGCGAGAGTGAATGTTCGATGTCTAGATATTTTAACAATTAAGAAACTATATATTCATTGAACTGCCAACTATTCCTTCCTATTGTAGCATGCATGACAAGGAAAAGATCTTAAAATGACGACATGACTTAGCTGTTGTGGTTGTTTGGCAGACGTGTCCAAACCTCTTGAGGCCTCCTCACACCCGACGCCTTCCATCTGATTCCGTGTTTCTGTCCTGTAGCCCTTGTGAATGGGATGCGCAGAGGGGAAAGAACCCGAATAAAGCGGCTTGAGTTGTAACCGTGGTGACGTTGTAGTGCAGGACGGAAGTGTGTTTTCGTGGCTGTTGATAGGCTTGAGGAATTCATCTGGGGGTCTGTTTGAAGTAGACGGAAACCCACCGAGAGGACGGGGGCTTACGACTTGAATGTGGTAAATGTTGCAAGTTAATTTCCAGTTTTTATGTGCAATACGTTTTATTTGTAATCTTTTTTCAGATAAAAGATCTTTGCAAAGTAATTCTTTAATGCCATTGTTAATATGTTTTTCCACAGTCATTTTCTACTGTTGTTGTAATCCTTTTCATGCTGGTGTTTGTATAAAAAAAAGAAAGGAAATCAAAGTATTTGTACTAATATAAATAATGAAAGTTATTTTTCAAACATTTAAAACTGGTTTTGTGCTCATTTGCTTATTTGATTTCAAGCTACTGTGGTTGATTACATTGTAATTATTAGGTCAATAATGTCTTTAGCTGTTTATCGGTATATTTTGAATTGGAATGTATAGTTGATTTTTATAATTTTGATCAGATTTTTGTTATATTTTTGAGGTGAAGCTTTTAATATGTTAAAGTGTCTAGTTTTTACTAATTGCTATATTGTGCTTCACAATATATGGTTCACATTTTTCTGAAGGAAAATAAATATTTAAATATCTGTCTGTTAATGTTGTTAATTACTGGCAAAATCTCAGTAGTTTTTAACCGTGTTTGAAAAGGATGTTGTATTTATTAATAGCATTTTTTTACTTAAGAGATCACCTTAATTTTTAATGGTCATTTCACTTTATAAGTTCCTATTTTTGTATTTTATTCTCTAATTAATTTATGTTACAGACAAAAAAAATGTCATATTCTAGCAGTTGGACTGTTAAGTGCTAGTAAAACTCAAAAGAAAAATCTGTTTAATTGTTTGCAGCCAACTATTTATAACAATATGCATAATTTTAAAATATTTGTAACGTGAAATGTTGAATGAATTAAATATAACTGTGAGAAAATATGACTCGCGTTGTTATTGTCCATTGCAGTGTGTGTGTGTGTTTCTTTTCCACAAAGATGCACAGAAACTGAATAATCAAGGATCATGAATGAATTCCTTAAATGTATAATCACTGTACTAATAAAAAACAAATAAAATAAAATAATATAATTTTTAATACCACAAAATAATACCACAGTAAAGTGTAATGAAATAACTCGTGATAACTTTGAAATAACAAGTGACTTTAAAGACACTTTCCGTTGATAATTTAGCTTGATTATACTGTATTTCCATTTCTTTTGGCCGTTAAGCGTGATGAGGCTAGAATAGCTTGTTTTACCTCAATAAGTTAAATGTTTAGCGTGATTCAATATAATTTAAAAAGCAATAATTATATATAAATCCAGATAAATCATTTGCATCGTTTTCTTTTAAATTCATCAATTTTATTTCTTTCGGAAATAAATTATTGAAATACGTACGTAGTTTATGTAAACGTACGTTTTCCACGTGACACTTTCGGATTTAAAAGCGCTGTTTCGCCGCTGACCGCTAGACGGCGATATAACCCGCACACATCAAACGTTCAACATTATTACTACAGAAGAAGACGAAGCTCGCGTTTGTTTATATTCAGAAAGTTGCATTTCGAATCAGATGATCAGCTGTTCGGGTGTTTTTGCGGCCTCGCCGTGAACCGTTGCGCACTGAATGGCGGAGAGCAGCAGTAACGTGGCCGGCGCTCTTCCCGGAGACCCGCATCTCATCGCGCTCATCGTCGAGCACCTGAAGAGCCGAGGCCTGTTCGACGAATTCAGACGAGACTGTCTCGCAGACGTGGACACGAAGGTGAGCGCATATTTGCAGTTTACACACTGCACGATGATCCTAAACATACGAGTCTGTGTGCTTGGTTTCGCTTAATGTTTTCCTGCTTGTTGTGTCTGCTCAGTCGCACGCGTGCATGTACAGTAGCATCCACGTTACGTCACAGGTACAGTAGATGTGAAATGAGGATCGCCACTAATGACGTTTCTCCTCAGCCGGCCTATCAGAACCTGCGACAGAAGGTGGACAACTTTGTGTCCACTCAGCTCAGCTCGCAAGAGTGGAACCCGACCATCAACCAGAACCAAGTGAGGACCGCCCTGAGACGGAGCGTCATCCAGTACGTAGCCGCTCCAAACTCTCAAGTAACATGACGTCACTGTTTCTGCAGCTCTTGACACCTGATGATGACGCAGGTTGCACGCACTATTATTAACAATGAGGCTAGGGTTGGGCGATTGTTTGTATTATTTGTATTCATTTATATCATTTGTCTATTGTTTAATCATATTCAGTCAATTGTTTAATCATATATTCCAAATGTCCACAAATGCCATTTGTATATATACCGGCTTGTATGTATGTACCGTTTTTACCTGAATATAAGCACCCATGAGTGCGTTTTCACAATTTTTCTTTTGAATTGTAGCTCGTCAATTGTAGCTTTTTGGTAAAAAACTTGTCAAATCAACTGATGATCTGTGGAGATTTCTCCAAACACGTTCCTTCTACTTCCTGTTTCTCACAGGTCGGGGATGCTGGAGTCGGGGGTGGACAGAATCATTACTCAGGTGGTGGATCCCAAACTGAACCACATTTTCAGGCCTCACATCGAGAACGCCATTCACGATTTCCTGGCTGCTGAGAAGAAAGAGGAAGGGGCGGTCCACGCAGCCCCTGAGGCCGAGCCGCACGAGCCCACCGCCAGCCCCGCAGCCAAAACACAATAGGCTCGTTGGTTTCGTTTCTTTCACCCAATCAGTGGACCTTATTTGCATGTTTTGATTTTTAGTAATACAGTATTTTGTGTAACTGTATGTTGTTTACATGTTTCAATGACTCGTGTAATTTCACCCAGGTAACAGAAGTAAAAAATTTTCATTGTCACAGGAGTAAAACCTTCATGATTAAAGATTTTTATTCCTTTAGATCTACGGTAGTTCTTTTTTTTTTCCTTACGATTTTATTAAGTTTTGATGAATCTTAAAAAAAATGAACCCTTCAAAATGTCGGGTGCTTCAGTCTTCAGATAATGTACAAAATGGTCCATATTGTTTATAGGTAATATAGTTATATTTTATCAATATTTTAACAATGTTATATTACAGTAGGTAGTTTTACGCAAATGTGAAATATGCATTTTTCTTTCTGTGTGGAAGGCTTCGATGTCTAAATACTGTAGGCTTTTCGTTCATTATTGTTCGTGCTGACAGTTTTGTACCTGAAGATAAAATGTTGCGCAGCACATCAAGAACTTTCAAATAGGGATTTGGTTTTACACTTACACAGCTAACAGAGATTGTTTGTTTGCAGGTTCACAAGGCTTCCTGGAGATTCCCAGTGGATTCAGGAGTTCAGCACTCAGGACACCGGAACCGCCGACACCATGCCTGCATTTGTTTGGACTGCAGCCGAGGAAATGAAGTTTTTAAATGAAAATATTTTTTTTATATGGGTCTGAATGGAAATGCTTTTTCCATTTTTTTCTAGTTTTTATTTGGCTCGCAGTGACTAGACTTTTTAGCGAAAGTAATACAGGGTTGGATTTTTGTTGAGATCTCTCACTTGCAGTAGATTTAAAAGAAATTTTTGTTTTTAATAAATTAATTTTTAATAAATGTCCTTTTTTTCCCAATGTGCGTTTTCTCTTTTTTTTTTAAAAGACAATCATCATTTGTAGCTTTATGATTAAAACATTTTAGTAAATATTAAAGCCAAATGTAACAATCAAATCACAACGCTAGAAGCTTGTTTAATAGTGAAAATAGAAATATATATAATTTCTTTAACTAAACCCATTTAATTAAAAAAAACCTAAAATATTTTATTTACATAGAGTATTTAAAATATGTGTGCATCTGAATAGTTCTCTTCCAATCATTTGACTTGCTAGTATTGATCTCTAAAGAGTCCAGAAGATGGATTGGCTGAATGATTGATTGAAAATCAGTTGGTGGATGAACGGACGGACAGAACCATCAATCAACCACTGTCTGATGAATACATGCTGAGTAACTGGACTGTTTGCTGTGAGTGAGAACACAAGTTTAAGATGAAGTGCTGCAGTTTCTAAGGTTTATTTTGAAGAGTAAAATCAACAACAGAATTAGACTCCTTGTTACAAGCAGAATCGTGGTACCAACGCCGGGCTGATACAATGCAGAGACGCAATAAAGGATACAAAAAACAAAAGAAAAAGAGGCACAATACCAAAACGAACAAAAAAAAAAAAAGACATTTTAAAGATCAACTACTACTGAATTGAACCCAAGTCACACCTGTACAAAAGCAAGGCCCAAGACCAAGCTATTCTCCCACCAGTTGTGCTGAAAATAAAAATAAAAAAAAAAGTCAAAAACCCAGCGCAACACTGAAACATAAATAGAAAAAACTGTCAAGATATTATATTTGAACAGGCATAACTGTGAACTACAAATATAGACATTGCTAATAGGATCAAGTAACTGTTAGTTTCAGTAGGATACACTTTTTGTAGAGTTTTGCTTATAAATATCACCAAGAGATCTATGACGGAGCACTCAGCGATGAAATACAGCCTTCCTAATGTGACTAGAAATGAAAGAAGAAGAAGGGTTGTCCACTTGGGAAGCACGCACACAAAAGACTAGCTAAGGATCCCATGCTAAATTATCGAGTAGAAGAACCAGACAACATTAGAAGCACAAGTTCACACTTGAGAATTCTGCTCTGGTTTCCCCCAAATATTCGCAAATCGAGTGTTGAATGGATTTAACACCGTCAAAAACCATAATTCAAAGCCGGGTTGGAAATAAAGGACGTGTCTTGAGGTCAAATTAAAGAAACTTTGGCAAAGGTTTGGAAGGGAATGTCACTTTGGGTAACATCGGTTTTAGCTTAGCGATTGGAGCGCGTCTAACCAGGCCCAACAGTCCACGTGACCCTATCTGCGTTCCGTCCATCGTTCTCCACATCAAACAAACAAACGACATTTCCGTGGCTACGGTTACTTTTCGAGCACCGGATCCCCGGTTCAACCCAGGTGGGTTTTGGAGTGCCTGGCAAACTGGACCAGGTCTTGGCACATGTGATGATGCAATAGCTTAAGCAGACGTCGTCAGAGTGAATGGCGTGAGTTCTGGAAGGGATCTTCTCACGTCGGCGCTCAAGAACATCTTTTGGAGATTCAGCACCAGGTGCGGCGAGACAGAAGTCCTACTTGACTGACTGATCTTCAGAAGAACCCAGCTCTGTGAAACTCCACCACCACACGACTGCTCCGGGCCAATCCACCGCCACCTCGCTTTGTGTCGCTTTGAAAATCCTTGTATTTCGTTCGTTGAAGAACAACTGTTGAAGGCCTTTTTTGTTGTCCATTGCTGAGTGATTCTGCTCCAGGTCAGAGCCAGCGATCCGAGGAACAGTAGAACCGTGAGAATCAGGAGGCACAATCTTTTGGATGCGTTTGTGAGGGGACACAAAAGTGGAGAGGGGTCGGCACCATCTTTGCCATTCATCCCTTGTCTCGAGAGCTTGACAAACATCCACAGCACGGTGTGTGAGGCTGTCAATGTCAGTAAATAACCTGCTTTACCAGCACAGAGACGGTAATAACGGAAAACGAGTAGAAGGTTGGACAAAGCCCATGCTGAAGAACAAAACCAATAGATACAGCAAACAAACACATATACGAGATATAATCGTGTTATAAACGAGTCTATGACTGCAGCACTCTTTGGATAGTTTCTCAAAAAAAAAACCCGAAAAAATTTTAAATAAAAGCAAGGAGCAATTACAACTAGAAGTTGAACTCTAATGAAGGAAGACTACATTCATCTCTCAATGAAAACTGTAGGGGAAAAGCAGCAACAGTTTTCACATCAAGCAGGTTTCTCTGCCCGACAAAGCAGGAAAAAAAGAAGAAATCTCTGTTCTTCGTATTCAGGGATGCTGCCAAATCTCACTCAAAACACATAAAAAGCTCCCAACAGATCAAGTTTGGGGTTTAATCTTGGAATAAGGCACCTGATTTTGCAAGAATCCTTGAAACAAAACACAATTGGGAATTTTCGTAAATTTTTAAGTGCAATTCGGGTCATTTTATGGTCAAGAAGCGTGAACAGTGTCGCACTTGTTTCGACTTGTGCTCTTGGGAAAATAACGCAAGGCTTGCGTCAAGCTTCGCGGCAAAGCCACGTGTGACCGATGCGTTCCGATCAATCGCTCGCTCCCCGAGTCCGAGGTCGTCTACTTAAAGCACTTCAATAGCAAAAACATCCGACGTCGTCACAATTTTTATCGGCACGACATCGCTGTCTGGAAGCAGTTGATTGCTAGGCAACATTCCACACTTTTTATGAATTTAATTTGTATTAAATTTTGCCTTACTATCGCACACTGTAATGGATGAAAGTAGACGATTTCGAATGCAGGGACACATGTTGGTGGACAACTAAATTCGGATTTACACGAATTAGTATAAATCTGCAAAAATTGGAGACACGATTGCAACAGTTTCCGAAAGTCGTTCCATGCGAGCGATTCTGCTTTCGAGTTGATGAAAAGAATTCCGGAAGGTCAGAGAATGAACACACAAGTGTTGGTAAAACACAAAAAAAAAAAAAAAAATTTCCCAGGTAAAGACCGCGAGCGTGTTTATTTACCACGAGAAAAGCCGCCTTCCACCGAACCCGAACATTTCGAACGACTCGAATCATCTCAGTTTAGACACAATGTCATTTACCATCAGAAGCAGATCCACAGCAGCCATCATTAAAACACAACAGTGTAAAAAAACAAGCTAACTAGCTGTAAACTAAAGCAACATTCTGACTTACTACAAGTAAAACCTGCATAGTGCACGATCGCTCACACTTCTAAAGCAGCAAACACGAACCAGACCGCTGAGACGCAAAGGTGTAAATGCTTGTTGGGAACTCTAGCCAACGGCAAAAGAAAAATCCATCACTACAGGATCAATTACAATCACAAACGAAACAAAAAAAACCACCGGGAATCACACACAAGATAAAAGTAAGGAATGAATTTAAAAGGTCGTCTTCTTACACTGATTTAGCAGCAATGTCTGAAATCACCGAATGCTCCACAACAAACAGACATTAAGGAACAAAAGTATATGATTAAATTGGAAACTAAGAAAAGTAACTAAGAAAAAAAATATTGATAAATAGCTTAATCAAGGTTTGTGTTATTACAAATCATATTGTGCAAAAAAACAAATATATAATAGTTTAGCAAAATGAAATACAACAATACAAAGCATAAACAAACGCATTTCGGCTATTAAACTGAATAAATGATCAAGCTAAAAGAACAAGTTCAAACATAAAGCTTGATTATTTCCCTTTAATAGATGCAGCTTGATGTAGAATTATACATGAAACATACTGGCAAAAAATATTCTAAGCTGTATAAATAGTATACTAATCTTACAGGCGCGTATGTGTGTGAGAGACTTTTACATGTACGAATTCAATTGGAGCAAAACTTTCAAAAGATGCATAAATCTGGTTTGGAAGGCAGAAATCATTCCACTCAAATAGCTATTGCGCTAAGCTAATTAGGCTACATGCTAATGTGCTGCTTGCGTGCTTTTTAAACGAGTTGCTTATTTCAAACGACCGTTATAGAGATGGAGAAAAAAAAACATGAAAGGGAAAAAGAATACTGGCTTTACATAGCAACGTTTTGCCCTAAACATTTTAAATGCCACAGAGTCACCTGGTTAAAAACTACAACATGAAACACGCCAGCTCATCCATGAACGATCCATCGCCCGCGCCGCGATTCAATCTGCAGATGCTCGTAGTCGCCTGCTGTCACTTTATTCTACAGAAAGATCAGTATCCAAAGGTTTCCCCCAATATCTGGCCAACGATAATATACGTGAGCCGCAATTAAGAATAAACAAATAGACCGAAAAAAGATTCGAAAAAACCTCTATGGAGTTTATAAACAAGACAAATTGTCATAACTTCATTGTGCATTTTAGGCACAAGAAGGCGACGACGTGACAGTGTCTAAACAAACGTTTCTTCCGATTGTTGTACAAGATTGTTGTACATAGTGCATCATTCCGAGCAAAATCCATCACCAAACCTGCTCTTACTTTAGAGGAAACACTGTTTTTTTTTCAGGGCTGAATGGAAATTGGGAAGGTTCGAGCTGTAGTTGGCACGAAAAAGGCCAATCTTTGCAGTCATGGCAAATGGCGACGCTATATTTCACGATTAGATCCTAAAGACACACAAACGGAAAATCAATCCAATTAGAACAACTCAGTCCAATTGATTTCCCATGGCAAATGGAACTGCCTTACAGTACTCTGATATATATATCTGTGTGTGTGTGTGTGTGTGTGTGTGTGTGTGTGTGTGTGTGTGTGTGTGTGTGTGTGTGTCTATAAACATGAATGTGGGCAATACGGCTGTGCAATAAATTGCCACAATCTTGAGAAATTCTGTCAATACACAATTTTGGGCAAATGCAATTTCTGACGTCAAAACCAAAGCATAAATAAAATTTGAGGGTTTGTTTGTAAATACAATTTGCTAATATAATATTCATAAAACAAATATTTTGTCCAATTGCACAGCCCTATTGTTTGTGTTTATACATACATGTGTATATATATGTATGCAAGTAAGTACACATATACACCCAGATATATGTACATTTGTGTGTGTTTGTGTGTTTATATATATTTTTTTCTGAACTACTTTATTAACACAGATCAGACTCCTCCCCCAAAAGTAAAAAAGAAATGACTTTTTACTCTATAATTTACTTCAACAAAAATATCCACGACAACAATACCCATCTCTTGCCAGAGAGAAAGTGTCAACACTGTATGTCACCCTGAAGAAAATCCAAAGCTGAATTTTTTTTTATCTTTCCATAGGAAATATCTACAGAAGGCAAAGAAAGACTGTGACGTCAGAGTTCTCACTACTCACGCAAATCAGCGCTCATCTCCGATTAACATCTCTCTGTCACACCGTCCTGGTCGAAATGCTTAAAGTCAAGTACACGCCACTCATTCAAACAAAGTCGGTTTAGCAGCAAATAGGAAGGGGAATTTTTTTTGTTGTAATTTCTTGTCTTGTGTGTGTGTGTGTGTGTGTGTGTGTGTGTGTGTGTGTGTGTGTGTGTGTAGACAAAGTGCTTCTGCGTTTTTATGCACGTGTGTGTAAATATAAATTTATATATGTACGTATACACGTTATAGAAATCAACATTTTTAATAAATCTCTGTACAATAATAATAAAAAAAGAGTAAAGAATATTATTCGAATGGACGGTTTATGATTTTAACGCAAAACATTTTTCTTTTACAAAAGATTTAGCTTAGGTATTAATGGAAACATTTTCCCTTCGTTTGAATCAAAAAGGCATGTATTGGGTTTTACACAGACTAGGTTTAAGAATCAAGAAGAAAGGCTTTAAGAAATAGTTCACAACTTTTGAAATCTGGGGATCGCGTTTACGAGAGAGGAACTGATAGCAGCTATAGTCTGTGGTAGGCCTGGATAGAAATCTACAAAAACAAGCGATCAAAGAAAATACAACAACACATTATTGGGCTTTTATAAAATAAGAACAATTGCCTATTTTTCGCAGTAACATCCTATTGAGTGACTGTAATGACCAAATCTTAAGTATATCATCTTTCACACAGAATTTAACATTTCTGTGTTGACCTGGTTTGAAACTTTTTAATTTTCATTTTTGTAATTACAATTGAATTACAGTTGCAATTACATTCGGAAAAAATCCTGATTGTGTTACAATAACAGCGTTACAAAGCAGACACACACACACTGCTGTATCCATGCAGATGTTTTTCTCTCCAAGTTTAGATTGGGAATGTAAGGCTTCTCTCTTTCCAACTGAATTGTCGTGTCATTAAAAAGATTCTTGGTAAGCCGATGTCAAAAAAATTAAACAATTCTGTCCTAGATTTAAGAATCCTAATAGACAATGAGCCAAAAAAATATTTTTTTGCAATGGCATCAGGACAAAACTTTTGTTTCCGTCACAGTGGCGGAGGAGGGCAAATCTAGCGCAATCGCTTCTCGAAAACACGAGCAGATAAGGATGCAAACGAGTGCTTCTTTCCACAGAGAATTGGACCCAAGCAAATTTCACAGTTCATTAAAGACCCCTGACCCCATCATTCCTCCTACATTCAATTCGATGTCAGGTAACTGCTGTGCAAAACCGTACTTAGACTGGCTAGTCGCCATTTTAAGTTGCATGTGTCTTTGGTACGAAAACAAAAGAAACAAAATATAGTGTGCAAATATAATCTTTTGTTTCTACAAGTGAATATCATGACACCGTCCAACGCCGTTCCTTCTTAAACGAAGTACCGAAAAAAGTACATTAGTCAGAGCCTTTCTTATGATACAAAACACGGACTCTGTGGCATAAATCTATATTTTCCATGTTCCTATGTACATTCAGAGTTTCTTTAAAGAGCTGAAAAACGCGAGAGAAACCTCCCGGTTCTCCTCAACTCCATTTCTGCAAAATGGTCCGTTTGCTCTGCTCTGGGTTACAGTACGTCATCCTCAACTCCACGATAACAAGGCACGATGAATCTTGCTCATATAAAGTACAAATAGAATCAAAACCCCAGTCGAGAATCAACTTTTAAAGCCCCATTCTCTGAGAAGTCAAGAACAACAAGGACGATTGAACGCGAGGGCATTTCCACCAAAGCGTAGAGGGAAGAGAGGTTTTCATCGTTCTGCGTATTTACAGTAAGATCTTCGACTGACCACCAGGACAAAGAAAAGGGGTTTCTAAGAGCCGGACCCTCGTGTTCAATTCAGCCCTCGCTTAACCACACACACTGAGCATCGCTAACTCAGAGCTAGTCTCGGCTAAAATCGCGATTTGTGTGTTTGGTGGTTCAGTGTGGAAAGATCTATAAGGAGCTTAGGAAGGAAGTGTAACCAAACTTCCTGCCACCAGAGATCAAAAGAGGGGTGAAAAGAAAGAGCTGGATGAAGTCACACACGCCACGTTCAAAAGCTCGGAAAGTTTGCATTTACACCTTTTAACCACTTAATCAAGGGAACGAATGCCTCGATTTTTTTTTCTTTTTTTGTTGATTTTTTGCCTCTTAATGGACGTCCGACAGTTTCCACGTAAGACGTGAATGGCTACAGCAAAAACAAAACGCCGCCGTCTGTTTCGCGTTTCTCTTCCGTTTCTCGAGGTATTCGCATGTTGGCTTTTATATTTGCGGCAAGGCCGTCTGTTGATCGATGCCAGCCACATGCACGCGTGACAGGAAACTACAGAGTGCAAACGTCAACTACTAGCTTCATTTCCATTGGTGCTGAAAGAGTGAATAAGTACATACGGATGCACTGGCGGGCATGTATTCTTTTGAAAGGTGAGGACGTGTCTCCGGGTGACATGGCCATGCAGAGTGTCGGGCTGTTACAGTGAGGGACAGGAATGGCTTTCTCTCTCTGCTCTACATCTTGGATGTGGGCACC
The DNA here is from genome assembly GCA_028031935.1 of Paedocypris micromegethes. NCBI lineage: Eukaryota > Metazoa > Chordata > Actinopteri > Cypriniformes > Paedocypris > Paedocypris micromegethes. The sequence continues at coordinate 16,675,651 of CM051496.1, forward strand.
CGCAGCCCAACAAGGCCTCCAGTGGGATCTCCTTTCCCAGTGTTCTCCAGGATCTGATTCACAAAGTCGGAAGTCTGGCCGGCCACTGTCGGCTTCACTGCAGGGAGCGAAAAAGCAAAGTTTAATGAAGTCGAAATGAAATGTTTGTTTACCTTTTTACAATTCACCCTTTCATATATTTAAGTTCTAGTTGTCTGTTCCGGACAGCGGTGTGGATTGAGCCATTTTCATACAAAACATTAGTCAAACGTTGGACAAGTTTAGAGTGGAGAAGGTACGAATAAGCAGAAATGTGTCCAACCAATCACAAAGCACAAACAAAAGATGATTATGTGAATATTTATTAATTTAGTTGAAACAATTTTGAAGCAGCAATGGCTTAAATAGTGTGAGTTTAAAAGAATAAATTTGATACATATATTAAAGGAGGATCGTCTGAAGTTTTTAATGAATTGTTTTTATTATTTTCAATATAATTTTTTATTCTATGTATGCTATAGATTTTAAATACATTTATATTTAGTTTTGCTATATTTTTCCCCAATTAATTATAGTCAATTATAATCAATATTGGAAACTAATTTAAGTGAAAAAGAAAATTCCCATGATAAAAACTTCACGCAGATTAAATTGACTCAATCCATTGAAAAATTAGTGGAATTGTTGATGCTATGTGAATAGATCATGTTCAGATTGAGACAGGTTTAAATACTAGATAAAGTTAAAAGATAACTGAGAAATGTGTTGCAACAAAACAAATTTCCTGCTGCTCCTCATATGTAGAGTAGTGAGAGTTCCCTCATCCACAAACACAAAAGCAACAAAAAAATGTTAAATGTATGACTCGAAAATGCACTTTTATAAAATAAAGTATGAAAACACTTGATGAATGTGTGATGTCTTTACCTAGACTGTCGTCAATAAGTTTATCCAGTTTCTCCACCATCCTGGTTCCTTTATCATGTGAGATATCGTGAACTCGGCTGACAATTTCTTCTTTGATTGCATTGATCACAAAAAGCAATCGATCTGATAAACAAAGAATTGTTACTGTCATTCCGTCATTTTCACGTTCAAATGTTTTAGGTTTTGTTTCCACTTCAAGGAAACGTACCATATTCAGTGCCAAGACCCCACAGCTTCACTTTGTTTGCTTCATACTGAGCTTTCTTCTTCAGCCTGCAGGCCCTGTTTGCGAAGGCAAGAGCAAAAGACGTATAAGGCATGTTGAGGAGCATTGGAAAAACCTTTTTAGTGACCTTTATCTTCTGCTTAGTCTCTTGAAGCTAAGAGTAGTGGTTTGGAGCTTGCTTTCCACTAGTCAACGTTATTACAAATACGTACTGAAAAAATTTGAAATCTACGGAACTTTTTAATATGGTCACAATAGTCATGAAATTAATGTTTCCTTCACATTGTGGGTTGGTGGGCAAAAACAGGACTTTATTTAAACTTCCTCTATGGTCATGTAGCCATCGCTTGTTTCATTTGTGTGCAGTTGAATCAAAGTGTATCACCAATAAGATGTTATTTAAAAGATGTAGCGATGGGATATCATTTATTTGTATCTCATTAAATGTCAACATTTGTCAACCTTGTAAACATAAAAAAAATAATTAAAAAGGCATAAAACAAAGGCAAAAAACAGGTAATAAAAACAAAGGCATTTTCATTAATTCATTCAAAAGTAATTTTTAAAGAATTAAATAGATTTAAATTAGTCGCAAAGCCTTCATAGAATATAATAGAATATGTACGTAATGTATTATTAAAAACTCTGAAAAATTGTTTTCAAAATTTGGTTTTACCTTGATGCTAGCTTGTTCTTCTCCTTTCGAGAGCGAGGACGAGCGTTCAGCGGTAACTCGCTAACAGGCGTCAGGTCGCCAATGACTTTATTGAGCTTCCTCAGTTCATTTCCAATCTGAAGTAGCTTGCGAGGGTTTGGAGTGAGATCTTCCACGTCTGTTCGTCGTGACTTCTTCAAAGCGTATTTTCCTATAACATGTTTCAAACAAACCCCTTTCAATCTGAGCTGCTTAAACGGAAAGGAAGTGTATAAATGTGGAAATACATTCGCAAGCAGCACTGACAGGGAGTCAGATGGGCAGTCGTTTTATTTTAATAAATCAGGAAAAGATCATTTAGTTCCAATAAACGTTTATGTGTTGATTTTTTTAGTGTGTGTATTTTATAGAGTAATGATGAATTTACTTGTTAAGTTATTAAACTAAATATTTTCACTGTATTGTACTATAATACAGAAATATAATTTGTTCACTTTTTGTGAATAGATTTAATTAATAATTATTTCAAAATAATAAATTGGTTTATTTGAATGAATGATTATGAAGGATGTCTATGAAAAGAAAGGTTTCTCACCATGGTGTAAGCCATTCTTTTGGTACATGTTGCTGGGTAGAGTGTCACGGTCCCATTCCGAGGGCTTTAGCATGCGCTCTTGCTTCGATGGGATGAGCTGTTCACTGTATTCCCAAAAGTATCGGCGCTTACCCCGCTTTCTGGAAATTCCAGCTGTCAGGCCTTTGACATCATCCACCATTTCTGTATCACAACCTATTTAAACAAGCATATAAAGAAGAAACTCATCTTTGAAAAAAAAGAAAAGGTTGGAATAATCTCATAAATAGTGCTCCTTACAAAATATTAAACTGCTGTGATTGTATTTGAAAATTAATTATTTCATTTGGTTTCCAAATAGTGGAACGGAATGAACTACGTCCAGATTTAGATTTTCCTCTTGAATTTGTCTTTCTATTGTTTAACTGCCAGAAATGATTTTTAATTGTCATTCTGTAGCATCACAGCTTTGTAAACATGGCTCTGCCCATCAATATTGTGCACCATGTTTCTGCTGCTGACAAAATTAAAATGTTTTTTTTTTTTTTTTCATATTTGGTGTTGCGAAATCATAAGTAAATAAAGCATAATAGGGTTTCTTGAGTCTTTCTGGAGTTGCGAGTCAAACCAATGGGGTTTAAGGATCAGACCACAAACATCATTTGTGAGTATCAGGAGGACCTCTGATAAATAAACCAGCCCCACATATTAATTCACCAAATTCCTGGGGCTCATAAGGAACACTGCTATAACTACTTTATCTACTTCAAAACTATCTTTCAAGAGACAAGATTCAAGAGAAATCTTATCACTACTTTTTGGTTCACTTTAAATGGTCAAGACAACATTCCCACCTGGTTCTGAGAAGGCATCACTGACGTAGTCGTCTTTATCCCCTTCGTAGTCTTCATCCTCCTCCTCTTCCTCCTCCTCATCTTCCTCTTCATTCTCTGATAGCTCATGCTCACTGCCGAACCCTTCGTCGTGGTCTTCGTCATCAATATCCAAGCCCTCTGCATCCTCTTCCTCCTCTTCATCATCTTCAACTTCATCCTCCTCATCGTCTTCCTCTTCTATGTCAGCAATTGCTTTCCCTGCCAGTCTGGCTCTGGTGAGGAACAAGGAATAGTTGTGCTCTTCTTCCTTCTTCTTTTCAGCAGCAGCGGCAGCAGTGTCGGATTCAAGGGCACTCACGGTGAGCAAGGTATCACTGCTACCAGCTGGAGGAAAATGGACTTTGTGGGTTACCGCTCTCGGGCTTATATCAGAGCAAAGGACCACAGATGCTTCTCGTTTAAGAGTCTCTTTCTTTTCACAGCTCATGGAGGAGGCTGTGTTTGTGGGGATGGCAGGGTCCTCACTAGCAAGTGAAGCATTTGATTCATGCACCTGAACAACAGGGGAAGCTGAAGCAGCAGCCTGCTTGGTTGAGCACTCAACTGAAGGTTTCTGTGGTACACTGATGCAAACCTTGGCTTTACGTACATAGTCCATGTTGTCTAGGAGCATGTTGGGAGCTTTGCCAAGAACCTGAAACTGGGCCTTTGCCATCGTGTCAGTGCTGGAGGGAACAGGCCAGGTAGCCTTCTGGGATCCCTTGGCGAAATCCGGCAGAAGGTTGCGACTTGAAGAGGCGCTGGTTGAGGAATTGCTGAGCCTGCTGGTCTTCTTGGCAATGGTGGCAGGTGGAAATAAAAGCTGCTTTTGACCAACCAACAAGTCGGGATGGTAAAGCGTGTCACAAACCGGCTGTGAGTCCTCGCTGTTGAGCTGAGCAAGGGTAGGCGTCCGGCCTATCACCTCTTCATCCTGATAAGGGCTAGAGAAATCGTCTAGTCCTAAGAAATCCACTTCCTTGGTGCCCCAGATGTCACAACTGGTTAGACGTGTGTATTTAGTCAAGTCTTCCAAGTACGTGTCCCATTGCTCAAAGTTGGAGCTATAAGCTGGGTCGCTGTCTGCCATCTCAGGCAGGTGATCCATGCTGTCCAAGTCCTTGCAGTCTCCTACAGTGAAAAACTCTCCTCCGGGACTCTGGCGGCAGGTGATGTCCCGGTCCTGTGAACATTAAACCATGCATTTGTTGCTATCGCAAGATCATTTTGTAAACAAATGTTGTACTACTTTACACTAAAAGTGTGTATTAAAAATATAAAAATACCAAATATATCAAATATATTTACCCTTAAGACAAAACCCACCTTTATCAGATCTAAACTAAACCTGCATGACCCATCTAAGAAAAAAACGAATTATCTTAACACTGTGTTCAGCCATTTTAGAAATTACTAAATCTATAATACAGTTAATATTTTATAATAAAGTACTAATCACCAGATTCTTTAAAAATGGTCATGGTTGCTTTAATAGACAATAGAGAAAAATCTTTTAAACCTATTTTTTGTCTGTCTTATGTGGATATATTAATTGTAAAAGAGACTCTTAAACCAAATAAATGAAATGTTACAAAATGTGTGAAAGAAAACAATGTAAAAATGAAACGTATTAAAAAACACGTTTAATCTTGTCATTGAATATCATTATAAATACTCTTTGGACTCTACTTGTGTCCCTATTGTAAAGTTGTACTGCTGCTGCAAAGGTGAAATTTTCCCGTTGTGGAGCCAAATTAAGGACTTTCAATTTAATTCAATTAATTTTATCTGAAAATGAAGATTTATGATGAAATAAGAAACAAAGTACTAAAAGTACACCAAAACTACTGCGGGAGAAACAAGAAACAGGTGAAAATAATAAGCAAGATGGCAGACAGATGGAGAGAAAAAAAGGACATATGACAAGGAAAATGTTCTACTGGGTGATGAAGACAAATATCTGCTTATTGTGAATTGTGACAATAACTAATGGCCTCACCAGTTCATACATGAAATCTGGGTCAGAGCTGTTTGCCAACAGGTCTGTGCTGGTCAGTGCCTGGTCAGCAAAAGTGCAGTTTTGAAACGCATCCCCAAAGGGAGGATCCATTCCGCTTATGCTGGGCTGCACAAATCAAAGAGACAGAAGAACGCCATGACATCTAATAAAGTGGCCTTGATCTAACACAGAATCTGAAAGACAGGGGTCATACCTGAGGCATTGCCAAGCACAGGTCTTCAGTTTCTTGGCGGAAACTTTTCTGCCACTTCTTTTGTCTCAGTCAACTATCTGTTTGGTCAATATTTTGCTGAGATTTAATATTTGGAGTAAAAAACAGAATGTCCTTGCTTCAATATGGAGGCTTCAGCAGCACACAAATGGCTGGTTTGTCCTCCACTGCTTACTGTTATCTGTAAAGAAGTAAGCGAGAGTGAGATTAGCCCAATGGGAAGCTACACAATAGCGATTATCTGCCACAAAGTGTATAGATAGATTTGCATAATTTTATTCAGGTTTTGCTCCATGTTTAAGAACTGGTTGAAGAATGTCTTGATATTTGCAAGTCAAAAACAAACATGAGTCAAAAATGCAAATCAGTTTGCAGTTCAGAAAATCTACTGGCCGCAAAAACATAACCAACTAGCCTTCTTGTATTTCAATTTCAATCAAGCGCTAGAAACTCGATGCTTGCTTCATTGTGCTAGGTTGATGGTTCAGGTATCAGAGAAAGTAGAAACATTCATAATTTGCTTAAATTAAAACAAACAAGTCCCATATGATAAAAGACAATTGTGTCCTATTAGGCATTTTGACGTGATCAAAGGTTCAAATCCCCGACAGGCAGCTTCAATTTAGTTAGCAAATTCAGGTAGCAGATACAATAATTTAACCAGAACGTTTAATTCTTTGTGAGTTTTGGTTCTTAATTCTTGGAGTCATCATCGTATTGTATGTTGAGAAGTGTATTTCTGCTTATTTTCTGGAGAGAGCGACCTCTGGTGGATCCATCTGTCATTTGCTATAGGAATTTACGGAATTTTCCCCATTCCGAAGGCAGGCAGAAGAACTTAAACCCTAATGTTCAGCTGTTTGGAATGTGGTAGTCTGAGAAGAGCACATAGCAATTCAAAACAAATTTACCAAATTTGTAGTGATATTTGTAATGATTGTAAAAGGTATTTGTATAATATGTAAAAATACATATTTGTAAAAATTTGTAAAAATATTTGTAATGATTGTGAAAGGCACAATGGAATTGTGTAGTTGCCTTTGATGTTTATCCAGTTGAAATGTGTGGTTTCTTTGATGCCTGGATGAACTTATCTGAGAACAGAATGTACTACTAGTGGACATAAAGCGATTCTGTTGTACAGTTGTGCACCACTAGTTCTTCCCTTTAGGCTGCTACAATTTCAGCAACTAAATCCTATAGGATCAGGTGAAAGGACAAGTGTTTGAGAATTATGTTGAATGGTGGCTCACCTCAAACTGTCTGCACAGAATTTGCTTTTGTGTTTGCAGAACCTGGTCGATAAGTCTTGGAAAATAAAAATAGTGTAAAATACAGGGGTGGCCAACCAGTCAGAAACTAAGAGCCACTTTTTTCTGTGTTAGAGCCACAAAGAGCTACAAAGAGCCACATCATACACGTGCACACATAAACATCATCCCATTCCTTAATCTTGTATGCACGTACACACACAGACCTCTGCTCAGCCAGATTTAATGAAAATAACCACACCAACATGATAATATTAGTTACTTTTCAACAGTTAACATTGTGTGCATATTTGACTCATGTCATGTGAAAGCTCCTGAAGAGCCGCATGAAACTAGTTAAAGAGCCGAGGCTCAAGAGCCACGGGTTGGCCACCCTTGGTAAAATACATGGGTACACCTGGATTGTCTGGTATATAATCTTTTGGTTCCCTGCAGATATAAGTGCGATGGTCTGTGAGAGCCAGTAAAGGATGTTTCCCATTCTGCCTTCACTACGAGAAGCTCCCAGTTTCCAACATCAAAGTTATAGAATTAATGTATCTAAATGTTTTTAACTGGATTATCTTGCTGCTAGAATACAGTGCCTACAAAGCCAATGTTTTTAAATGATAACATTAATACGGTTGATTGCATGAAACATGCATTAAAATCCACTTGATAAATATTCAATATTTCAAAATATTTTATTTATTGAGTAAAACGTACATGCACATGAGGAGAGTTAAATTTGTATTAATTTTTGTTTTGACTATATAAAAGAAAAAGACATACAACGGTTAAAAGATATCCATTACAAACATATAACTATACGTACTAATGTTGGCAACTTACCAACATTATACAAATCTAACTCAAACAGAAACAAATCAATCGTTTATTCAGTCAGAAAAAAAAAACTTCTCACTTAAAATATGTAACAAATTATTGTTTTTTTAAGAGCAGCTGATAAAAGTCTTTAAGCAGCAGACGAAAAGACCTTCTGTTTCTCGTCTTCTTGCATTTTAGATGGAACGATACTGAAGCTGCTGCTCAGAGATGGGACAGTATCCTTCTCCAGCAATGCTGATACCTTCACTAGCAACCAATTTTCTCCCATCTCTTCTACAGCATCTAGAGACTGAGCCAGCCTGTCTGAACAGCTTGTTCAGTCTCATCCTGTCTGCAGCAGAAATGCAAACCACACTAAAAAAAACTCTGAAGCCACCATTGTGTTAAAAAAAAAAAAAAAAACCCACATCAGGGCTCATTGCATTCCAAATGAATGTAATCTCCTCAGGTGGGTCTGCTCTGACCATGTGTATAGATGGGATCAGCATTCAGATCAGTCCAACTTGATGTTCAGATGAACACAGATATGTTTGTAACAGTCCACTCTATCCTGTCCTTTTCCTGGACGTTCACTGGTGTCAGTGCCTGCAGAAATCCACCATGAGTTCTTTGGTCTTCCCCGTGTTTCACTAGAGGCAGCTCTGTTGGCACCAGTCCACGGTCCTTTTTAGTCTTCTAAAACATCTGCAGGAGACAGAGCCCTGACACACAATCCTCCAGTACTGTGCAAATCTAGTGAGGTTCTCCAGGCAGTGAGGTGAAGCTGTACCCCATTTACATTAGCCCCTCCCTCAGGAGTATTGCTTGAATGGCATTAAGAACGTAAAATTGTCTCTCCACTGTAAAGCCAGCTTGTGGAAGCAGAAAAGGCAGGACAAAATACTAGTAATGCCAAGAAGTAGTAAAAATGTTCCTTAATCCTTTAATACAAATAAAATTAAACTGCAGACTAGCTATAATACAGTCCAGAGCCTTGGTCTGAGTGAAAAACAGACAAAATAAATGCGGCTTTTGTCGCTCAACACAGCGGCTACCCGCCATCGCTTACAGTGTGTTGTTCACTTTGTTGTTGAGCAATGTATAGCAAAAAAGACAGAGTACAGAATACTGTACATGATTGTAAACAATATAGAGGGCTTACTACTGCTATATTAGCTGTTGATTGAACTCAAGCATTTGTTAAAAGTTGCACAGCATCTGTCTGAGAAATTACAGCTCTATCAATTCGGCATGATTTTCGTTCAAAACAAAATTACTGTTGAAGGTAAAATAAATTCATAATGTCATAACATGGGCCAATTAGAAAAAAAGTAGTTTATATTCAATATTTCAACAGTCAATCAGATTTCTACAAAATATATTAACATTTATTGTTAAGTTCTAAGTTAAGTTCTGTGTTTTAAGCATATTAGCTTTTTAATTAAGGTTTGTGCATGGACATGGAATACAACTTGGTGATGTGGTTTCATGTGTGATGGGGAAAAATATTATTTTAATTAAATACTGTTTTGAAGGACTTCTTAAAATGAACAACACAAACACAGACAATAAATCTCACTAATAAATGTGCACTGCTCACTGAACAGTAAAGGGGCGTCACCTGTACGATGACTGTTACGTGAATTCAGAATGACCTACTAAACATCAGCGCTTCACGTCTCGCCTATCTGCCCTTCTTCAATTCGTCTAGAAACTGTAAATAATCGACTTTGATACAAAACTGTGAGTAACATAAAGGAAACTACACTTTAAAATGTTGATAGGACTTGTAAAATCGAGCGGAAGCACTAGTAAGAAAAACAAATACGGTCAACCAAACCCGTTGCGTCACTGCGCCAACGCCCACGCAATCCCGTCACATGATTGGTTAGAGAACGTAAAAGAGCCCGCCTCCATTTAAAAAAGATTGGGCCGACTCGATGTCATTAAAACGTATTACACAAACGTTACGCCCCGCTTAAAGTTCGGTGGTACCGACAAGCAACAAACAAAACGGCAGGCCTTCCCACGTTACGTAAACAGATGTAAAGCAATCGTTTGTGAACGTGAACTCATAGTTTAGAAATATTCGCCGTCACATCCTTCACGTTTAGCATTACTGCACGAGCGCGAGTAGCATGATAGAATAATCTCTCTAGCAGAAAACAACGTTTGCACACTTCCCACAAGTTTGTTCGAATACACGATTAAAGACCTAAAATGACGTTTTGAAAAGTAATCGGAGTGATTAACGAATTGTTTAACGAAACAAGCGATGTCCCGCTCGTTCACGCTATACTGATGGGGGGCGTGTACCCTCGCAGACAAACAAACGTGAACATGATTTAGGTAACACATCGAGTTTCCCCAGGACAATCACAATGCTGTACTAAAATTACAAATCTAAACGGTTACAATTCGCTTTTAGTTGTTCTCGTAAACAAGTGGAAACAACTTTAAGCACGCGTCTAGTTGTGTTTTGTCCAGTCTTCTTGACATATTAGCAATCGTATGTTTACATTTGCAATAAAACCTTCCATAGCATTTACCTCAGATTCTGCGTGTAAATAATGTTCACGCTTGTAAACAGCGGTGCATGAAGTAGCTCAGCAAAGCACATGTTGACCGTCTAATTATTATTATTTTTTAACCCGTGGACGTTATAAAACGTTTTGACTGTTAGGCTGACAGATTGCTCCCCGTTTGCTCATCACTAAGTCAGATAGAGCAAACATGCACATAGATCTAGATTCCAGGACCAACATTCTCATCTCTCCACTCATCAACCTGAACTATCACCGCTTAAACCACCGTTGGCCTGCGGGAGAGGATGAACATGCAATTCAAGCGAAGATGCCACATATTAGGGGGCGTTGGGAAGCAGTAAACAGGTCAGTGTCTGATGAGGAACTACAGAGCTGCTTTCATACTATGGCCTCCGTGTCCCTCCCCTCCGCTAGCGAAACTTAGCCACAGAGCTAATAACAACAACCAGCGTTCTGTTCATCCACAAACAACTGTCTTCAAGCGATACGCCGCGCTCTCGTGGTCAAAAACACGACTTACCTGTGGGTTGTTCGTACACTAGTAAGACAAAACGCCGTGAGTCCGAATGTGTAGGTCTCCTGTGAAACTTAATGTCATCTCTCTTCAATCCACGCCGTCTTCCTCTCTGGTTTGTTTTGTTTATCTTCTTCCTGACGGGTTCCCGGAAAGCGCGTGACTCTCGACCACGTGCTTCTGCTCTGGCCAATCACGTGGCTTTCTCGGTCCTGAATAAAAACAAGCATTTCAAATCCCCGATTCTAGTCTGTTCTAGTGAATTCTATTCGACCCTGAGTTTCTGTCTTAAAACTACCGTGTTTACAAGCTAAAAGACTGATCCAAATTAAGAGTCTGGGCATAACTATTCTACTATTTGTGTAATAATGTAATTATGCAACCATACAATATTTGTATAATAACATTTTTTTGCAACTATAAAGACTAAATCATTGCATAAGGTATATTATTTTGTTACTTGGGTCCCTCCAAAATTAATTTCACAAATCTTTATAAAAATGTGTATTCAATTGTAAAACCTAATAATACGTATGCAGAACATTTAAAATCAGAGGTATTTAAAGATGAGACAAGATTAAAAGATTTAAAAATTACATTTTAAAACGAAATGTTCTGTTTTTTCACAAGTCCAATTGATTGCAATAATGTGAGACAAGTTTGTTATGAATCATATATAATACAACTGTATTGTATGTATATTACAGTATGTATGATTCTATTGTTCTAAAAAAAACATAAAAACAAACACAATTGGTGTTATTAACATAAAACAAAACATTTTTTAGAGGCGAGAAAAATTATCGAGATCTGACTGTGGTCAGGGTTTCTCGGCTCTTTTGGTTTCACTTTACATATTGTCACCTTTTACATCGCTAGGGTGCAACTTTCTTTCCCCGTTTTACAGGTTTCCACAAATGCATTACTGAAATAAATGTCTCATTTACTAAAATGTAAATGGAAGGTTTAAAAATGTATGTTTTAATTTTTATTTAGTCTTGCAAATCCCAGTGCTGTACACAGAATGTACAATTCTCAAAACATCATAGCAAATTAGGATCCATTAAAACAAATTCTGCTTATTATGAATGTAAAAAGTGCAGTCCGCACAAAAAAAAACACTTAAGAATTAAAAAAAAGTTTTAACTTCACCAATTAGTGTTACATTGATGGTTCAGTACTCCACTGATATCATTTTGTCAACTTTTTCGAATTATTGCCATCAGAAGCAACAAAAAACATGCTAGTTCACAAATATTGCAGTTCATCTACGTAAAAAGGATTGTATCTGCAAATTAAAATGGTCACAACTCCGTCTTCACCTTATGCATGAGATCTTTCTGGTCAATCATTTCAAACTGTCTGTTCCAGCGGTGATATGCCAGCAGCGCTATATTTTTGGCCGCTACTGAGCTCATCTCCATTGCACTTCCGGCCCATTCGATTCCGTTGAGGAAGTACAAGCTGTGATGCAGGACCACCGGAGGCAGGCCCTGCATGCTGCCGTAGTGAGGGTACGCCAACCAGTCTGTGACCTGCACGGAGTAGTACGACTTGAACAGACTCTTCAGCTCGACCTTCTCCAGAGGTTTGGGTGAAAACACCTTGTAAACTCCGGCCTCCTGAGGCTGCTTGCGCCGAAAACCGGAGCTGATGTTGACGGGGCAAACGCTGGCCACACTGTTGAAGAACAGGCCAGGAGAGTCTGTGGTGAGAATGCTTGAGAAAGGGAAGAGCTTAGGGTCAGGAAAGCCAAAGTAGGTGCAGTTTAGATATCCGTGGATGATGGACGCCACCGTTTGGTGGTAAGAACCCGTTACTTCTGGCAGCTCTGGTTCAAAGTTGTGGAAAGATATGCCAGAGTTGACGTTTTGCTGCAGCGGTGTGGCTACCACCACAATGTCATACAGCTCCGAAGCTTGTTCATGTTGAGAAGTGTAAGTGAGCTCGTATTGTTGATAGTCGCCTGAGAGGAAGAAAAAAAAAAACATGTTAAAAATAAAAACTTATTGTAACGTGTGAAAAGCTAACTATGTTTGTACGGTTGTTATGTTAAGCATGGTTGAAAATTCACTGTCATTTTCTATTAAATATTAAGGAATTAAAAAAAACAACAAAAATTTAAATCAATAGAAAAAAAAGTGTCCTAAAATCTCTCGAAACTTTGTATAACATTGTGTATCCCTTTAAAAAAAAATAAATAATAACAATTTTATTAAAATGTGTATTAATTGAAACTTTTTTTTTTTTTTTTAAGTTTTATTTCCCCCCTAAACCTTTTGGAGCGGAGCTTAAAAGCTGGAGTAGCTCACACGCTAATTCTAGCAGTCTAAAATTTCTCAATGATGTTTTGGTTAAAAAGTGTTTACAGCTATTTTTGTCAGCAAATTTTACAGTTTAAGAAAATTGCCAAGAAAAGGGAGATAGAGAGAAACGCCTAGTTCTCATATGTCACCTTTTTTCAAGCATCCTCACCCCAAACAAAATATAAACATGCAGTACAGTATATCTCCAGTAGGGGGGGGGGGTATGATTTCTGTCAACAGATATGGGCTTTATCTAGGTTTAGTTCATTTTAATTTCTTCTTTTCTCCTGCTATTTGGTGCTTTTCTAGCTGCAAGCCCTCATTCACGCCTGCTAATTGGTTTGTTGTTTCAATAATAAATATATTCATGGATTACAACCAGAATCATTACACTAATAATTACAGACATATTGGAAATACACGAATATAAGCATCCCCTGATTTTTTTAACCTCTGAAATTGGAGGGAAAAAAAGGTGCTTACATTTGCAGAAATATGGTAATATAAAAAAAACATAACAGACCATAAACAACCAGGCAGTGTAATGAAAAGAAACTAATAAAAATAAATAGATACCAATAGTTCGGAGAGCGATGGAATCAACCCGGCTGTTGATCAGATTAGCTTTAGCTAGTTTCAGCAGTCCGGAACAAACCAGCTTGTTTCCTCCTTCCACTGCCCAGAGATTGGCTTGTGCACCCGCCAGAGACACGGCACCTTTGCCAACATACAGAAACAACTTTGATGCAAAGCCAGTGTTTTATTAACAGTCACCATTGTGTATTCATGGAGAGGAAAGACCCAAGGAGCTTCTTGGATCAGGGTGCTCACCCACGAAAGCAGGGATGCTGATGTTCTGGCCGTAGTTCACTCTCATGATTGGTTCTATGACTTCATCAATGAAGTGCTGCGAGACCCCCAGCTCCAACAGAGACTCGGAGAGAGAGCGCTGGGTCATGTTGATGAATCCCGAACCCCCCAGAGAGTGCAGGAGCTCCTCCACTGAACTGAAGGCGTAGCCATGGGCCTGGTACTTATAGATCCTGGCAAAAAAAGCCCATGGCAAGCAAGAGAAAAGAAAAGTTAAACTGACTGTTTGGTTGATGCACAAGTATGTTCTTCTGTATAGCGTATTTGTATCCTCTTCCGTTTTTCTATACACCCATTCCGGCTATAACATATACAGTAATGTATGCTACTGTACATGGAGAATTTTTCCCTTGAGATCTACTAGTTTTTGGAGAATTTAAAAAATAAATCCAGTTTTTCTGAAATATTTACTACAGAAAGTACATAACAAAAACAATGTATTGATCAACTAATGCAGTGAGGTTTTATTTTGCAAATCATGTAACTGTGTGTGTGTGTGTGTGTGTGTGTGTGTGTGTGTGTGTGTGTGTGTGTGTGTGTGTGTGTGTGTGTGTGTGTGTGTGTTGCGTGGGTATATGGAGGCAAGAAGAGTTTGTCTATATACTGTATATTTTTGAGTCTGTTGGTGAAGAGCGTCTGCCAGATTAAAAGTTATTTTTTATTGTGCGTGTGTGTGTGTGTGTGTGTGTGTGTGTGTGTGTGTGTGTGTGTGTGTGCAAAATTAAACTCTTCATGATCTTTTAATTTAAACAAAAACAAGTCTGGCAATTTTAAGGCAACAATTTGCATAAATGCCTGGTGTTTATTTTGGTATGCTTTTTATATATTTTCTTAAATCCAATCAATTTTCTACTAGTAATTCCATTTCTGGAATGGAACAGGGAGCTGTGGGATAATGTACCGGATTGGTGGCCACACACCTTTGCACAGCTTTCCATTGCCAATTCACAAAACGCATGTTTTTGGACTGTAGGCAGAAACCACATCTAGTAAAAATATATTTTGAATTAAAACGAGTAAACTACCAGTGCCAATTCTGACAAGTTATTTTTAGCATTATTATTATTATTATTATATATATATATATATATATATATATATATATATATATATATATATATATATATATATATAATTTTATATTATACATGACGATTGAAATGTTCAACTTTCAAGCACACCAATTGACATGAAGGATCAACATCATCCTTATAAAAGGCTTTGTGCTTTTAATTCCTTTGCCTTATTTGTTCAAGAGCTAGTGTGCCTGCTATTGTCTATTGAAGATTCAGATTAAATCGAGACTAGACACACTTTTATGCACTGGAATCAGTTCTTAGTTTCGTGGATTGTTCCATTAGATTCCTATTTGCTTCATTCAGACCCTAACACAGACGCCAACCATTTGAACCAATATCACAAGTCTGGCCTGGGAACGAGATGGAAAAAGTCTGGGTGTCACTGCTCAGCCTGCTGCCTTCATAACCCGGCTCAAGAAGAGCATTAGAGGATGGACAAGCAACATTAGGACCAGAGAAAGTAGTAGACGAAAGTATGGGGATCAGTGCTCAGCCTAGCCTGCTGTCCGTGTGAGCTGGCCACAGAAAAGCAGATTTAAAAAAAGAACCAAGGGATGGGAAAAAAGTACCTTTTGAAAACCATTGTCCTACCTCATAAACTTCTCCATGATCTCTTCCACCCACATCTGCAGCCGTATGAAGCTGATCCCATAGCGCCACCATATGCGAAACAAATCCAACAGATACCAGTCTGTCTCCTCCAAAATGAACTCCTCTCCGTTAAACACGGCAGTTTTCCCAGCCACGCTTTTGCGATACTTCAGCCCTGTGCAATGTTGCAAAGCAGAAGTTTGTAAATATATGCTACATACACCATATAGAATTGCAACTAACCCAGTTGTTGGACAAAGTCCTGCATGTGCAGGTTGAGGGAATGGATGATGGATCCACCGGACTCATAGTCCTGGTGGTTCACAGTGACCGTGGCCAGTCGACCACCAACGGACTCTTTCTCAAAGACATCGATTCTTACTTCAGGTCCAAAATGTTGCCTCAGGAAATGAGCTGTAGAAGTTCCTCCAATTCCAGCTCCAACCACAGCTGCAAACACAGACAGACAACACAGATTACGGAGTTTTTTTATGAAAAGATCTTCTAGTATGCACAACAATATCATATAGCATAACCAATAGCAAAACAATCGATCATACTATGTACTTGTGCTGAGCAACACGACCAATCTGACTAGTTAAATCACACAGCATGATGAATCACACTGCGTAACATGATCATCCTGACTAGTTAAGATGCACAACTTGAGCAATCTCACTACTAAACTAGATGGTTAAACCACTCATCTTGCATACATGTTACTGCCGTCTTTGAACTTGAACAATGAAACCGACACACCGCTTTCATCTGACAGCATTCATTAATTATGATGGTGTTAATTTACAATTTATTGTAATCATTTTTTATGATGAAACATAACTTACCTATCTTAGACGGGGGCGCACCAGCAACTTTCGCGATTTCCCAATTTGCGATTACAAAAAGTGACAAACAAAGAAAGATCATCATCGCTGCATTTTAACACGCGACCCTGTATAAAACAATCCTCGGAGGAGCAGATCGCGCGCGCATTAAACTGAGAGTGCACCGGTCCCGAAAATTATGTTATTATCTCGATTGTTGATTACACGGAACGTCGGGAGATTTATTTCATTTCACAATATGATAACTAGCAGTAGCACACGCAATGGAAATTAGCTCCTCGCCCCGGTATCAAACGCGCATTGCGCATGCATCAGTGTGCGCCATCACACTTTAACCAATCAGAACTGGACTATTCTGGCCAATCAGAGCCCTAGACGTTCTTTGCGCTGCCTGCAATGTTCACTTTTGGGCAAATTGTAAATTCGAATGTTCTCGATCTTTGTGTTTTGTACATTGCGATCTTATAGAATTGTAACAACAATGAGTTTAAACCCTTTAAGAATTGTGAGCTCAAAGACTAAAATTTAATTATTTGAAATGTACACTATTAACATAATTAAACATGTCGAAACCGAACACGGACAGGGTTTTCCACGTCATAACACACGGTATTTACAGAGCGGAAGTCGTGCAGCAAACTTGACCGACATTTCCTCCTTAAGTGGTTTTCTCAACAACACCACACTCACTCTTTTTTTCTCACTCGCACTTCACACCCTTTCGTTGCACATTCAGAACGATGGGTATTTCCTGTGCGTGCGTGCGCGTGCTCGTGAACAGACTTGTGTTGACGTGGTGCTGATGATACTGGACTGTGGGGCTTATCGCTTGTGCGGCTGCAGGCGCATGACAGGCATCCGTCACTTTCCGCGGTTCCAGGAATGAGTCATATCCCGCCTGGTGATGTAGATCTGCGCTGAAACTCACGGCACTCGCAGCTATAACGAGGTAAGAGGGATTTTAGACACTACTTTTAAACACGGTTGTCGCTGCATGCAAAATCAGCAACAAGTGCGGATAGTCTCTGAAAGGTCAAACTGAAATGTTATCTAAATGTCAACGTCTTTTTTTCTGTTTTAATTACACGTGCGCGCCCACACATCTGCATGTTTAAAACAGTACGTATATATCGTAGCATTTCAAAATTGAAGTTTAGTTCTTTATATAACACCTGTTGTGAGATCATGATATGTGTAAATTGTGTTAAATGTAATAATTGCGAGACAAATAAAATCAAGAAATATGCGTATCTTGAGAATTGTTCTTTTGTGCCAATGAAGCTGAACATTTGAACTTTAAGTATTAATGTATAGTATAAAAACAAGTTATTTTATAATTAACATTGATTCAATAAAATATCGATTTTAAATGATCACGAACTAGAAATTCAACAATAAAAAGATCAACTGTCCGGTTCTGTTCATTGCTGATCTATATGTTTTGTGTTTTTCAGTGTTCATATTGTTCGTATTCTGAGCTCTGGGCTTTGAGAACTGATTTCCAAAGGCGTATGTGGTGTCCCGCCCGTGGAGGTCAATTCTGAAGCTCGGATGCTCCAGTTCTGCTCTCAGGCTAGAAATTTCATAAGTGAAGTTATCTTATAATAATGGTAAAAAAATTGCATAAGCAGATTATAATCTTAATTTAAAATTGCACACTTGCAAAACTGAAAAAACGCACAACAAAAAAACAACATCAATAGTTTTTAAAAAGAAATTGTACTTGCAGCCTTCTGAAATATTAATGTTAACCTTCCCCCAAACTCATAATAAAAACAAAATATCTTTCATTATAATAAATTGTCTAATACAAGTGCACTGAAAGTACATCACAGAAACAACTGAAATACAAGATCTAAAAGCAGTTTAGCAGCAAACTATGTGAAAACTAATTTTGGTGTCATTTTCAAAACATTTGGCCACGACTGTAGATGTATAGACAGAGAAAACAAAACGTGGAACAAATTCAGATCAAGAACAAAAATTGTTGCATTTATTTGCAGTTAATACGTGTTCAAATTCGAACCATTCAAATAGAGAACGGACACCAACACACTGGATGTTCCGAGACAGGAAGTAAAATAGGCTGCAGCAGGTCACTCAGCTGTGACTGAACCACAAGACGCGTTTCCAGTTCATAAAAGTTGAAATCGGCACATGGACCCCGTGCTAGCAAACATAAAGCTACACAAGCTAGACACGTTTCAGAAGTAGCTATTTGCTAGAACTAGCGCCGGCCCAGGTTGTCCATCAGAGTCAAGCAAGCGTCACTTCGTGGAGCGACGCGTGGGTTCTGAGGCAGTGGGGGGAGGCGGCGGACCCTGACGGTCCAAGTCCTCGATGTAGAAGGTGACTAGCTTACGCCGCTCCTCAGGGACACAGTCCAGGATCAGATAACGCTTGTCATTCTGAAGGATCTTCTCAAGGTCCTTGAGGTGCTGGTCCGACTCCTGGATGAGCTTCCGTGACCTAGAGAAAACCAGCACATACAGTTCACAATCGGCTTTACCACTGGACAATGATGTTACATTTCTGCATACAGTATTAAAATCAGTGTGATACTCGCAATATGACACACAAGGTTATTTAATAAAATTACTGATTAACCGACTGAGAGGGTTAGATAAACACACAGAATGCATCACATATACCTATACGTGATGAACTTGGTCTCTTTTAACAAGGTCCTGAAGTCGGCTTTGGCTGTGATGTACTTGTCCTTTATATAATCTTCAAACTCCCGCTGCTTCTTCTGCAAGAGGAGAGAACGAGCGTCAGAGTGGAAGACGAGCCGACGCGTCGAGTGACTCACCCTGTCGCTGCTGGAGAACTTGATGCACCGCGGGTCGTCTTTGATGATCTTCTTCACCTCTTTCCATGTTGTGGTCAGGGAGATCTGTCAGAGAAACCCAAGTACTGTAAAAATACTGCACAATCCAACTAAGCAGTTTGCGAGACTATCAATAAACACAAAAATCTGAATGATCCGTTTCATGGACTTAAAAATAGAATATTCAGTCTTGAAATGACCATCTTCTTGTATCAACTCATTGACACTTCACACACACTTTGGTGGATTTTATCCCAAGATCAAAAAAACATGTTGCTATGAGAAGCTGATAAACAACAATTTAAAACTGATCATGTCGCTTAATTGCAAAAACCATAATCACTCCCATAATCACAGGTTTATTTTTGTCGAGGTCGTTGTGTTTCTTGGGCAACGTGATACTTCGGTTTCTGAGTTTGACTGGTGAACCCACTCACCACTCACTATTTCAAGCTAGGTCTTACTTTCAGATTCAATGCACAATGATCTCACCATGGTAGTTTCATCCAGAAGTATCCGGAACTGCTCTTTCTTCCTCTTAGCGAGAGCCTCCACGTGTTCCTCAAACAACTTCTCCTTCTCGTGTCTCTCCAGGAGTGAGGAGGTCTCCCAGCGGTGATCTTTACGCAAATTGCGCCTGGTATCTGACCAGGACGCGTCCGTTGACCTGACCTGTGTGAGAACACAACGTCGGATGAGAAAAAGTAAATGTCTATGCATGTGGACCAGATGGAGTAAAGCGGAACGGACCATGTCAGACAAGAGAGCTTTAAAGTGCTGCAATGCTTCCTCCCGCTTGTGCTGGGCGCGCTCTCGGTCGATCTCTTTGGTCTGCTCAGATCGAGCTCGCTGCACTTCCCGCTCTCTCTCCCGCAGACTTGCCTCGATTCGGGCTTGCCTCTCAATCTCCTTCTCCTTCTCTGCATCCACACTCTTCATGAGAAAAAGAAAGAAGACTTTTGTTCAGCCTTGATAACAAATATATTAGTGTGTTCAACGGTATCTTTGTTTAAAGTTGTTAGTGCTGCTTTCGCACCTCCTGCTGGCAGAAGACATGAGTCACAATCTGAACAAACGTTTCATACTATAGATTATTAGAACTAGACTCAAAAGGCTTTCAAGAAATCCTAATGTAACCTTTTAAAACGTTCCAATTCAAAACTTTTGCCATGTTGCATATACAAGAGCAATTGTGATGTACATTTGATTATTGAACCATTGAGAATGACTACTGTACTATAATGGAGGTATCTGTTCCCGGCTGATCCTCAGGACTTGCCTTTGACTGTTTCTCCACATACTGTTTGTACAGATCTTCTCTGGCGGCTGAGCTCTCCACAGCTTTGTAGCGCTGGTCCGTCTCTAGTTTGTCCTTTACTTTACTCCAGCGCTGAGAAGTGTCCACGTGGTGGTCAGATAGCAAGTCGAAGAAGTCCTGCTTTACCTGCAGAAGCAAACATTTGTAAAGTTTTAGCTGAATTCAAGAAATCACTCTTTTAAAGTTAAATATTTCAGCGCATCCTAAAAAGCCAAAGTTCCACATGACATCACTTTCTTTCACCATCTCTAATGTTCAACAATTCAGAGTATTTTGGACCTTGTTTGTAAAGTACAGAGGAAAAAGTCCCTTATCAAACCTTATCTACTTTGTTCTTGGAGTCGTCCTTGTCCTTCTTTCTCAAGGTAGTCACAAACTCAATGAACATGGCCTCTCTGTCCTTCATCTTCTCAATGGCCTTAAAACGAGGATCTTTGCCATGTCTTGCTGCAAACTCGCTGAATGTGGTTCTAAGATACATACAAAATGCATGAGATAAAGTTTATAAAGCTTTTATAAATGTGAGTGTGTGTGTGTGTGTGTGTGTGTGTGTGTTAATACACTAAATCCCAAAGCACACAAAGTGGAAATTGGCCAACAGCACTGATTATTGGCCGTACGAAATACAAACATGAAATCGTCAATTTTCTTAGCTTTTGTTGACCAGAAGTGTTACCAAAAGACATTAATTGCTTTCTTTTACTTATTACTATCAGAAGTGCTAAGTCAATCTGAAATATAGTCAACAAACATGCCACAGACCTGATGCCAAGCTTGGAATCTTCCATCATCTTCCGGAAGTCGTCTTTAGCTTGCATGAGTTTGCCTTTTCTTTCCTTCCTCTCCTCTTCAGCTCGAGTCTTCACGTATTGATCAAACACCTGCTCATACAAACAGAGAAGGTGAAACACTAGATTTCTATGATGACGAGGTAAAACTCGCAGAAACAAATTATCTCCTTACCTGTTTCCTTTCTTTCGGGTTTAACAACAGATATCGAGGATCGAAAACAATCTTGTGCAGCTCTTTGTCCCAGGTGGAGAAAGCTGAAACCTGCAGGCGTGAAGAAGGCCGATGTGTAACTGACATGCACATTTACTACAAAAAAAATCATTAAAATTATACTTCATTAAAATAAAAATATACTTGCTGGAACAAATGAATTCATTAAGACTAGAGTATACGAAATGTTCTACTTTTTTTTTCCTACTAATGCACATATCGTCAGAGATGAAAAGCAAAATTGTACATGAAAACACATTAGATAGCATCAAAGTGGACAACACTTTGGCAAGTGCAGTCTGGAGACAACACTAGAAAACCCAAATGCAGTTTACAGTTCGAACAACCATGAAACTGAGCTGTCAATGCTTGGGTTCACAAACTATTTGATTCATCAACAAAAACATTCCAAAGTATACGTTTAGATCATAAACTTAAAAGGCGGCATAACAATCAAGAACATAAGTCCAAAAAAAAACAGAAGTCTTGAGGTGAATAAAAAAAGGTTTGCTTTTGCGCAATGTTGTTTCATGTCAATAACACTGTAACAATAACTTGCATTATCAATAGTTTAAATGAACATGTATATAATAAGTAACACTGCGTTTAAATTCTGACGTGTTCATGCAACAAATTATCATTGACATAACTCTGTAAAAGCTAAACGATTTACACATCATCAGAAGTGTAATAACAGAATCAAACACAGCGTCAATACGGCAGGGCGGTATGACGATAATACATCAATTCACCTACATACAGCATCTAAACAATATAAATTACTGGATTTAATTATAAAATAGAATTGGCTTATAATTGTAAAAATGTAAAATAATAAAAAACCTCAATGTGCACAAAATACATTAACTAAAAATAATTACTAAAACATTACTTTCAACTTCCATATTTTATGTTTATAATTTGATGCATACAATTGAAATTAAACGCTATTTTAATGAACAAAATAATGACACACTGAAACACCAAACAGCAATTTCAATTAAATTATTTGATATTATCATTATCTACCATTTATAAAAAAAATTACAAAAAGAAGCATCCAGACAAGAAACTAAAACCTCACAAAAAGCCCTTAGAACAATTATGGTCATACCACCCGACCTTGAAGCAAGCACAAAATACAGTCCGCAGGGATAAAAACAGTGAAAAACCAGTAATTCAGGTTATTAAGAAACTTAGTTTCTCATAAGAAGAATTATAATAAGAACTTAAAATTGTACCTTGTTGGGTTTCCATTCAGATTTATGTGCCTAACATTACAGAGCTGGTTAGAGAATTGCGTTGGATTGAAGTGTTTTACCCCTCTCTCCAGCAGCATGTCCCTGAACTGGTTCAGACGGGCCTCGAGCGGAACCAGGGCCCGATCCCGAGCGGCCTTCAGCTCGGCCTCCGCGGCCGCATCTTTCTCACCGTCACCCTCTTTCCCATCGTCCTTCCTGCAGAGAAAAGAGTAAAGAGAAACCCTCAGGAATAAACTCCTCTCTTAGCCTCAGGTCATCTGCATCTGCGGAACATTTTAAAGACTGAACATTTCCGTATATCCATTAGTTGTGTGTGGAGGAGTTGTGGTTGTCTGATAGAACTGGGAATTTTCTAGAGCCGTCATTTTTATTCTTTTGTAGTTAGTACTTCCTTGTGAGTAAAACATCAAAGAGGTCACAAAGTGTTTGTTCGTACTTCTGCTTAAGCTTGTAAAAGCAAAAGCCCAAGACTTTGTTATGTCAAAACACGTCAGTGAAAGACTGAAGAATTGATTGGCTCACTGGGGTTTGCCTAATGAAGGCTAGAGAGAGGTCAAGGTGGGTTACCTTGGAGGCCCATGCTGGCATCACCAGAGCTTAGAAGAGTTCCCTGAAAAATAGTCCCAAGAGCAACAGGACCACTGTTTGGGGTCAATGCGAGGCAGGCGTGAAGGGCACTGATGGGAAACAGTGACTCATTTGATTTGGTAAACGAAATGTTGCCACCACTTTCACAGACCCAAATTGAAGGTTTGAAGTTACAATAAACACGTCGTGGTTCACTAATAAAAGATAAAACTGACCTAAAGCAGTTCAACTGAGCATATCTTTCACCAAGAATCGTTCGGACGCAGATACACTTCCTTTTTCGTTCAATGGATGTGGAAAAAAAGTACATGCAGGCTCCTCTGCGTTATACAAATTGTTAGGTGTTCCACAGAACTTAGTACTCGGCCCCTTTTAGTTCCTGCTAAGGTGTTTTCCAACTTACTTCCTCCGCTTAGCTTTCGAAGCTTCGTCGTCAAGTCCATCTTCAAGTGTGGCCACATCAAAGTCCTCTCTATTGATAGCTTTAGACAGAGCAAGTTTGGTAAAACATTAAACCCAATTTCAACTTTTTCCATATCTGCTCTACAAAAATTTGAGACGTCACCTATTTTCTTGAAATCAAGGCTTCTCTTGTGAGGGGGCTCTTGAATGTACTTGTCCACATCGCTTCGGCCGAACAGCTCGTTGGGTCTGTCCCACATGGACAGTCTTGTTGTGGGGTTGTAGTAAAAAACGCGGTTATCTCCAGTCCAGACCACGCACCTAAAAATGCAAAATTGCACTTTTTTTTCGTTCCTAAAAATCAACTTTTCCCAGTCAATGCAGAATTAAATGAAACATGTCTCACCAGGGAGTTCCAGGAATCGGGTTTGTGGCTATAGGTCTAGCTTTTTGTGCTGCTTTTTCCTCTTCCGTCATCTCTTCTTCTCTAGGTAGCTACAACAAAAATATACTATTAAATCAAGGTTGAATCAAGGACCCAAATTAGCCAAACATTTCACACTTGCCTCCTTTGACAAGCCAAAGTTGATGATTTTGACATCGATATTCTTCAAGTCCGACATATCCATCAGCTCAGCTTTAGTCCTACAGAGCTCTTGATTTGCACAAAAAAGAAAACCAACATATGAATCAATTCAGCATTTTCATGTACAGATAATGAATTTACATATATATATATATAATCAGATCTTTTAGAATATTAACACAGCTTAAAGAACTTTCCAAAGTCACTTGATTTGGAACCATTGACATTCCGAAAACTATGAGAAACTCTTACGATAACTCTTACACGGACATGTGGTAAAATGCAGATAATAACAGTACTTTTGATAGCTTCGAGAAATGTCAAGAAATCTATTTACAAAACATTACAGAGAAAATAAACAAACCTCTGTCTTTCAGCACAGGTCTCTCCCAAGTGGACTCCAGGGTGCGATTGTTGTAATAGTAAACCTTGCCGTCGGCGGTCTTGTATTCAGACCATTCAGGAATCGTAAGAGCCCCTGCTAGAGAAGCAGGAGCGAGAGCCAACTGCGAGTGCATCATGGGTACAAGAGGTGGGGCCATTCCAGATAGGACACCTAAAAAAATGTAAAGTATTTGTTTATGCATTACGCTCAAATCTCCTCATTGTTCAATATCTCTTAAATATTTTAATGAACAATTGTATTCACTTTTTCGCCATCTCATTTTCATAATTACTAGCCAATTGAGTTCCAAAAAGTCTTTCATCTTCTTATCACCATTAAAGAATGAAGGATGGTAATTAAAAATGGCATTCTACATAAAATCCATAACCATTCAGTAAAAACATGTTTGCATACCAGGCAAAGGGATGTGCATGCCAGGGAGGGGCACTCTGAAAGGAGGTACCATCACCGGGGGGAACGCTGGGATTGCAGTGGGCGGCTGGGCCACTGGCAGGCCTGGTGGGAGACTCTGAGGCAGCAGTGGCATGGTCTGCACAGCCGTGACTGCAGCAGATACAGTAGGAACGCTGACCATGGCTAAAGGGGTCACACTCACGCTGGCCGGAGGAGTGGAGGCCACTGGAGGCATCTCAGAAACACCACACACTGCAGGAAGACATATTTTCATCAAAGATTAACAACAACAGCATCAAAAGACTGTCATAAGCGTATATGTATTAATTTAGGTTTTCTGGCATGACCCTTTGGCCAAATCAGACTCCTGTAAGAAAAAACCTCATAATCTAGTTTAAAAGATATTTTGGCAACAAAATTGTCTGAAAGCATATTGCTCAACATATTAACATTTTAATTGTGATTTCCCTCCTCCCCATTGCCTAATGGTGCAAGTCTTGTACTTATTTCTCCAGTTTCACACCATCTTCTCTTACAATCTAAAGGACAATTTAGCTGCCTCATCGCACAACAAAAATAAGAAACAATAATCTAATAATGTATGTAAATTTGCTTTTATTTTGGGAATACAAAATGTTGTGAATATAAACAGTATATAAATCTACTACTAGGTCGCCACTGCGAATCATCCCTTTCCACCTCATTCTATCCTGAGTATCTTCACCCTGACCCCAGCCAACCTCATGTCCTCTCTTACAACATCCATATATCCATATATTCACAATCCCTCCTCTGCACATGTCCAAACCATCTCAGTCTGGCCTCACTGACTTTGTTGCTAACACAGGTAATGTAATCTGATGTGCTCGTTCCTTATTCTGTCCAACCTCGTCACTCCCAAGGAGAACCTCAACATCTTCATGTCTGCCTCCTGTCTCTTTCTCACTGCCACTGTCTCTAAGCCATAGAGCAGAGCTGGTCTCACCACTGTCTTGTACAGCTTTCCTTTGAGTCTAGCTGACACTCTTCTGTCACACAACACTCCTGACACTTTCAAATCAAATCAAAGTTTATTTATATAGCACGTTTAAAAACCACCAGGGTGGACCAAAGTGCTTCACGTGAAGGCAGTGGAGAAGAAGTAGAAGAAAGGCAATTAAGAGAAGAGTAAAAAGGTAAAAACAACAATTAGACAAAATCCTGACACTTTCCTCCACCCGCTCCACCCTGCCTGCACTCGCCTCTTCACCTCTTTTCCACACTCCCCATCACACTGCACTGTTGATTCCAAGTACTTGAACTCCTACACCTTCTTTACATCCACCCCCTGTAAATTCACTCCTCCACCCTGCCCCCTCTCATTTAGACACATGTATTCTATCTTACTACAACTGACTTTCATGCCTCTTCTTTCCAGTGCAAACCGCCACCTGCTCTCTAGTCTCACTGCAAATCACAATGTCATCTGCAAACATCATTGTCCAGGGAGATTTCTGTCTGACCTCATCTGTCAAGCTGTCCATCAGCATAGCAAACAAAAATGGACTCAAAGCTGACCCTTGGTGTAGTAAACAGTATAAACAGTATATAAATATAAAACAGATATAAAAAAATATATTTCAGCATGCTTTTTCTCAATGTTTAGTTTCACAGCAACTTATTAAAATAATAAAACACGTCTATAACTCACTGTTCGAAGACTGTGGAGTGGCAGGTGCGGGACTGGTACTGGGGTCAGGGCTGTGGGTGCAGGTGGGGGAAAGGCTCTGGGTGGAGGCGGGGGCTACACTGCTCGCTGTTGTAGAAGGGGCTGTGGTGGGAGCTGATGCAGAACCTCCAGGCTGGGCTGCCATCAGAGGAGTGAGTTCTGACTGCTGGATGACCTTCACACCCTCTGGTTTGGTCCATGCTGACTCACGAGTACGAGCATTGTAGTAATATATCTGCAGAATTAAACAATGTTTGAAAAATATTAATTCTATTTGTCACACACAAATGATCAAGGGATTCAATAATAAATACTGTCAAATTAAATAAAATAACAATAAATCACAGATGGTTTTTAAATACCTTTCCTTCTTGTGTGGTGTTTTCAACCCATATTTCGTCAGTGGGTACGTTTGCAGCTGGTGATGGGGGCATTCCAGGGGGAAAGATCATACCAGGCGGAGGAGGCATGCTAGCGAGGGGTGAGGGCATGAACGGCGGCCTCTGAAGAAACAAACCTTATCAGTCTTAAACTCAGCTTTCAAATCAGAGGAAACAGGATGAGCACCTACGTACCTGCAAATGTGGCGGCCCGATTGGAGGAGGCAAAGCACCTGGTGGAGGTAAAGGAGACATGCTTCCATCAAATGGAGGTCGGCCAAAGGGGGGTCTGGGAGGTGGAGGTGGTCCCCTCATCATGCTGAAGCTCGGTGGAGGGGGTCGTAATAACGGAGGGGGTCCGTGCAAAACTGTGCCTGGTGGTGGAGTAGGACCATGAAAATGCAAGGGTGGCTGTAACACCATCCTGAGTGGTGAAAAAAACAAACAAACAGAAATCAATTTCATTCCACAATTCCCTCAAAACAGTTTTGAGTATTCCACAAAGCAGGTAGATATTTTAGAGAAAGACAGTGCTCCGCTGTCAGAATAAAATGAATTACTATTAAGTGTTGTATCGCGCTTAAGTCTATAGTGCGGAAATAAGACAACTTAAAATGTGAAATAAACAGAAACATGTTTTTCATTATGGATGAGGCTAAAGTATGTGTGACATCATCTCTTTAAGATCGATCGATGTCACCCTTATTAGACACAATCGATCGATTCATTAAGCATCAAGTTAAGATGAACTGTTCTAAACAGTGTGGTGGATTACAATGAGTAAATCACTGCAAGACTTTTGAAAAAAACATTCGCTCATGTTTTAACGGAACACGACCAGTGTTGGGTGTGACGCGTTACTGTAATTAAATTACTTTTTCACTGAAATAGTAAAGTAACGAATTACTGTTCATTTTTAAAGTAATTTAATTACAGTTACTTTCAATGTACTTGCGTTACAATATAAAATAATTAAATTCGCTGAATCTCATTGTTTATTTTTTTTAATCTATCTTCTTTTTGTAAAAGTTTAATTTTCCGCTTTAAAACCGCTTTATGGCTGGTGCACTTGATTCGCAACAGTTTGCGATGGTCGTGTTTAAAGTGGAGGAGACGTTCGGTCGGACTCGGCGGATGCAGCTAGGGACTGTTTTCCGTAATGACAATACGTATTCAAGTCACTTCGCTGTTTTGAAACACGCGGATATGAACATTACAGTCATTTGTGAGGTACTTTCTGCGGAGAAAACACTGACAGCCGCTGTTAATAGCGCGAGTATCTGCTGCTGAAGCGCAGAAACGGCAGCTAAAGACAGACGACAAGGAAGACGATGAACACCACAAAACTCCAGCTGAGCGTCTGAACTTGATTTAACTTGATTTAACGACTTGATTTAACTAAGATTTAAGTCTGAACTGAAGCTTAATGAACGATTGCAGGGGACTTTGTGGGAAAGACGCTGCGTCTTGCAGAATTGAGTCTTTTAGCCGCATTTATTTTCGCAGAATATATTTTGTTTTTCGGGAATTTAGTTTTTTACCTAAATTAAGGTAACTTTTACTACGGAGAACTGTATTTATTATATAATGTTTTGCTCGACTATTTCATGTTTTACTGTTATAGTTTTTAATTATTCTTTTTTTGAAGGTTTATAGGAATTTTTAAAAGTAATTGGTTAAGTTACTCATTGGGTAATTACGTTACTTTTCAGACACAGTAATTAGAAAAAAAATTTAATTACAAAATGGTAAATTACTAAGTAATTAGTTACTTTTTTAAAGTAACTTACCCAACCCTGAACACGACATTAGTGCGATGTGGCTCATCCATTAGTAAACACAGGGAGATATTTCTTTTGAGTGATATGTGTGGGTGTTTTAGTGTGGGTGA
Organism: Paedocypris micromegethes; assembly: GCA_028031935.1. Lineage (NCBI taxonomy): Eukaryota > Metazoa > Chordata > Actinopteri > Cypriniformes > Paedocypris > Paedocypris micromegethes. The sequence continues at coordinate 16,704,713 of CM051496.1, forward strand.
GTATTTTGAGCGTGTGTGACACTGTGTGTAAAAACAACGGAATATGCTCGTTCTGTTCCTCTCGAAACGTCAACTAACAGATTTAACCAGCATGAGCTAATGCTAGCCTGTGACGGAGAACTCGACGTTCGCGTATGTTTCGTTTGGTATGTTTTATTACTTGAGAAAAATAACATCAATTATTAATCAGAGTGGGGGATATAATGGAATTAACTAACCGGAACGGAACGAAACAACAATCGAGATTTTCGGGAGCTAGCGCTCGTGCTAGTCGCGCTAATTTAACCCGCAAGTCTAGAGTACGTGTCTATTGAACAGACACTTTTTCAAGTGGAATCGTGTTTCTGTTATAATCTTCGTCTGGGATCCGGTGGCTCTGATCTGCGACATATTCTCACCTGTTCTCCCCGAGTACAGCGCTTTCGCCGTCTACGTTTTCCGCCATGACTACAGAACTGCACAAGAAAACTTCCTGCTAGTAATTCAGCGCTTCCGGTCTCACATTGTTCCACCCAAGACTTAAACGGTTAAAGGCCACAGAGCTTTTCTGATTTGCCTTTCATTTCAGAAGACTATTATATAAATAGACTATTATACTAAAACATGTGTACCATTGTATGTAGATTGTAATTAGTGTTTCATTTTTTTATTGTGTCCGTAACGTGTGTCAAACTGCGTACTTTGTTTGCAAAACAGTACTAATTTCTTCAACCATGCACGATGCTTTGTGAGTAATATCGTACATTCAAGAAAATACACAATAGTTTTTAGAACTATTAACCACATGAGTTAATGGGTTGGGTTAATGCATTGCCACTAGAGAGCGCTATAAGACAAAGAACAATTACTTCTTATAAAACCAGAGATTTACTCGCGCACTATACAATCCATAGCGTTATCCTCCTTCAGTCTATACACACAGACACGATGCAATAAACCTACCGATGTTTAAAATAATTTCAGTCTTTATTTTCATTTAGTTCGGCGACATTTATTATACACTTTTCTTCAAAGTAACGTACACTGTCTGGTGGCGCACACGCATTACGCGTGAGCACGCACGCCCACACCTCTTATTTAGAGAAATTCTCAAAAATTATCTTTTTTTTTTTTTTAAACCATGTTTACACAGTTTTTTAGAGTGAATTTACAGGATTGTCATTGGAATTATTTATATTAAAACTATATTGAAGTCACAAGGACAATTTTTGTCGAAAAAAATTAATGTTATATTCTTAAATACAATAGAAATCAATAAATTTGAAAACAACCTAAAAAAAACAAAAACAAGAGACTGGTCAAGATCACCATCATTTGTCTTTTGGAACTAATTCGTATTAAATTATTAAACTCAAATCTCTGTATAATGTTAAGTATTGGAATTTAGAAACAAATTGTATGGATCAAACATTACGCTGTATGATAGCGATTTGGCTATTATTGCCATAAACATACACAATACCTCTGTGTTTGATGAAGTGCCAGTCATCTTTGACTGGAGCTGCAAAGAAATAAAATGAACAAACGCAGAATTAAAAAAAATGATTAAGTGATTGTAAACTTCGTTTGGGATTTACAATGCCTTCATTGATTTAATGACCTTCATACAACTCCGCCACAGACATTCTGTAAATGTAACACTGATTTCCAACAATGCATTAAAATCAAGACATGCAAAAATAAAAGCGTGATTTGAACATTAAATGCCAATTTATATACGTAATTACAAAATATAACATCAGTCCTGCTGCTTCCAGTAAAGTATTTGTTCAACATCCGTCAGAAAGAAAAGACGGCACGTGAAAGTAAAAGATAGATGTAACAGTACATGTGTCATCTACACGTAATATTTACTGTTATATTAGAAAAAGTCATGTCACAGTCATGGGTAACAGAAAACACCTACTGCAGAATGTAAAGTTTACTGACACATACACGATTCAAGATTACATGTGACAGTAAATGACATGCATTGATTACGGTTTCTCATTTAATCTTACAGTTACACGTTTACTGTAAAACGTAACCGTACAAGTAACCATGAATGTCACAGTAAACTTTACTTGTAACGGTGTAACGATGTCACGTGTAAAGCGGTAAGTGACACATGTAACATTAACTGTAACGTAAACCTCACGTTACAGTACGCATAACATGTCAGTCTCATGGGTCACAAAACATTTACAATTACATGTACTGCTTATAATTTGTAACAATACATGTAACTATGAATGCTAATGTAAACTTTACATGTCACAACAAATGACATCTGCAACAGTGTGTGATATTTGTAACGTGTACTGTGCCATACACTGTTCACTGTTAAATGTAACAATATGCCGCAGTAAATTTTACGTTACAGTACGCGTAACATGTCACAGTAAACCTCACGTGTAACAGTAAACAAAACTTGTAATGTTTAGAGTTACATGTTACGCTTTTTTGTAACATGTCACTGTAAACTTCACGTGACAGTACTCGTAATGTTTCATGTGTAACAGTAAACCATACATCATACAGTAAACAATGCACTAACCTTAGTAGTAAATGAGTGTATCTTTGTAACGTTCTGTTGTAACATTCACGCTCAGTGTGGAATCCGTTTGGAAATGAAAATATCATTTCCAATATAAAAAGAATCCATTTGTACTTTCAGGCACATCTCAATTTACAGTCAAGCAGCTTGGCACAGAAATACAGTCCGTTAAAACATTGACCATATTCTCTGTGAAAGACAAAAACATTTACCTACTTTGATGGATTGACTCGTGGAATTTAAAATGTGAAATAAAAACGGCAAATAAAAGAGTATGGAATGTTTTCAATGAAAACACAAGCAAATCTCATGTGAATTTTCGTTCCAAATAATAATACGCTAGGAAAAAAAAACCTGACATACAATAAAAAGCGTCTACTCCATATTTTCGAACGCTATCAAATCATTTTGGAGAATATGTTAGTTTAATAGATTATTTAGTACTACTTTGACCATGTGATGTTGTGTCACTTGGGCTTTACAACCGTAGATTTTCATGTATTTGCTCATTACAAAAACCCCCATAGTATTTACACCTCTACTTTTGAACAGAACCTTTTTTCAGGTAAACACTTATCTGTCCCATCTTGTACAACACTTGATTCTTGAAAAATAAAGTTTACAATGTAAGTGATGAAGAGGTAATTTCTCCGAATCGGTACCAAAAGGGGCCATACAGAAAAAGTCGGAAGTTATTATGGACAGGAAATGTGTAAATAATTGCACTGACAATGGTGAGACTGGCCAGTAGAGTCACGACTTCTCCAAACATCTGGATGCAGCAAATCTGAGGTGTGTTTGGACCAGTAACCTTAAATGTTTGGGCCGCTTTCATTTCTCAAAGTTGCCGAAGCTTGCAAAGGCATCCTGTTTAGGTTGTACCATGGTTGGGTTAATGCCAAGGGTGCTGTGAAGGCCAATGCCAGCGGGAGGCACACCAACTCCCACAAGTCCTTGATTTCCAGTAAGTCCCACAGAGCCCATGCCTACTGTGCCAGTTACAACAGCAGGTGGCATCGCTGAGCCCATGGTTCCTCTGGTCGGAATGGGGTTCATTCCTGCTCTAATAGTTGATGATGGTTGGGCATTGAGTGCCAATCCAGCAAAGTTCTGGCCTACTACGCCCAATGGTGGCTGAATCCCTAAACATCAGGAGATCAAAGAAACAAGATGTATAAGTGTGTTTAAACTATAGAAAAAAAACATTACTGCTAACAGAAGCTTGACAGAAAATCAGAGAAAGCGATGCATAGCTGACGTTTTCCTGTGAATAACATACACTCACATGTGAATTGAAAATGTACCCTAGCCGGTATTTTATCTCAATAAAAAAACTGATAAAACTATGATAAACTAATCTTGACATCAATCAAGTATTTGATTATTTAACAGATCTAGAATTTCTAGAATAGGTGATTATAGATGATGTTCTACACACTGAACGCTGCTGATGGACTTTTGGACTGAAGGACGATGATGGACCGTACACATACTGTACAAACATAGATGACACTAAATACCTCCTCAAAAAAATTGCTAAAGCAAAACTTGCACCAACAATAGAAATTAGTCGGTGCAAGTCAGAAAGTTTTCCAAAAACCATTCACCCTTGTAATGTATAAATCATGCATCCAACAGGACATTTCTGCACTACAGTCCAATCAAGCCGGCTACTCTCTTTCACTTCATATTCATCAAGCAGATTCATATTCATCAAGCTGACTGATTTAATCGAGACTGAAACGAGTCATCTATGCTTCCCAGAAATCTGAGATTCTAATATAAAATGGTCTCACCTTGCAGCATCATGGTATTGAGCGTAGGCTGGGTGGTCTTGTGGGGGTTTAACCCTGCGGCCAAGAAGTCCAGACTGATGTTCACACTGGAGTCAGACCAAGTGGCCGGCATAGACCCCGTTGCACCTGACTTCTGTAGTCCGTGGGACTGCTGGGACATCAATGGACCACCTATTGTCTAAAAAGCAAAACTTGTTTAAAATTCAGAATCCTACACGTCCTAATTTAGATTTTGCTTTTAGAAAATGGTATGTCTAATTACAACGACGACAAACCTCGTGTATTTTTACGTACCTGAGACCTTGAAAGAGGGGCGATTGCATTCTGAGGGCACAAGTTGAAGGTCATGCTTTGGGATGAGCTGATGCTGCTGGGGGCCATCAAGTCAAAGAGCGCGGTGGACGGGGCCGTGGAGGCTGGAGAGGATACGTCGCTGAACAAGTCTGGGATGCTACATGGAGCAGCTGAGGCTGCGGGACTGGTGGAAGAGAAGGCGTTCCAGTCACCAAACTCCCCGTTACTGGTGGAGAGCGGACCTGATGGGACACACAACAATTCTGCTACACCAAGATCGATTTTAGTATAAATTCTACTTAAGAAAGATTTTATTTGCTATTAGTGGATTACTTGATCTTGCGGGTTAATTTTTTCAGTCTGTCTCTGACAGAATCCTAAACGCATGTCTAAAAAGTGTTACATCCAAAGCATTAGATACGCAACCCCAAAACCTTTCACAACCTTACACCTACATATTAATCGTAAAATTCTAATCTTTGCTTGACGTAGTGAAAGACGTTCATGTCTGTATGAACATTAAAATGAGCTTTTGATCATTTTGAGAATTTAGTCTGCAAGGATATAACAGGGTATTGCAAGAAGAATGTCTTTTCCATAGATAAGGTTGCCTTATCAGGGACTCTTAACAGGAGGCTGGAGGGAGATCGTGAGCTTCTTCTCAGCAGAGACCATTCTTTTCCCAAGAGAATTCCACATGCTATACTTTTTATTTGACTTAACGTTTCAGCCTCATACAGACTTAATGTTCATAAACAGATACATACACATGTTTAAATATGCAGAAGCAGTAAAGTATTGTTTTAAGAAATATAAGAACCAAGATGTTTTTAGCAAAAGTTTGGATGTGTGCAGTGTTATTTGTGGTTTTGTTTATGGTTTATTTTTATGTGTATATAGATGCGTTTTACATACATACAGTATTCTCTATTCCTCTTTATATTTTTTTGCTGTTGTGAGATGCAATTTCTCTGCTGTGTGGAAAATAAAAGTATTTTAAATTTCAATGCAACAAAATGCTGTTTTCAATATTGTTTGTTCTCATGCTATTTAATCAGATTACTCACATAATTTAGTATATTAGTTTTTAATTATATTAGTCACATAATTAAAACAGAAATTGAGAAAACTGTACTAGTAACAACAAACAAATAAGTAAAAGATAGTGTGATAGGAAATTGTTTTGTTCTCCTTATTTTTTTAAAAAGTCAGAAGATAATAGTTAAAGTTAAAGGTTTCCACAGCATTGCAGAGCTCTCTTAGTGAGTATCTAAAGTCCAATTCCTTTGCAAAAGAATTGAATTTTTTAAAATATACTTTTGACCCTGATTTTCAGCATCAGCCACTCTCTAAAGACTGTTGAACCGTGTTTTAAGTCTGGCTCGAGTTTTTGTTTTTTTGGCAGTCTGATTTTACCAGCGAATTTGGGCAGATACAGGTATTTATAATTGATCGGTGTCAATGCTCTTACAGACGAGGCCATTGACCCGCTGTTGTGTGACGGTGAGGGGATTTACAAACACATTGTTCTTGAGGAGTGCGTCTCGTTCAGGGGTGATGGGCCGTGGATGATGGGAGCGGGCATGTGTCTGCGCTCATAACACTCAGCAGGTAGCTGTTCCATCTGGACCTCACATCACTCATCAATATTTCAAAGTGCCTTGCGTGCGCCGGCTCCAATCACATTTAAGAGCAGCCAATAGGACTGTCAGAACAGTGCGTCTCAATCTGCGCCGAGAAAATGAAAAGTACTGGCCATTTCTCCCAGCACCGATTACACCAATGACACTATAAAGAAGGCTCTGTTGTGTGAGGTTTCAATCTGGTAATGCTAAACACACTTAATGGATGATTCATGTGATCACACATACCACTAGCTGATGGGAGACTGGCCGAAGCAGCGAGCGAGGAGAAGTCTGCAAAGTCCACAATGAGGTCAGAGCTTCCTCCTGCAAACCACGAAGAACCCGTTTCAAAGAATTATTCAATATTGACATTTACATAAATACACACTGATTTATTAGTACATGTATATTTTACAGATATTGTATATATTAAAACTATACAAGTAAATGTACACACTTTTTACAAATATACAATTATGTGAATAAAGATAATTTATAAATGGCTTTAAGCTGAAATATACAGACTATGTACAGTAGCACATGTACCTTAATTACAAGTTAATTTCAATGTAGTATGTAAAAGCCTGTCACAATTAGCCTATGTAAAATAATTCGCCAAAATTTGAGAGCTATTTAAGACCAGCAGTTTAAAAGCTAAAACAAGCTACAAACGTCAGTCCAGCTCAGAAGAGGCAGAGGTTCTGAGAGCGCAGACCTAGTGATGGAGGCTAACGGACACTGGAGCGGCACCAGCGTCTGTGCAAGGACTTTCACATACAAGCTGCACAGAGAACGTCAGGCCAGTGCATCTGTGTGGCTGTGAAGTTCTATGGTCTATATATCATCAGTCATCGATTGGATTTGCCTGAGGGTATTGCTATTCAAAAACATGTCAAAGCGCTTGTGGCTTTATGTTTAACCACAAACCACTTATTAAATGTGTACCTGATGGTACAGGAGGAGCAGAACCCGACTCCATCAATAGATCGCCAAGTCCTGTTCTGGATGACTGATCCACAGGTGTCTAATAGAGAGAGAGAGAGATAAAGAAAACAAAATGCTTCTTGACTTTCGCCAGTAGGAGGTGCCAAATCGCCTTTTACTCAGAAACATTGAATTAAGTGAAGCTTGAGAATGTGTACTGTGTAGTGACAATATAAAGTCTGAGAAATTATTCTTAACCCTCCTATCATGTTCGGGTCAAATTGACCGTTTTAATAGTTCAAAAATATTCAAAGATTCAAAAATTGTATTCACATATTTGTAACGCCCGGTACATGTTTTTGTTACAAAAATAATGCTTGGATCATTGTGACCCTTCAGACAAAATGGAAGCTAAAAAGACTCGTTGTTTCTTTTTATTTCAAATTTGTTTCTTTGCAACGACAAGACATAATACACAGTTGTCGCAGACTCACACACTCTCTCTAATACGCACACACAAACACTGGTTTTGGGGAACATTTTTGGTTTCTGACTCATATATGCATAAAAGGATGAGGTTTCTATGAAACAAACATAATAGGAGGGTTAATTAAGATCAAGTTATTGCTGCTGTATACAAAATGTATATACATTTTTATTAATAAATATAAAATCATTTATATTACTTTATTTGTAGCTGAACATTCTGTTTGTAAGAACAACCAGAAAATAATGGAAAAGTAGTAACCAATAAAATGAAAAAAAAAAATTAAATGAAAATGTAAAATAAAAGTGAAAAACTTTGGACACAAAAAATGTAAAACTAAATACACAAAACGCGCGTTTTCACCTTTGTTCCGTCCTCAGGACTGCTCTTGTTACCGGTGTAATGAGCTGCCGCGCCCAAGTCAACGGTTTTCGTCGGGACTCCTCCACGTTTGCGAATGGAAGAGATGTTAGAAGTGATAGAATCTGTTGCCGGTGTGACACTCGTGGATGAGGCACACTCCTCGTCATCCTTAAACTCGAATTTAGCAGGCCCACCGTTTCTTGAAACGCGGTCCTCCTCATTGTCACTGAGAAAATGTAAAAGTTGTTTGAACTTTTACATTTGACATTTTAGTTAAAGATTTCAAAAGGCTTCAAAAGTATGAAACCAGTAGGGACCTGTAGTCCAACAAATGCCATAGTTACGCAATGTGCTGATACCTGGTTTGATCTGGGGAGTCGTCCTGCTCTTTCTTGCGAAACTTGTTGATAGTGTCATCAATAGTGCTTCCAATTTTGTCACTAATTTCACCAAGCTTTTCACTGAAAGGAAAGCTGCTCTTATTTTTGTCCCAGTCTTCTTCCCATTTGTTTTTCGACTCTAAGTCAAGCCGTTCTCCAGCTGTAAAGGATAAACAATATTTTTTTATAAATTCTTAATATACGTACACTATGAACTAAAACAGTGCTGTTGTTGATGCTTTTCATTCTTTAATGAAAACAGATAAATTAATCAGTTCTTTTTTTTTTTAGGTAAAACATGAATTTGGGTGGTGCAAATACACAATTCACGTGGTAATTTGTACAATGTAATGCATTAAGGATAAATCAGATTTTTACCAATGAAACAAAAAGGAAAATTAAAACCAGGATTTTCTTTGTAACCAAAACAAATACTGTACTTCATAAAAAAAGATAAGGAAGAAAAGGAACAGTGTCTGAACTTGATAGAAAAAATAATTTTTTTTTTTTTTTTTTAGAAGCACACATTTTTATCATGATTGTATATAAAATCAAAAATTATATTATATTATATTATATTATATACGTACATTATAATGCACTTTTTGCGCAATGTGTAAGAAGAATGAATGAGTTCTGCTTGTTCCACTCACAGTTACTTTGTTTGAATCCACCCATGCTGTCAGAAGACACGCCGATGTATTTGTCCTTGTTCTTCTTGGCTTTCTTCCTCTCTTCACGTAACCGGTCATCATCTTGAACAAATTCTACCATTTCCTTCACTTTTTGTCGCACATTAATCCCCTGGTCCTTCCCACTTTCATCTTATAAAAATAATGATAACGTAAAAAATTATTTCACTGCATGTAAAGCTTAGACAGAGTAATCTAAGATAACGCAACTCTAAAAACATCTCCCGCTTTTTGTGGCTTATTTGACGAATAGTATTATTTTTAAATACTACAGTAATTACTATCTTTATCTACTAATATTTAATACGGTTAAAACATCTGAAAGACACGTCACAAGTAATATTGATTAGTAAGTAATATTAATAAGTCACATTAGTATTAAAATATGGATCAACAGAGCATGCGATGGTTTTATATAACTTTATCACTGTGAATAATATGATTTAGTATGACCTCATTCAGTCTTACCTACAAAATGATAATTTTCCAGAGAGCGCAGATCATATATGTGTTCCCTCGCACTGGTGACCACCCTTTCCGATCCATTTCGGATGAGGTATGCCAGAAGCAATAAGGCCTGAACACAAGAAATGAATAAAAAAAAATTAAATTATAGAAAATGAAATTAGTGTTAGAAATTAGTTTTAGAACAGTATGTTGGATTTTGCATCACACTTGACCTTATAAACTCTCCTCCAATTCTTCTTGTTGTCTTTCAGCATCCTGGTCCAAAGCATGTTCATCACCTCGGGAAACTGCTCATACATAAAAGTGGATCTGCACGTGAATAGAGAAGATTATTATAGAAAATACAAATTAAAATCAAAGCCTGTTTTTGAGGATTAAAATAACTCAACAACTGCTTTTAATGTAAAAGCAAGGGATTATGAACTTGCCATTGCAACAATGGTAACAACCATAGTCAGAGTTAATCTAATAGTCATTGTTAGATTACATGTACAGTGTTGTGAGACAGTCCATTGCTGTAGTTGTGTTAATACCGTATGTAAAGTGCTTTAATAATCAAAAAAAAAAAAAACTAAACCTAAACATTATCTTTATCTTAAAATGGCACAAAATTGTGCTTGAATTCATCAGAAAGTTGTAAAAAAACAGAAGCCTACTCAAATCCAACTGAAAAGCTGTCCTGTAGATAAAACAACTGTAATTTACTACAGTAATTGCTGCAAGAGTCTATTTTTTTTAATAGTTATATAGATTATTTAATTTTATTATTCAATTTATTAATAGACATTTTTTTGTATGCGTTTTGACAATATTACGTCCATTTTTTCTACAGTAACTGCTCGAGTCAAAGTGTCTCATCTCAATGCTTTTAACCCCACAACCCCATCCTGAAGTCTGGGCACCTACTTGGCAATCTCGCCCATGAGTTGACCTGATGGACCCCAGGGGTCATCGTTCGTGGCTTCTCGAACCTTGGACTCGATCTCGGAGTAGTTCATTACCACATTGGTGCTGAGGAACAATCAAAAGCAACAATAAACACAAAAACAATGTTCTTCTCATGTAGATTAAATGGCAATTTATTTAAAAAATATAGAAACCTGGTTAAGACCAAACAAAACAAAACAAAACAAAACAAAAAAAACAAGTTTTTAAACACACATTGATTTATAATAATGAGCATTATAAGTGATCTGAACCACCATATGCACTCAAAATTTTCCAGGTCATAAACCGCTCTAAAATGTCAATTGAAAACACGATCATACAACTAAAGGACTTACCATTACAATCATTCATTAATGCCAAAATATACATATAAACAAATCATTTAAACAAAAAATGTTTAGACAAAAGGTCTGAGATATAAAGTTAGGCTTTATATAAAATTAAAAAGCCAAAAGGTTTGGCCACGCCTGCAACACAGAAATATAATGTGTTTTCTTGTTTTGTAACTTTTGTGGGACGTTGAACAGACGTGCATTATGAAATAAGGACCCTCTTGTGAATAATGACCAGAAATTAGCCAAACTGAAAAACTTAAAGAGCAAAAATACATTTCCAAGTTTTATGATCACATATTATATTACTAGCCTTCACCAAAAAAGCAAACCCGTTTACAGAATCCAGAGACATTTCATTTCAGATGTAATTTGAACTACACTGGTGGAGAAAGCAAGGCCTGAGTGTAAAATTACCGAATCATATTACTGCAAAAAAACAACAAATAATGCCGTTTAATGTAAATAATTATTATGTTAAAATGCCAGTAAGTTTAGATACACCGTTGTTTTCCCATCTATTATTTCCATTAGCACATTGAATGACGACAAGCTAACAGGCTAATTAGCTAGCATACACAGCGGGCCTGTAAACTGGCTAATAGATAAAGTTTTGTTGACCAGGACAAAAACTCGATTTGCGTGTATACGTTTCAACCGAAAACTCTTGTATTTGAAAAAAAGAAAAAGGCGTTAACTAAAAGCTAGTGTATTCTGCTATGCAGCAGTGTAGCGCATTTCTTCTAGAAAACAGTATAGAACGAAATAATAGAAATGCCACGTTTTAACAGTGCAGTCTCAAGGCTCACATGTTTTAATTAAATATTTTGGCTTTGGACTGAACTACAATCATGTAACTGCACTTATAATAATCTTGAATCGTGAACGCGATGGCGAAACCTTAAGATGCTGATGCTGATGATGATAAGGTAGGTTGGCTCACCAGTTTCTGAGACAGTACAGCAGAAACGAGTATGCTCACTACATTTATATAAAAGACACACAAGTCAACGGGCAAGAATCAAATATTGCAACAAAAAGCAAAAATCGAAGTTTAATTAATAGTGTGGGGCTCTTGATCAGCTGAGGTTGTGACGTCACGGCACCTCATAAGCAACGGGCCTGCGGCTCAGACCACTAGCGCTCATAGAAAGCACAGAAAGCCGGGCATACTCACGCTTTATCCACCAACTCCCTGACTTTCCACATATTCAGCATCTCGGCGCTTTACCGGACCTCTCCGCCTCAATGTTGCGTCGTTCTTTTCGCTCTAAAACACAAGCGGAGTCGGAATTCTGTTACCGACAATAACAGAATCCCCAGCCTCTTCCGCCTTTTCACCGTTAATCGACCCAGTACGGCGGAACAGCCAGTTACTACGGTGACGCGTGCTCTGCGTCAAGAAGCGCAAGCTCGAATTTGTTGAGGCATCTTGGGTAATGTAGTCGTAAAATGAAATTCGAAATGATTCGCCCAATTGTAGAATATATATTGGTTGGGTCAGGCCAACTTCAGTGTGTATTTTAAGCCATATTTACACGATGTATAGAGAAATCACATGTTTTATTACACAAATGACAAAATACGTCACTTGTAAGTCACTTGTATATTTCTCTATTTTTCCCCAGCATATTTTGTATTACTCAAGTGTTGCATTTTTATTTTGTCTCTGTTTGTCTCTGAGGGGGTGGGGGTAGTGGTGGCAGAATTGGTAATCAAGTTGACTTTGACAACATGTACATTAAGTAAATTGACTGAGAAAACACTGAACAGAATAATAAATATGTATCTTGTACCCTTTGTTTGCAAACAAAAGCATACATTTGTGTGTGTGTGTGTGTGTGTGTGTGTGTGTGTGTGTGTGTGTGTGTGTGTGTGTATGTAATTGTCAAAAAAACGAAACACATAATATGGTGTATATTACATTAGTTTCATACAGTTCTTATTACTTGAAGTACTGCAAGTATTAGTTGAAAGATTTACATTGTTTTTACTTAAAGAAAAATAAAATAAAATAAAAATAAAACTTTACTTCTTGTCAATATCTGGAGTCAAAAAGGAAACAGAAAATAAAAAGCCTATGTTGTCAGTTCATTTGTCAGCACTGTGCATTCCCGACTCCATCATGCTTGTTTATAAAGAACCACAGACATCAGCACCAACACACACCGCTTTTCCACGTCATTTCCAATCCATAGTGCATTTCTCACCTCCCAATATTACTCAATGCATGTCATACCTCCATGTTTACCATGTGTGGGTTCCAATATTGCGATTTAAAGATGAACCGCGGCAATGACTACAAAAGCAACCTCTCAGATAAACACACAGCATCAATAAATCATTAACCTGATGACAATCAAGCCAAGAAAACAATGACAGTCTAGAATGACAACAGACACAAGACAGCACTTAATGTCCTCAAAGTCTAGCACTCAAGGGAGCCGAGAGACGGGCCGATTTGAAACCCAGATGAAGACGTGGAACCTTCTGATCAGCTTAACTGAGAGTTAGGACTGACAGGCAGGGCAGTTTGCCTTCTGCAGATAAAGTATTCAGGTGTCACTGAGATGGAATAGAGTGGTAATCAATGTCCAAGAGAGGCACTCAGATGAGAAAGTGCAGCGGCATGTCGGATTGTGGTGTGATGAGGTTGGAGATGAAGATGCAGCTCGTTGACAGTGTATTCAATCTGTGTTTTGCTACATCAACTTTCAGTTTTGGTAACATTGATTCGTTCTAACATCAGCTTTCTGAGTGTGGTGTTAACAACACCAAAGTTTGAAGGTGTTTGTGGGGTTCCAGGAAAAGAAACACTTTAAATGAATACAGCTGCAAGCAGCAATGGCTGATTTGAGCTTGAATTTTGGGCTGATCTGTGTAGCTTTACACGTAGATGCCTTAAACCTTGGTTATGTTTTACAAGAGATGAACAGTTGTTGCATCAGTATAGACAGAAAAATATCGCAATAATCTACACCTTTATTGAAATGGTAAAAATCTCTGGTTTGTTTGATTGATTTTTTTTTTTCAATCTTCTGAAAGACGTTTGGGTGATATTGAATTTTATTACTTACTTTTAGTATAACAAGTATACATTTTTTCATCTCCAAGCGTTTGATACTGAGTTACTGTATGTAGCTGGAATAATGTTATACGCAGCGACACCAGTTGGAGCTTTTAGTGAAACATGAATGACGTTTTCAGTTGGTTTTGCAAGGATACATGAAGCTTTGTATAAAATAGCTTTAATAAATGCTGACTTTTCTTTACTGACTTTTTTTTCTGGCGTTGTGTAGCAGCGAGTAGCGCTGTTACATCACAGCGAGAAAGAGCTCAGTTGGAGGCCTGGTTGGAGTCCTTCTGTGTTTTTATGTTCTCTGGTTTCTAACCACAGACTGAAACAAGAACATCAAGCAACCCAAGCACTGTTGATGTGATTTATTGCTCTTCTGCGATGGACGGAACATTTTTCTTTGGGTCTCCAGGTTTAAACTTTAGCTGTGGTGAGAACCTAGCATGGCTCCAGTTTTCACCATGCTGTTGGGTCACATAATTGGAAGAGTTAGATGGATGGGTGAATGAATGCATTAATAAATGAATGAATGAATGAATGAATGAATGAATGAATGAATGAATGGGTGGTGCTGTAGAGCGCAAAAGGCCCGGACCAGCAGACTCAGGGACAGTTTTTTCCCCAGAGCTATTCACGCTCTGAACACCATGTAGATAATCTAACCCCTAATAAATAATCAGCAGCTGAACTGATACATTATCAAACCTGTGCACTACTCCAATGGCACCGGCCTTAAGTTATTTGCACTACATTGTCAATTGCAGTTTTCTTGTGTTCTTGTAATTTCTTGTGTTATATTTATACTATTTTTTTTGCCAAATTTTAAAATATTACGGCTATTTATATTGGTTGCTCTGTCTGTATATTTTTTTCTGTTCTTCTGCACCAAACTGAGTAGCAATACTAATTACATTGTAACCCTGGGATACAATGACAATAAAGGCATTCCATTCTGTTCTATTCTATTTTCTTCTGTTCTACTCTATTCTATTCTATTTTAAATTGATAGATAGATGAATGTGAATGTGCTGACATCGAGATAAATAGGGAGATGAACGTAGGAAATCTTGATTGCTTGATGAACGCAGAAAAGCAAAAGTTTAGCAGGTAAAAGAGGGAACAAAATGGCAAAAAAATCCACAATTTCAGAAAATGAAAGTTAACAGAAACCCCGCAGAAGTGTAAAAGGGTTGCCAGTGAAACTCCAGTGTAATTGTGAAGATGTTTTGCCCTCAGACACAGGCCCAGCGTGAACCCTGTCAGCTCTCATATGTAACTGAAGCACTCTTTCTGGAGACTTTCCCTTTCCTCTGCCTCCCCCGAGAAAGAGCAGCTGTCAGCCTTCAGCACAACAGGGACCCTCGCTGGCACCTGGGGACCACGGCCAGGGCCATCAGGGCCTGCAGAGCCACTCTGTCAGTGAGCAAGACCCTCAGGGACCCCAGGAGGCAGCGGTTGTCTCCTCCCTCGCTCCACGAGTCTGTTTCTTTTCTCAGATGGCCGCTCGGTGACAGATGAGGCAGGACAGTGTGAAGATGTGCACCTGTCTATACAGCGAATGTGCATTACTGTAAGAGCTGTCTGTCACACACACAGTCAGATCTCCTGTCAGCCCGAAAAGCCCACGATGACTGAAACATGACATATATATGGGTGGAAGCAGAAGGTTGTGAGTCAATTTTAGCTCTGAAGATGTGTGCAAGGCAGAATTCATGAAACCATATTGTGTCAGCTGCTGGCCAGATGTTTGCGACAAGGTTCAAAAAACTATATCTTACCACTATAAATAAATATTTTAAGACATATTTTTCTGCTGTTTGCTAGTTTAATAAATTAAAACATTAACTTCGGATTCTAGGTTCAGCTTTTCTACCTATAGTGTGTCTTCACTTATTCATCAAAATGTCGTACGTGTTTAATTATCCACCTATCCAGTTTGGTCCCGAAGGTGGGACACACCGACTGGTTTGGTGGCCAACCAATCACAGAACAAGACACGTAATTACAAATATTCACACAATTACAATGGAGATTTTCTGGACTTCTGCACTATTCGGGATTTATTTTGATACTCCAGTTTAGCTTGAAATCACGTTCTGTAGGCGCTGGTTTTTGACCTCACCTTTGCCAGATTGTCAGTGTTTTGTTATCTGCAATCCAGCATTTTTGTATCTTGTCTTGCCTGGATTTTGACCATTGCTCTAGCTTTGTTTAGCCCTGTTTGCCTAGCGATTTTTGTTTTGTTCTGCTTGTGATCCTGACCCACGCCCGTTTTCTGGACAGCCTTTTGCCTGACCCTTGTTGTTCTTGTTCTTTGTGAATCGACCCCTGCCTGCCTGATCTCGATCTTGGAAACATCTTGAAAACCCTGTTAACCTTTTGTTAAAATAAACTTGATGGTTTCGGTAGCTCTCAGAGGAACACCAAAGTTCACGACGCATTACCACATAATGTGTAACTGAAAAGCAAACTGAATCAGAATAAGTTTTAATTACTTTTGAAGCTTATTAACATTGTAATAACATAAAAAGACATTTTTCTGGGATTTAGACAGTCTCTTAACAGATTATGCATACATTTGTGCAATATTGATTTCTCAGTATTTATTTTATTTCTCTCATGCTCTCTTTAACTTTACACCATTCTTCCTTTTATTCAGGCTATTCTCTCTCTCTCTCTCTCTCTCTCTCTCTCTCTCTCTCTCTCTCTCTTTCTATCTATCTATCTTTTGAGTCTTGATTTGACTATCTCCGCCTCTCTCTTTTCTAATTATCTCTCTCTATTACTCTCTCCATTTCTTTCCCTTCCCCATATCTCCCTATCTCTTTCTCTATGTTTAATCTTTTCTTCTCTTTCTACACCTCTTAATCAATTGTCAGACATTCAGAAAAAGCTTGACTTTCTGTTCGGTGTGACTGCATTTCAGGTTATATTTGCTCTTTATTTCTTGGACCTCATATGCATTTGCAGGCCATGTGGGACGGCATTTGCATCATAAAGCAGAACACAATCACTTTAATTTTTAACAAGACATCTTGAATCTGCCACAAAGGCAGAACCTCCACCATCGACAGCCTGCGAAAGCGCAGAAAAGGAGATTTATGCAGGGAATTAAAAGAAAGCCAGAGTTGATGCGCCTCAGACATCAATCGAGCTTTGAGAAGTTCAGAGATGAAGAGAGGAAGGAGAGAGCACTGCATCCCTGGTTCCAGCAAAAATAACATTAAAGTCAATCTGCCATTAATTGAGCACATTGTTCAAGGATTAACCGTGAGTGTCTTTCTGTACATCAAACCGTCATAAATAAATAAAGAGCTCAAACAATGTAGCAGGTCGAGGTCAAAACCTCATTAGTGAGCGTCTGCTTATAACACATTTACAGAAATACAACTGAGTGTGTGACTATCCATTTCATTGATTCAGACACCAGCATACGAATGCAATTCATTTTCATTGCTTCAACATGACTGGTATGCATTATTGTAGTATTGTTGATCTTTTTAATTGAATTACCTTTCATTTCAAAAGGAACAGAATAAAATACGGCAGTTGAAAAAATAACTTTGGTTTTTGAAAAAAAAAAAAAAAAATGTTGTAGCAAGTTGATGTAAAATGTATTAGTTAAACATGTAAAAATTATTCTATCAATTAGAATCCAAATTTAACAGTTTAATCTATAAGTAGTCTGTAACTGATTCCTTAAAAATGTTTTGTGCTTTCTCATACAAAATCCAGACCAAAAGAGGGCAGCATAGTTCCGATTACCAAACACACACTGTTAACTCACAAGTCAATACACTTTTTATTTGTTGTATTCTATTTGTATACTATTCTATTTTACAAAATGTGCACCTGTCACAGTCACAAAATGAAAAAATAAACAAATATATAAGATTAACGTGTGTATGAGCGGAAGTGTTTTTCACGTCTTGTTTTCGAGGCATTAGGGTAAGCGCGTGCCTAAGGTGTACCGGAACCAAGTTAGACAGGATCCATCCTCCCTGACCAGCGCGGTGCTGTGCGGAGAGCGGCAGATCGAGCTCGGTGTATCAGCGGGGCGGCGCACTGATTCCGCGCGCGGCAGATGTGGCGCAGTGGCGTGTCTGCGCGTCTTCCCGCCGCTCCCCGTGTGATGTGACAGAGAAGATGAAAGTCGAGCTTGTTGCGGCGCTGGTAATTACCTCAGATTCAAACGGCAACAAAAAGCTGCTTTGTTTGCCGTTCTGTCACACAACCAGCCGAGTGCGTCTCCCAGGTTTATCTGGAACTTTTCTTGCTTTTCTTCATATCAGTATTTAATAAGTCTGATGTTCTATTAATGTTCAATCGGCTCAAGCTATCAACAAAAGTGGCGGGAACAACAGCTGGCGATTTGCGCTCTCTCTACTTTTTATAATCCCGTTTTCCTCTTTCTTTTTTCGAAAACCTTTTTTTAAAGTATTAAAACAAAACCACTCTATTAGGAAAAAAATATCTTAACTTTCTTTTTCTATCTCTTGATTTTCTTCTCTGTAGTTTTCTGATTTCTGTGCTTGCTGCTGTCTTCAGAAGTGAGAAGGTTGTCACACAGACAGACTTGGGGTGCAGCGGGACACACTCTTGGGGTGCAGCGGGACAAGCTCTTTTAAATAGCTACCTTATTTAGAACCATCATTAGCTGGTGTCGGTCTGGAGATGTTCAGTACCTGATGCAATCAGGAGCAACGCCTAATTGCAAGCTGTCGCTATCGATGCTTTAACATCAGCAAGTCTCTGCAGTGAACTGCATGGTTGTGTCCTTTACTGGGGTTTGTTAGTCTAATTAAACCATTCTCGCATTGCGATAGAAAAGCCATAGACTTGGTATTAATCGCTAGAAGTTTACATGTTTTGTCTAGACTTTTGTTTAATGCAAGATGTTTGGAAAAAAGCTGCCTGCCATTTTGATGGGGGCCAAACTTAACTTTCCTGTCACTTTCACCAGCCTCAACTAGCATGAAATTGGAATGTGAATATAATCACGCAGAAAGAAGTTTGAAAATGGTCTCGGAATGCTTGGGTCAAGTGTTGTCATGTTGTTTCTCAGTATGCCTGTAACATGAGAACGTCACCCAGGTTCATCAGACATTTTCCAAACTTTCATCACAGAAAGTTTGTTCACATTGCACACACAAACATTCCTTTCGTCCATAACCCCTTCGTCCGAATGGACTACAATGACCAAATACTTATTTGAATGTAGAAATGCTGTTGGCTGAACTCCTTCACAGGAGTTTCAGAGGATTCAAAAATCCAGCAAAAACATTGCTAAGCACAGTTTATTAAAGCTTTAAATGCTGCAATGTGCACTTTGCTGTATAGTTCAGTTCAGAATAACTTTGAAAATTGGTATGTAATCACAATATGTGTGTGTAAACTTTGTTTCAACATTGAGATCACGTCATTGACACTTTATTTTTCCTGCTTCTGCTAAAACACAATGTTTTTTCCCCCCAAATAATCTTTCTAACTGGCCTCCATTCCAGGGTGGCCTGGACCAAAATCTGCCCCCAGAAAGCATCACAAACGGAAGTATGTGGAAGTAAGTCCCCCAAAAGACCAGGCGTCTCAAAGGTCAATGCAGACCCCACTCCTTCAGCTCTCGTGTTCAGGAGTAGGAATTACCAAATTGCTTCCAATTGGACTCACAAATCCCCGTTTTGAGCCTGAAGCAAGATGTTTAGTAGATATGATGTGGGTCACCACCACATGTTCTCATTCAAGGTCATGTGGATCTACAGCTGATAATGCTTTGTGTACCATTAGGGTCATTTCTGTCGTTTCTGATGATGTCACTGCATTCCTTGTGTTTACTAATGCTACGTGACAACCATATGTGAGATTTTACATTTAGACTACGTACTAGCAATGTGAGATTGTTTAATCTCAGGAGATCATGAGAGGTGATCAGCAGCAGAAATGAACACAACTGAACACAACAGCAGAGTATATAGGACGCTCTTAACATGAGAACATTTAGACAGGCCGCAGCCAAACTTTAAATGTAAACTCTTGTCAAGCACACCACTTGTTATTTCTTTGTTTTCGGTACTATTTGAGATTCATGTATGAATGAATGAACTTTATTGATCCCACAGTGGGGAAATTCAATTTCTGGAACAGCCACAAATAAACAGTACGATATCGTGCAG
The DNA here is from genome assembly GCA_028031935.1 of Paedocypris micromegethes. Lineage (NCBI taxonomy): Eukaryota > Metazoa > Chordata > Actinopteri > Cypriniformes > Paedocypris > Paedocypris micromegethes. The sequence goes on from CM051496.1 coordinate 16,724,804, forward strand.
GATAGTAATAGTAATAAACAAACAAGATAATCATGTGAAATCTTGTATTGTTTTAGTTCTCCCGTCTCTTGTAAGAACTAAAAAAAATAAAATAAAATTATTGTTTGGTTCCACAGAAACCGGCAAATTAATGCATTCCGAATACACACATTGCTGCTTATTGTCTTTTTTCAAATACCAAACAAACTTAAACTGTCATCCTAACGCCCTTTAAAATTAAATTCCGAAATATAACACCACACCTAAAACGTTCTCAGCATTTTATTGTAATTAAAAATGGAATGCAAAATCTTGCCATCAGTTTCTCAATTGTTCTGAATAACAAACACAGACAAACTGGATCACGGCTTTATTGCAGATGGAATCTTGCTTTTCTCTTTATTGCTGATTTACAGAACGTTTCTTCTTCACTACACGATTTTCCCTGGTTTGTCTCACAATTATTATTCGCAGAAAGTGTAATTTTTGCCTCTAGTTTTTCATCAGCTTAGCCGTCTTCTTACGGCACTATTGGCAGCCTAACAAAGTGTCTTGGCTGTTTGCAAATTGCTCTCTCTCTTCCATCCTCTCGAGTTAAGTTACGATGAATGGTTTGCAAAACTAAAACAAGGAATTTGAAGATTTTCAACTTCCATACTAATCACAAAACATTTTATTTTGCGTTTGTATCTATTTGCAACCAAAACTGTTAGGAATATTTTTGGCTCTGCAGGATTCGCAACCTTTGCTAACTTTATTGCAAGGTTCTGGCATGTTCTGCCTGTTCTGAGTGTCATGTAAGTGTGTGGGCCAGTAAGGCAAGCGCTACCCTGTTTGTTAATAATGATGTGTTCTGCCATGGCAGCTAACTACATCTGCCTGCAGACCGAGACGCCATGACAGCTTTAGCACGCCAAACTAAAAGGCCATTTTACAGTTGTCAGGAGCTGACAGCCATTACCCCTGCTTACACACTCCTCTCGGTATGTACTGTCAGCCGACAGAAGACACCAGCACTTCCTACCTGTTCCAGTCGTGCAGCTATCATTTCAACTCTAATTAGCTACACTGCTCTCTGTCGTGAAAAACAAAGCAGCCTTCCTATTTTTGGCCCGGAATATATTCTGATGTCTTTGTGTCTTCCTCTTGTGTTTCTCTCTTTCTTCCTCCCCTCAATTTACTTTCACCCCTTTGTTCTCTCCCGCTTTCTGTTTGTTTGTCGCGGAGTGGCGCATTTCATCACCTATCTCCTCGGTGGAACATGTGATTCTGACAGCTGTTAAATGAGACCTAAATCAATACAGACAATGGAGAAACTTTTACCTGCCACCTGGGTTCCTCTTCTCATTTGTTGCAATTGTTGCGGCGCGACGCTGATAGCAAATGTTTTCAGACTCAGCAATGGGCTTTTTATTATATGTGATGTTAAACAATAATGAGCTCAGCGGATTATTTCAAACTTATGTGGGCAAAATGAAGTTTTTGTGTCACTTTAGAAGCACGTTCATTTTGTGCTACGACAGACACACAGGTGTGCACGCACACACACACACACACACACACACACACACACACAAAAGATAGAAAGTATGATGGAGAGATATATAGACAGACAGATAGATTGAAGGCAGACGGACAGTAAGATAGATGGATGGGTGGATGGATGGATGGATGGATGGATGGTTGAATGGATAGACAGGACTGACAAATGGATGGATGGATAGATAAATCGAGATACAACACAACAGACGCAAAATATAGATAGATAGATAGATAGATAGACAGACAGACAGACAGACAGACAGACAGACAGACAGACAGACAGACAGACAGATAGATAGATAGAAAATATTAAAAATGTTACTACAGTAAACTATGGATAAAAATGTTATGCCAATTTAATTGTAAAATGAGTTGATGGATTATCCACTCATTCATCTTTTCTTGATCCATTTACCTGTTTACCCTTCCATCCCTCCATCACAGCATCCTCTCTCTTTCTCTGGGCTGGTGGGGCCCCTGAGTTCTTTGAAGAGCAGCTGTTTCATTGTAACTGTATTATTCTGCCTGGGGCTCCTTGGGGACCCGGTGGTGTCGTTAATCAAAGGCTCTGTGAGCTTCACCCAGCTCTGGAGCTTCTCCCTCTGCCCCATCCATCATAAAGCCTGGCAGCGCTCAACGTTTGCACAAGCTCTATCGCTATTGAGAAATAAATTGAAAGACTACACGAAGAAAGCAATTAAGAGAGGTCTTTGTTCTATCATTCACAGGCTAATGGATCTGCAATTTATTTCTCTGTTTTTATTGATAGTAGCAGAAATGGCAATAGTTTTTAGCGTCACGAAGACTGATGCTTGTCAGTTTTAAGGCAAAATATCACATTATAAAGGCCTAAGGTGGAAACAGAACCAGTATTTGAATTAGTGAACCCTAATCCCACATTATAATTGAAATAATTACTAAACAGCAATATACTGTATATATATATATATATATATTATTTCTTCATTATTCTTTCTTTAAAAACTAAATATCAATACGATAAATTGACAAATATGAAAATATGACAAACACTAACTGTACACTAAATAGTACAAAATACAGATTTTTGTCGTAATTAGACTACTTTCCTCACTATTCTAACTCTAACCTTTTCATTTGTCCTTAATAAGCCAAACTATTCATACTACAGCTTAAGGATGGGTATTTTAGTTTGAATGGTTGAGGGGAGAAAGAAATGTCTGCCAATGTAATAGAATCACTATTATATCCCTGTTTAAGGGTTGGAGTAAGTGGGTGATGTGGTTTAACTACCTGTCACGGCTAAACCTCAGGTCAAAGGGTTACAGCGCAATTGCATCAGATTTTGTGTGCACTTGGGAAAATGCAAAGCAGATACTCTGTTTCTGGCAGTCTGAAGTCTTTACATTTCATTACATCTACATTTATTCTTTTGCTAGATGCTTTTATCCAAAGCATTTACGTTTTAAAAACTAGGGGTTTGTTTTTTTTTAAAGAAAAAAGAATTGTAAGGCTGGTGGTTTTGGTGCTACAGTGGGCTTAACAATAGGCCCCATACTCCATATGTTCCTCATGGTCAGATGATGCTTTTTGTATGGGAGAGTCATCACGAGAGGGTTTACCCACATTAACCCATACACAACATATATCACTAATGCGGTCAAGTGCACACTGCAAACTGATGGAAGGTTATTCTCTGTCAATGTCTTCACATACACAATCAGCTACTCTTCCCACAATGCATCAGGTCACATCACTGCCACACAAGCTAGTTAAGTCTTCCCACAACTCTATCCAGAAAGGACCATTTGTTGTTACCTGGACTTCTTACTAGCGTCCATATGATACTAGCACCCAATGATGTCAATGTTAATTGAGTCACATTGCAGCCACATTTCTAAATGTAATCAATTCTTGAATGTTTTTATTCTCTTCCCTATAATATAAGGATGCGGTCTGTCTCTCCAAGTCCCAACAGTTGTAGCCAAAACCACATGACTGAGTGTTCGTTTCAAATAGTGCTGTACAAAGTTAGCAAGATGTTTTAATTGATTTGGTGAATCGAGTGTAAATCTCACAGGAAGATGAATAACAGGTTCAGTTAAACAGGAAAACCACAGCACATCAGTTTGACTAAATTATATCTTCTTCCTTTGCATCGATTTAGAATAGTTTGCTGTTTTATTTAACCCTCCCGCAACATGGCCTGAATCAGTGGAAAACAGTTCTTAACATGTAGTAACATGGATAATATTACTGAAGATTACTGGATTACTGATTACTATAATTACCACATGGATGGACTGAGAATCTGAAAAACTCTTCCGTGACATCATTCCGTGTACAACTAGATGCTTTTCTCTCAATTCCTTCCGAAGGAGTGAGAAATTAGGATTAGTTAAGATATAAAATATTATATATATTTATATATAAAACAGTATTTTTGCTGAATTGTTAAGTAAAACGTTTGTGTGAAAATGAAAATAATTGACAACTGCACAAGTCACAGACAAGAGGAAACTTTAATTTAATGTCGTGAGTCTAAAAAGTTAATTTACAGTTGTAAAAAAACATTATTAAAAACTATCATCTTTACAGCAGTTTCATATTACATTTTCAAGAATAACCATTTACTGGAAGTCCAGTACTCAACACAGAATGCAATCAACAGTAAGATGGCTGAATTCTTGTTTGTTCAGGATTTGTTTGCAGAGTTACCCTTGTGAACATTGGGAAAACAAAACACATGTGATGTCAGGAAAATCACAAAACCCAGAGACCTTCAGGTTGAAGTTAGAGATTAAAGATTCCGAGATTTGAACATATTATGAGATGTGACAAAACCCGGGATAAAAAAAAAATTGCCATTAAATGTCTAGAAATGAAAAGCTCACGCAATAAACTAAGACTTATCTGTTCTTAATAAATACATATTGCCAAAAAAAAAAAAAAGATATTGGTCGATATAAATCCATGTGGATCCAAAAACAAAGAAGGAAAAGTATGAGCGTAAATGTGAAAAAATTCATCCGGTCTGAATGCTAATGGTTGATTTCCGTTAGCAGTGCATTATTTCGTCCCAGAGAAGCATTACAGTATAATAAAAGACAGTTGTAATCAGATGGTTTACAATGAATATATTCTCAATGTTCATTTCAGTTCACAATTTAATTGTTCATTGCGTAGCAAATGTGACATAAAGGTGGAACAACATTTAATATAAAAAACAATTAAAGAAAAAAAAAAAACATGATTTTTTTATACAAAAGGCTACACAAACACAATTTAAAAAAATCACACTAATGCACAAATTGAAAAGAGATTATCACAACATGACGACTATAAATGAATAGTGTACACATTCAGTTTATTCCTACATAAATCCCTTTGTGGTCCTCCAAACCTGAAGTGTGAGTGATATCTGCGATGCTGTAAACATTCCTAGAACACTTGGTTTGGAAAGCTGCCTCGAGACTCCTTACTGATGCATAAATAGATTTGAAACAATAACTTTGGCAAAAAAAAAAAAGAGACATGAACTTGGACATACTTAATTATCACTCTGTACAAAACACACACGCTAAAAGCCTAAAACAAAGGCTACAGATGAAAACAGTGCTGCTGAATTCAAACCCCTCGGCTCAACCTCGTCAGCAATTGTGAACTGGTTGGTTTTGAGAGTGATGAATGCAAAGGATTTTTATAATCATAAAATACTAGTATAAATATAGTGAGACGATTTTTGTTACATTTATTATATGGGCAGAACGGTCTAGTTTGGTTTTAATCTGGATCTAGTGTTTACGCTTTCTCTTGATTTTGGTTGGATGACATTGATTATTCTGTGTAACATTATCCAATACCATTTACTTTCGTTCAAACACACAATTTTATCTTTTGCCTGATTAAACACTTTCTTCACAAACTGATCGTACAATGTTTAACTTTACATTAAAATCCAAGACAACCAACTGCATAGTAACATTAATGAAATTTTTTGTGGAAATAAATTTAAATAAGTAAATGTATACATTTTGGGGTACCAAAAGTATGACTGAACTTGAAACGTTGAGTTAGGAAAGTTGAGACTTTGTGGTTGCTATTGATTTGCTGTTAATTTGACATTTTTTGGTGACAACAACTGGGTAGTATGTAAAAGAAATTCTTAACATGCTGTCCAAGAAATTGGGCATTATTTAAATTGCTTGGCCAGTTTTGCTTCACAATGTCCTGTCCGATGGCTGCTTTTTAAGTGTATAAAAGCAAGTTAAAAAGCTGCTACCACAAACAAAAGTACAGTTCAAAAAAAAAAAAAAACAGCCCTAACTCACAAAATCAAAATTGTTCTTATTTGGTGAGGTTACTTTCCTTAATGTCTGGACTAACTGAACATGCGTTTAAAAAAGTTGTAAACTCAAACAAAAACTGTTCAATAATGACAAAGAAAAGGGGAACACATGGACAAACAAAATCGAATCTGAAACAACACATGAGTAATTTGACACTCGCTTAAGTCGCTCCATTGCAAGTCACACTAGCTTTAGCTAGATTTAGAAGCTTGTTTCTCTTTCCTCTCAAACCCAGATTCGCACCAATGTTTTTTTGCAAAGAAGTCTAATAATCAGAATTATCATGAACCGCCAGTAAACGGAAATGAAGAAATCACACTTAGAGATGACTAGTTATTCTCATGTCCTTTTAAAGATTAGTCTGAAAACAAACGTCCTTGTGCACATGTGTGTGTGATGCTTATTATTTTTTTTGAGTGTTCTTGACTTGGTGAACACAATACAGATTTCACCACAAATGCTCCATGGTTGCAAGTTGTTTTTGGAATTTGCTTTGTAAATTTGTTATTCAGAGGAATGATAAAAACAGTGCAAAACCAGAGTCTGTAGGAAATAAAATGCAAAGCGGTAAAAACAACTGACATGATGAGAGACAATCTCCAACTTGAAATCACATGTCTGGCACACTATGCAGTTTGGTCAGTATGAATAATAATGAAATCAGTGAGTGTATATTATATATATATATATATATATATATATATATATATATACACACACACACACACACACACACACACACACACACACACACACACGCACACATGTATGTGTATGTACTCAACATACTCAATCAATTTGTTGAAATCATTTCAGACACAAGCATGGTGGCAGATCAGTTTTGTTTTTTTGTTTTGTTATTTTTTGTAATAAATATATTTGATAGCTTTAGGTATAGTGTAGTGATTGGACGGACACACACCGTCTGTGCTGTTGCCTTTTACCTCCGAAAAATGTCTAGAAAGTAAGTACAAACTTTAACATCAAAACAGTGAGGTACAACATTTCAGTCTAATATATATATATATATATATATCATTTTTTTGGACGACTGTTCCTCTGTTTCTTGTAGTCGCAAAGTAGATTGTGTTTAAAAGGGCCTGAGTTTGTAGCGTTTCCTTCAGAGCAGACAGAAGAGCCAGTCCAGTGACACATACGCACAAACACACACACACACACACACACACACACACACACACACACTACATGGGAGGAACCATCATTCCTGGGATAACTGTGGAGAAAACACAGGTTTGTGTTAGTTTACTGTTGTTACATTGAACACATATTCTGCTGATAGATAAGAGACAATAGCGTTTAGTAAAAAAAGTTATTTTATACATAATTACTAGTAATGTCATGCATAAAAAATGAACACAATAAGATGTATCCTATTACTGGACAAAACCAAACTCATGATCTTGTACTTGTGAAAATGATCAGAAAGGTGCTTGCTGTATGTTGCTGATACTTAGGGAAAGACATGTACATTTAAATGTTTTTATTATTTATTATACATGAATTTAAAATGCGTTATCAATAATCTTTTGGAATGTGTTTGCTTCTTTTTGTCCTTCATCCACCAAACATTGGGTTTTGAAATTAGCTAAGCTATTATTAAAAATACAATTTTATAAGTTGTTTTAAATAATACATATTCTAATTATTCTAAACAATTTCATAAATTATATTAAACAAAAAGTTATTCCTATAAAAGTTATTGCTTACTGAGCTGGTCGACCAGAAATTAATGTAAAAGAATTGTAGGCATACGACCCCGCAGATTTCAGAAGAGATGAAAAGCAATTCATGCATTCGCCAAACTGTTTTACCACAATACTCAGTGAAGCAAACAAAAACACTTTTGAAAAAAGAAAGAAATGAAAAAAAGAAAAAACATTCACGAAAGAAACACATAGATTTCGAAGTCACATCTGCATTGACACAACAAATATGCTAGTGTCACATAGATCATATCACAGTTTAGTGAGAACACACAGAGTAGTGAAGTTTAAATGAAGAATAAGACTGAGTGACGTACTTCAGGAGAAGGCCAGGCCCTGGAGCGCACTGGCTGTAGAGTACTTGTTAGAGTCAACGAAAGACTGATCTGAGAACAGTACAGAGAAAAAGAAAGAAGGGTTAGTGTAAGATGAAATATTCACCATTTAAAGTTAGAAACCAGGAGACAATTCGAGTATCTTTTGTTCCTAGTGCATGTTTCCTGATGGCTTGCAGTGCGCAAGCCATCAGGAAACATGCACTAGGAACAAAAGATACTTCATAGTCATAGCAACAATCAGACAAGTCTGAAAGAGGACTTTGTTGTTTCTAATACGTGTAATTATGTGATTTATAGTATGCACAATATGGTGTAAAATATATTTAACATAGCTTGCATATTTTATGTTTATGAAACTCACTATTAAACAAATTTATTTGGAGTTTGGCGTCCATTCTCTTTAATCATATCCATAATTTCTGAAAATAAGCCCTAGCACACTGCAGTGAAAAGAATGTATGTCAAGAAGAACTTCAGTGATAAAACATTACTTGACAGCATTGTAGCCTAACATTATTTGTACATTTTTGTTCTAATATATCAATTTAAATAAAAAATCCTTTATTGATTATTACTGGCTGAAGTGGCATATGAAGTATGTTACATTTAATTAATTTAAATGCTGTAACTGTATAGGTGTATTTATTGTATGTGTTATTAATACATTGTATGTATGCGTTGTATCTATGTTGCTATTGTTTTAGATATCCTTGTTATTGTCTGCTGATTCGCTAAATGTACTCCTTGTGGGATAAATACAGTTTATCTGGTCAGTGGTGGAGCGCTACCTTGAAGACCGTTGGTGCTGGTGCATGTTGGTGGAGGTGAAGACTGGGGCCGAACAACTGGAGCAAATGCGCTTTTCTGTTTTACAGCTGAGACCATGTTTGCGGGAGAGAAGGAGAAGATCCCGGAGGAGCTGTTGCAGTTTGAGGGCAGACTGGTGGAGGAAGCCATGGTGGGGCTGGAGGGGACGACTGCAGGAGGTGAGGTGGAGGAATACAAGACTCATTTATTTAGTTCAATAATATATTAGATTTTTGAAATTGCCTCGCTCTGGTTCAATATCTACCTCTGGTGACAGAGGGAGAATCTACAAATTAAAAAAACATTAAACATAGTACTACAGTTTTGTGTGATTTATCTGTGATATATGTAAAACTCGCCACAAATTGAACAATTCCCCTCTTAGAATTTCTTAACAAAAAGTGCTTGTTGGATTGAAAATGCTTGCTTTCAGAAAAGGCACTATATACTGCATGTTACTTGTCAAATAAAAAGAGAATTGCAATTTAAACAGTTATTTTTCACTTTCACACAAAGTATAATGAAACTAAAGCATTCAGCTTGAGCTTACTAAATTTAAGTTTTCTTCTATTTTTATTCAAATTACACATTTATTGTCCTAAAAAGCATTGGAGAAAAACATGGGTTACAGTGTTAAAATTCCTACAGACTGGTCCTACATTTTTTCTATTTTTAGCAAGATTTCCATGAACCCAAAAATCCACTCTGATCTGGTCATAGAAGCAAACAACCACATCCATCCGAATTATTCGAATCCCTTCATCTCACTGTTCTCTGTCATTAATTGAAAAGGGCAAGCAATTAAGAATTTGCACAATAAGTAACAGCTGGAGTGAGGAGCTTCTGTCAAATGAGCAAAAACCTTTCCAGCGCAAACTGCAGAGCAGGAGGATTATGGGAATTCTCAAGTGGGAATTACGTCAGACCTACAGACTCGATCTGTCAGACTTTCTCATCAGACGTGTGGAATAGCTTGTAGTTGTCGGAAAAAGTCGGAAAAAAGCATCTGTCAAAATTTGCCACACAGAGCAATATTTACAAACGTTTCTGTCTCCATGAAAGCTGCTCAAATTCAGTGGTGTAAACTATTTGAGTAAATTGACATCATTACTTTGCTCTTTGTTACTTGGCTACTTTGTACTTATACTGAGTATTAAAAACACCAGCTACTTGACTACATTTTTGATTGAATATATGTACTCTTTACTCCACTACTTTTGAATGGACACATTATAATTATTTTATGATTATTTATGATGCCATAATCTAATCTCAACAGTTCTCAAGCACATGGATGTTAGTCGCAAACTCCACACTAAAGGGCCTCAAACTCGGCCCCTTCGTGATGTCCCCTGACCTTCCACTGTGCCACTGTGCCACTGTTAATAATGCAGGAAGTAAAGGGTTTTTTTTAATACTCACTTGCGTAGGGTGAGTTGGCGGCAGAGCCGTTGAGAAAGCCCGGGGATCCAGTCAGGTTGGTCATGGCGGTGTTGCCGTAACCGTTCATGCTGGTGGAGACGGTGCTGTAGCTGCTCTGCTGAGGAGTGGAGCTGGGCACGTAGCCGTGTGGAGATACACTGCTCGTGTTGCGAATGAAACCTGCAAATGTACGTGAAGCACGTAAGATTTAGATGAATTTTCATTTTGGAGTTTAGTGAATTCAGACAATCAGAGCTTTAGCAGAAATAATGTATTTATTCACAATTCTGGATATAAAAAGCCGCTAAATGTTTATTACTTCCCAACTAACAGACGAATAGAGTGTGTGTTCTTGCACTTTAGCGACACCATTGCTCCTGTTTGTGTTCTGCTTTATTAAAGTTAGAATGCTGAAGGATACCTGCAACACGAATTACATTATTGGCAGTATTTTTTAATTCTGAGGGTTTATCGACTCTTGGCTGCATATAGACACATCACGATCATTTTGATTTATTACTAATATTACAGACTTTTATTGCTCGTCTCTGCTGTGAGACGGCTTGTGACTGTGAAAAGTGCTTTAGAGATGAACAACATTACCCAGATTTCTTCGCACTACAACAGGACAGAACAAAACTTTAAGAAACTTTGAAGATAAAAATATAAAGAGTGAAACATCTGTGGTTCAGGGATGAATGTGACATAAACAACAGCTTCTCTCTTTTTATGCTACTTTTTTTTCAGGAAATAGTAATAATTAAAAATAATTATAATAATAGATTTTATAAATAATAATATTAAATTGTGGTTTGTCATCCATTTAATTGGATAAGTAGAATGTGTTTTTGCCACTAATTTCCCTCTCCAAATGTTCTTGTTTTTTTGGATTCCATTATTCCAGAACTGAACTCATGTTCTTGAAAGCACCGCTGGAGCTTTCTTCTCTGGGATTGCGTGAACAATGTTAGTACAGATGTTGGATGAGGTGAAACCCACCTTGGTTTCCCCCCTGAGACGACTCTGAGACGTTAACGGCGAGCTGTCCGGAGAAGCTGTTCACTCCCATCATGCTCGCATGGACGGAGCTGTTGCTCAGACTCGTCAGCTGGTTGTGGTTCCGTGGTACGTTGTAAAGGGCTTCAGCAATGTCTGCCGCTCGCTTCAAAATGATTTCCTAAAAATGAAGAAAAATTTGGTACTATGGATCAAGCATTTTAGTTCATTCATTAATTCATTTCTCTTCTGCCGCTTAGTCCATCAATGGGCCAGAGGCAGGACACACACTCTGGATTGGTTGTCAACCCTTCGCAGAGCGGGACACAGAGAAAAACACATTCACACACTCACTCATACTATGTGGTCAATTTTTCAATGCCAGTTCAATGTTTTTGGACTGTGCCATCACGAGGAGAACATGCAAACTATACACAAAATTACCCCGGCTGGAACCTTTTCAGTTTGCAAATTATATTTTTGAATTTAAAACTCAGGGCATAGACTATCAACTAGTCAAGCAAGTTTATATTTGTCTGTTTGGGTCAATGTGAAATCCTTGTCTTCCTTTCTTCCTCACCTGGTTGTTATGGGGCATCCCGTAGAGAGCCTCCACCAGATCTGCTGCTCGCTTCAGAATCACTTCCTGTCAACACACAAAACAATGTTCCTCAACAATTTAGTAGAAAACTGGTTTCACAAATTGCACTTAATTACTATGGTCATTAAAATTGATTTTCAAATGCAAACAACTGTAAAAACAAAACCACAAAAAAAAAAACAGGCTTAAAATGTCAATTCATTTTGTAAATGTAGATTGTCAATTAAATATTGTTTGTGACTTGCGTATTTATTCTGATAACAAAAAAATTCTATATAATTTAAAATGTATACATAACTTATACTAGTGTGTTTATTCTGTCAAAATTCACACATTTTAGCTTGAAGTTTGATAAAGAAAATGTATATTTTAATTCATTAACGTAGTGTTTCTGCTGACCCCCACTTTCACCAAGCACAAAGACATAAAATACGTTTAATACATGTGGGGAATGAATCATGACCGAAACATAATGAACCTTCATACTGAACCAAAAATTGTTTTGAAAATGTACTGTTCAACATTCCAAAATGTTAATTATTGTGGAGAATCTAAAGCCCTACAGATTTTTACCTCCCAGCAAATGACCAAAAGGTGTCAGTGTAACTTTAAACTCTAGATCAAGCTTTACTGCTGGTGTCTGCTGATGGCTTCACAGTACAGTAAATATGCTGTTACAGTACAGAAAAATACAGTCACTCGAAAGGATTCCCCAAATATGTTTTGGAAAACCAAATTTGTCAAATCTGTTAAAATGCGAAAAAGGCTGTTTTCAGTCATCGTTTCACTGAAATTATGCTTTTAAGAATTCAAGAATAAGATTTAAGATAAGAAAAAAAAAACTATTTAAACGGAATTGAACATTTCAGAATTAGGTTGCAGTGTTGGTCAAACAAACAAATTGCGTTGTTATAAAAAAAAGACTGTATGACGCATTATTCTATCCTCACACAATTGCCAAAGTGTATTGTGATAAAACATCTGCACATTAAACAATAAAGAATGGCAAAACTTGAAATTTCTGGACCATCAAAAGATTCTCACACTGCAAAACTTGTGTGCAAAAATTTTAAGCTCCAATAATGTTCTCTCAATATCAGTAGGTATGACAAATCTGAGCCCATTAATTAAACATGCGTGAAGAATAAATGAATGTTCAACATGGACAAATCAGGAAAGAAACTGGACATTAGAACTGGACTTCATTTCTATCTTTCTCATCTTTGTCATGTATGTTTGCTTTTTGAAGGTCTCTGGAAGCATTAATGCTTAAAGACACTGCAATTGCTGACCAAGTGAAAAAATAGAACAATTCTCCCCCATTTAACCTTCATTAAGACCTTACACACCACTGCCGGAACATTCAGCCTCCCAATAAGCTCTAGGCTACATCACACACACATACACACACACACTACTGAAAACGCACAAACAGCTCTTGACAGGGGGTCCGACTCGCAACGGGCAGTTTCAGTGCGCTGTCCAAGGTGCTAAATTCACTCAATTATGGCGCGCTGGCACTGTGTTAACCTCTCATTATTGTCCCGGGAGCTGTTAGAGCGGCAGATCCCACAGCGAGACCGAGGAGGTGCGGGAATGTTCCCCTGCAGCCCACTGTGGGGGTAAATGAAAGCGAAATTGCTGAGCAAAAGGTCCTAAAGGAAATAATAAGGTGTCCCAGAACTAAATAATAAAGTGAAATCTCAGTATGACAGGTTCAACCGAAACCATCTGAATACAGCTGAAAATCAGTAAGAACAGTATATATACTTATACAGATTAAATATTTACAGAATGTACATATTTATTTGTGTGTGTGTTCATGTGTATAGGTGTAGATATATATTTTGCACAGTACATAGAAATATAGTGCAACAATGCCATACACACAACAGACACACCACATACAAACACACACTATTTTCTGCATTGCAAATCACAAGAAATAGTGAATGCTTAGAAAGTCATAAAATAACTATACATTGCTTATTTTTGGTATTTAAATAAAATAAATGACTAGGTGTATAACGTAATTACGTGCTTACAAAAAACAGAGAAGCTTTCACTCTATAGTTGCATTTTCACATTTTACGTTTTTATATCACTTTTAAGCTGCTGTGTTCCACCGTTTTGTCTTTGAGTGTGAAACTGTTGCTAATGTAGTCCGGGCTAAAAATTTAAATAGCTAAAAATGAATATAGCATTATTCTTTTGGCTTGTTTTTTATTTGGAACATTTTGTAAAAAATTTCTACAACATGTTTATGTATATATACACGATACAATTTATGTTTTATGAATCTTTTAAAAAAAAATCTTTAGTTCAAGTGGGTTTGGAGCTACAGACATTTCGCGTGACAGAGAGGGTGAGCATTCACACTTCTGTCGCATCGCTAATCCCTTCACACACACCAGTACACACTACACCGTCTGTCCCCGCTCCTCTCATGTCTGTCAGAGTCGAAGTTCAAACTGGGAACAGAAGAGTCTCTGCACCAGGTTTAGACCATCTCTACATCTACGTAAACATTTTATATCTGCATCCAATTATGTCTCTCAACAATAGAAGCCTCTCGTAAAATGCTCAACGCAGACAATATACAGCATCAGTGATTAGCCTCTTTTAAAATCAAGGTAAATTGTGAAAAATCAACACTAACTGTAATATGTCAACAGAGACATCTTTTCTGCCTTATACAGTATATGTTTCATAATCATCCATAATCTAAAATGGGAAATCTTTGGTTTTATCTTGTTATATTTAATATGAAAAAATTGCATGTAGAGAATCAACGTTGCTAATTTTTAAGATGTTTAAATCAGTCACCAGCTTTAGGCAAAGTGTACATTTTCTTCATATTTTTCACTTTTAATTTTGGATATTTTATAGCTAGAATTTAATTGGCAATTGCTACAGTAATAGCTTTTCTGCTATGTGCAAACTAGCGATTTAAAAACTTTACACTTCCTGTGACATTTCTGAATTGAGCTTGAGGTTTTAGGTTTGATTCCAAGCAAAATATGATGTTGTGCATCCGTGCAATGCAATTCATTGTGAAAGAACATCTAGTGAATCTTTAATTCAAATCAGCTTTAAGCCGAAATAAGCACTTCATATTATTAACAAATATGTAATATTTTATGGTTTGGCTTTTATATCTGAGACGAGCAGTTGAAGAGAGTCATCAACCAAATGCTATTAGCTTAGTATTATTGAGCAATTGTTACAGTGTGTGTGTGTGTGTGTGTGTGTGTGTGTGTGTGTGTGTGGTGTGTGTGTGTGTGTGTGTGTGTGTGTGTGTGTGTGTGTGTGTGGTGGTGTGTGTGTGTGTGTGTGTGAGAGAGAGAGAGAGAGAGAGAGAGAGAGAGAGAGAGAGAGAGAGAGAGAGAGAGAGAGAGAGAGAGAGAGACGCTGTCAATGCTGCCAGTGGGACATTGGCCAAGACTAGAGAGAGCAAGAGATTATGTGCGATTCTCTGTTCCTCCATATGTCCAACCTCTTCATTGAGCTCAACACCGTTTGGAATGTCAGAGGTGCCAGAGTCCTGGAATAATTCCTCTTCCTCCTCTCAAACACGCACACCACACACACACACACACACACACACACTCCTGCTGTGACTCAATTACTGGTGGTGGAGCAATAATAAAGTCCGGCCATGGGAGACTTCGATCGCTGACTTGCCGGGAGGCATCGCTGGACAGCTGACTTCACCATGATAGATCACCTCTGGGTGCTCTTAAACCCAGTCACACACACACACACACACACACACACCTATGGTATGTGTTTAAACGCGTGCAATCAGTACACATTCACTCCCATACACACATTCCCTCCGGAGAGAATCTGAGCAGTTGGGATAAAAGCATCTAGCAAACGCAAGATTGTAAATAGATTTACTAATGATTTTTTGTATGTTTTGACTACACTTTGTCAACATTGTGTTCTGAGTTAACTGGTGTTGAAAGAGGGATTGTGCACAATACCTTTGGCAAACGCTCTGGGTCTCCAGGATGTCGTGGAATCACCTTCTGTAAACGCTGAAAACCGTAGTCTATGGTGGGCTCGTTCAAGGCTATAAACACAGAACAGGGGAAATAATTAAGCCAGCGTCCTGTAAGATTCAAAAACTTTATTTGTCCCGGAGAAAAATTGCTTCGCTTTACTTTAGCTCCAGATGCTGGAGAAAAGAAGAAACAGTTAAGATAAGGAAATGTTTAGGAAAATAACAAAAATTCTATACAAAAAAAGATAGAATTACTGATAGTATACAATTTAATAAACTAAACTGAAAATTATAAGTTATAGATATACAGATTTTGCCCTTGGAATGATTCATATACAGATTCTTCACAATTGCGCATTAAAGTGTGCAAAATATTCTACTATTTCTATTATTACAACAATTCCTCAGATGTCCTGAAAGTAAACAGCATGTCTGGTCACACAGGCAACTGAAGGATGGATGTTTGATGAGAAAAAGAAAAAAGAGGAAGAGAGAAAGAGAGAGTGGTTTGGACAGTTTGAGTGCGAATGTTTGTTGGGGCAGCTGGGCCGTGAAACACAGGTACTTTCCTGTCGGTTAAAGCAGATGGCGCACATCCAGTAAACTCTGGTCAAGTTACTGAAGCAAATGACGGAAATTAATATAGTATCGGTAAAAATATTTCTATAATAATGGCTTTTTTCAAGAGTTGCGAAACACCTGCCTGGATGAAGAAAGCCGGGTGACGTGCGGGTCAAGTGTGTGTTGGTGTGTATCCTGGTGTTAATAGAGTCTTATGAAGACAGATGAGTTACTAGACTAGATAACACACTGCGACGCTCCAGCGAATCAGGAGCACTTCACTTCACTCTTACTGCCATTGATTTCTATGCAGTATCAATCCTCACTCAGCCCGGGAAAAAAAAACACTTTCTGAAGACCTAGTGGTCAACAGAGATGGAAAGAGAAAGAGGAATGGCAAGGTAGAAGATCAAACTGCTCTGAAAGTGTGAAATGGGTTTGTCTATTTGTAAGTTTGTCTTGTCAAAAGTGTTTATTAATCCTCTGCATTTAATCCAACCAGTGAAGTTACAAACCAGGAGCAGTGGGCAGCCTTAAGCCTTAAACCTGAAGCACTTCAGTTGTGGAACTACTGGACAGGGATTAAAATCTCTGCTAAAAAGGTCCAACTACCTGCCCCTAAAGGTCAAAATTGTAATTCTGTTTGTCTTTAAAAACAACAAATCTCAAATTATAGCTATATTATTATATTGTCAGTATTTTAAAGAACTACAGTATGTTAATATTATAATTAGTAAATAGTTTAAAGGTTTGACCTTGATTATCTTAAAAACAAAATTCATATTTTCTAGTTTTTATTTGTTAAGAATCAAAATCTTAACTTTTCGTTTTTGCTTTAAACCTTTGAGGGTCAAACGACGGGCAAAGTGAATGAGCAAATAAAGGCCAATATGACTTTTCGTCTTTCGTATCTTTACTGTGGTATCACTGGAAAAACCAAAATGAGGAAGTGGGATTGCTGTTGGCCTAACTTTTCACTCTAGCTAAGTATTCACTACTTGCGAAATAAACCCTCACCACACGGTATTTATAGTTCGGCTTTACTTTACTTCTGCAACCCTTTTTATTGTTTTGCCCATATGGATACCACACATCACTCCATTAATACCGCACTTCACTCCATCTATCACTGTAGTCTGGATGATGCGTGGAATGATGTGCTCAATCCTACACATCAGCTTCAATTCATATCACTTAACATCATAAAGAAGAATATAAATATGAAGCTCTTTCTGGTTTTGAATGAGCATGATTATTTAGGACAGTGCCTCAGAATATTTCTTAGATCAAGAATATGTTTTAACTCAATTCAAGTGGGGATTGTTTTTTAATGCTTAAGAGCACAATTCACACATTTTCTACAAAATGTAAAACAACCAAAAGACTAATGCTTCTAAGAATCAGTAACCTCATTCTTCTGAACTACATTCACAAATAAAAGTTTTTGGTTTGTGGATTAAAACAAGAAACCTGAAGTAACCACAAAGGAACATGGGGACGACATGCAAACTGCACACTGAAAGCCCATGTAGTACTATGTGAGTGACCCAAAGAACTGCAAGCCCCAGAATCCCTGCGATGAGTCACATGATTCAGCACGTCAAGCCATGGCATAGACATTTAGTGCACAATTAGCTCTATTCTTTCGGATTTGTCTAGCTTTGCCCTGCTAAATGGGGTTATTAAACTATTAAAACTTGAATTGATTCACAAATCGGCTCCATATGTTATCAGACATGACCAGGCCTTGGTGACCTGTTTTTCCAAACTCTGTCATAACTTTTTAGAATTAGAGGAGTTTTTCATTTAAACTAAAAGAAAGCACATCAACAATCTACTGCTTGTTTACTTGCACTGGCTACCAATTGCTGTTGGGCTCAGGGTAAAAGCTTTGGCTTTGACCTTCTGACCTGGGGAGTTGTGGTCCAGTACTAAAGTTCTGCAACGACATGTTCTTGGGCAAGACACTGAACTCCACATGTCCCCCGGGCGCCACAGCTTAGGCTGCCCACTGCTCCATGTTTGTGTGTGTTAATTTCACTGTGTGTATGTGCACTTCAATGGATGGATTAAATGCAGAGCACAATTTCACTCACTTTACTTTACTTTACTTCTAGATGATTACTTGTACCATCCTACCTAAACTCTTTGGTACTGAATACTATGTTATCTACAATCAGAGAATGAAGTAGATCCTCTGCAACAGAAATCAAAATCAAAAGAACTTTCACCCACTATGCCACCGTGCCACACACTACTGTACTTTGCGTATTCACATTTTGGCATGGAAGCCTGGAGGAATCACGTGTTAATCCAAGGAGAACATGAATACTTCACGCAAAAAGACCAGTAATGGGCTTAAAAATCAGCTCATGAACTAAGGTTTGGAACTAGCCTTTACTGTGACATGCAAAAAAAATAAAAAAGCAACCAATCACGGTACAGTTCTAACGGGTAATGTGTATGGATTCTTTCTGCCACAATTGCTATTCTTTTTTGCTGCTTTATAACTGCAGTAATGAGCTCAGGAATGTGGCCATTTCCCTCCCCCTCTTCACCTCCATCCCTCCTCCTTCAGCGATGATGCATGTTTTTTTCTTCCCTTCAGGTCTCAGCTGAAGCCGAGAGCTCGGGGGGATCGATACCCACGGCAGTGCAGTGTTCAATACCTCTGAATTATTGCTTCATTCCTCTCCTCTTATTATAGATGAGTTATTTTTTCCCAACCACACCACTTTAAGATCAATACAGAACAATTGTATTTTTGTCTCCACCTTTTTTCCCCTGCCACAGTTTGTTTCTTTCTTGTGTTGGATCTTTACAATAAAAATCAGACAATAAAAGAAAAGATGTAGGAGGTGTGAAGGAGGTGGAATAGTGCTTTACATAAAATATAGATTTGTTCTTTAGTTAGCTTTCATTACTTGGTCAAAAATTAAACAATTGTTTTTGCCAACCATAATTTGTCAAATATGGACACATACATAACAATGTAGTGAATTGTATTCGTAATGTCTATTATTGTAACTGTAATGTAGTTGTTACATTGTATTTTGTGATGTTGCTAGGGGATGAAGAAAGAAGCTTAAAATAAATGGATGACTGAAATTGATAAATAAATTAAACTGAAAAAAATGACACTAGAGGTCATAAACAAACACATAAAAACGCAAAATGTTTACGTTATGAATACACAAAAAGTGGCCAACAAAGCATTTCTATTGTGTTTAAGTGGGACTGTGTTACATAAGTTCCAGTGTGTGTGTGTGTGCGTGCGTGTGTGTGTGTGTGTGTGTGTGTGTGTGTGTGTGTGCGTGTGAAAGAGAGTGTCTTACCCCGTGGATCTTTCTACACTGTTACTAGACTCTTGAGCAGAGACACTGTCTGATCTCACAGTGGCCTGCAGTTGCGTCCAGTGAGTTTAATTGGAGGAACTAGTTCGTTCAGACTGGTTCATTACTGGCTTTGGTTTGCAGAAGCATGTCTGACTGAAACTCTTACCGACGTCTATTTCTGAATGTCTAGTTAGCAAAAAGCATATTTTTAAATGTCTTTGCAGGTATTCTGTTGTAAGGAGTCAACCGGTAAAGCAATTCACAACAAATATACAATTCTGAGAGATGCACAGAGACACTTATAATATTCTCTGGTAATAGAGACTGAAACTTTGGGGAACGTCTTTTACATCACTTACAGATTTTACAACAACAACTCTTTGTCTCTTTCGCTGATTTGCTTGTAAATTTGAAAATAAAGACATTTGTGTGTGTTGAGATTTTATGGTGATGTCAGACCAAGGAGGCTTAAGTCATAGATAAGATTAAAAAAATAGAGGGAGCAAGTTCAGAGTTTAGCTTTTTTTTTACATTCAAAATTATTAGTAATTTGGCATTGAAAAGTTTCTTTTTTATCTTATATATTTTATTCCACCCTTTATACTACCTGACTTTGACAACCGATAGATACTACTTGAGGTCGTCTTTAAAGCTTAAATTGAATTTTGTTTTAAAGTAGTTATGACATTTTCCAAACACAATATTTAACTTTAACTCTCCAATTTTGTCAATCGTTCTCAAAGTGATTCTGTGTCACTGAGGTCAATTGGCAAACACACACACACACACACATACATACACACACACACACACACACACACACACACACACTCAGCTCAATCATGATTGTTTTAATGCTTGCAATAGTAGAACACTGAGATATGCAGGAATTATATTTCAGTTTTTGCAGATTCCGAACATAAGATAAAAATGCTATTCGAGCATGTTTTTCCTTCGAAACTGATTTACATTACGACGTCTCTGAATGTCACACACTTCCACGGGCAGGAGTCGTCTCTGTTGCACCACGGCTTTATCGATCGCCACTTTGCACTTCCTCCCCACACCATACAGCCGTGACATTAAGCTTTCCGAGTGACAGCGAACCTACACTGTCAATTATTTGAGATGTATTAGTTCTTCCCTTGGGTCTGTGAATAGTGTCCATTACAACTGAAACAACACGTCTGATTCGGAAGCATTAGAACAGTCTGGAAAAAAAGCACTACACTGGTCTGTTCTGTGGCTGCTTTAGGTGATACTCCCAGTTTATTTAGCAGCTAATTCACAGATTAAATAATATTTTTCTGTAAAAAGGAATGGAATATGACGCTAAATGTATAAATCCAGTGTTTAAACCGCTTAATTCATTTCTGTGTCAAAAGGAATTGAAACCAATCAGCCAATAAAAGGTAAATACATGGTTCATGTTTAAAAAGCATGTGTGAAAAAGGCATTAAACATTTTTTACTTTTATGAACTTTATGAGCAGTGCCTGCAAAACTAGTTTGTTTCAGGTTCATCTTTAAAATTGGGGAAGAAGTTGAAATAAAAAGATGTTGTTTCCCCTTAATTTTTACAGAAAGAGACACAAAACGAACTCTACTGTTGCTTATTTTAAGCGAATTTACGATCTGGATATCAGTATAACATGGAAAAGATTTCCCGAACTTTTAAACAACAGACTTAAAAAACGAAGTTGATGTCAGTGATGGCGATGATGCTGCGTTTGGCGGATTAAGCCACTTCTGGATTCTGGTGCTGTAGTTTCCTCTAGTCATTGATTAATGCCTGGCGACAGGCGCCTGTGGCTTTGCCTGTATTGATTCAATTAGTTCTGAGGATTTGCTAGTGTTCTATGCAAATAGCTTTAGCTTGCGGCTAACAGAGGATGATTAGCAATGCCAGCTGTCCACTGGGTTCTTCTAATACCCCTGCCAGCTGCTATCTCTGTACATGGCAAATCCCGAATGTCAGCAATGCCCAGAAAGATGCCAACTGTGGATCATTAACAGGTACTTGATTATTTATCACTGCTTACAAAAGACAGAACATAACCTGGAAGAACTTAAATGGCTCCCCACTACTTGTAGAGAATCACAGCACCCCATTCAGGCAAAAATCGAGTGGTGGAGGGAAAGAGAAACGGTATTTGCCATCTGTGTTATTCCTGGAGTGTCACTGGGTAACACCGACAAACTCTAACTTCACTTCTGTTGATTCTTTATCTGGAAAAAGTCACTCACCCCCTCAAAGCTTCCATCTGTTCACCAGATCAACTAGTTTTCTTTCCTAATTTGCCTTTGATATAAAAAAGCTGCTTCTTTTGGTTGAGCAGGCGCATGATTATGGAACATCAACCGCAAACAAAAAGAGACAGGACAACAATTTGCGAAAAGCTTGACCATTGACCTGAATGCCATTGATCAGCATGACGTGTGAGTTAAGATTAATGTGGGACTGTATTTTATTGTGGAAAGTGGCTCAATCGAGAACAAAAGATCACGGTTTGTGAATGTTTTATTAACTAACCATGCTCTTCGTCAACAGGCTTCAATTCGATTATCTACCAAGCTAAGTGATTAGTAGCTACCAAGCTAAGCTAACACTAAGCTTCTTCTACACTGAACATTAAACTATTTCTAATAAGTAACAAACTGATTCATTTCTGCAGTAATAGGAGCTATAAAACTATAAAACCCTATTAAAAATGACACAGTAACATGACATATTGATAACAGAATTCATGAACAGAGGCAACAGCAAACGCTAGTTTGATAATAATTACTCTACTAGTCTAATGATCTAATAATCATTTCTTCTTTTTGTTTTCTTGATATTGAAAAAATAACAGTTGTTCAAACAAATTACAAAATTACTACTTTTGTTGTTGAGGTCATGTTTACAGATAAACGTTTTTCTTTTGTTCTAATAAATTGATAGTTGTATCATTTTCTAATAATAAAAATCCCAATCCTATAGCAATGAATTAGTCTAAAAGTATTGATTGTCCAAAAAAAAAAAATAAACCACAAATTTCAGGGCATTATTCATGCCCTTCTCTCTTTTGTATTTTTTGGAATTAGTTTATTATTTTATAAGATATATAAGAAACCTATATTGTCAATGAAGCAGTTCAATCTAAGCATGTTTGGAATTTCACACACACACAATTTTCAAACCATGACCTAAACGACGAGACTCAGTAAGCCGGTGGTAACTGGCCCGCTCATCAGTGAAGCAGTATGTGTTCTAGTGTTACCCGAGCTGAAACAGAAAATCCATACCTGTGTAGATGAAGCGGCCTGGGGTTCCTTTGCAAAACTGCTTGGATTTATAGGAGAGCGTGACCTCTACCACTCCAGGGATGTGACGCGGTGGGGTTTGAACTCTGATGGCATGAGGCGTGATCAGCTGTAATGGGGAGAAAGAGAAAATGTTATAGCCACTGAAGTAAACAAACAAACACACACACACACACACACACACACCAATATTTTATCAAGAATTCACACAATACTTATTTATAATTTAAACATACAAATAATAATAAAATGAAATAAAAAAAAACAATATTTTAACTTATTATGTATGGATGCAATATTGATTGGTTCTGCTTAAATAGATATAAAGAAATCTAGAGGGATGGATGAATTGGTGTGTTTGAGATGGTGGTTTGTTAGATAAATGGAGTTGAAGACAGACATACAGACGTGGACAAAATTGTTGGCACCCCTGAAATGTTTCCAAAAAAATCAAGTATTTCTCACAGAAAAGTACTACATTAACACTAGTTTTGCTATATACATATTTATTCCATTTGTGTGTATTGGAACCAAACAAAAAAGGAGGAAAAAGCAGCAAATTTAACATAATGGCACACAAAATTCTAAAAATGGCCTGGACAAAATTGTTGGCACCCTTAAATTAATATTTGGTTGCACACCCTTTGGAAAAAATAACTGAAATCAGTCGCTTCCTATAAGCATCAATAAGCTTCATACACATCTCACGAGGAATTTTGGACCACTCTTCCATTGCAAACTGCTCCAAGTCTCTCATATTGAAAGGGTGTCTTTTCCCAACAGCAATTTTAAGATCTTTCCACAGGTGTTCAATGGGATTTAGATCTGGACTCATTGCTGGCCACTTCAGAACTGTCCAGCGCTTTGTTGCCATCCATTTCTGTGTACTTTTAAGTATGTTTGGGGTCATTGTCCTGCTGGAAGACCCAAGATCTCAGAAGCAAACCCAGCTTTCTGACACTGGGCCCTACATTACGACCCAAAATCTTTTGGTAATCCCCAGATTTCATGATACCTTGCACACAGTCAAGACACCCAGTGCCAGAGGCAGCAAAACAACCCAAAACATCTTAGAACCTCCATCATATTTCACTTTAGGTACTGTGTTCTTTTCTTTCCGTTTTCGGTAAACCGTAGAATAATGTGCTTTACTAAATAGCTCCATCTTGGTCTCATCTGTCCATAAGACGTTTTCCAGAAGGATTTTGGCTTACTCAAGTGCATTTTGGCAAACTGTAGTCGTGCTTTCTTATGTCTCTTTGTCAGAAGTGGGGTCCTCCTGGGTCTCCTGCCATAGTGCTTCATTTCATTTAAATGTCAACGGATAGTTCGCGCTGACACTGATGCACCCTGAGCCTGCACGACAGCTTGAATGTTTTTTGGAAGATGTTTGGGGCTGTTTATCCACCATCCGGACTATCCTGCGTTGCAACCTTTTATCAATTTTTCTCTTCCGACCACAGCCAGGGAGATTAGCTACAGTGCCATGGGTTGCAAACTTCTTGATAATGTTGCGCACTGTGGACAAAGGCAAATTTAGATTTCTGGATATGGACTTGTAACCTTCAGACTGCTGTATTTTTCCACAACTTTGGTTCTCAAGTCCTCAGACAGTTCCTTTCTCCTCTTTCTGTTGTCCATGCTTAGGGTGGCACACACAGACACACAATGCAAAGACTAAGTCAATTTCTCTCCTTTAATCTGCCTTCAGGTGTGATTTTTATATTGCCCACACCTGTTACTTGCCCCAGAAGAGTTTAAAGGAGCATCACATGCTTGAAACAATGTTATTTATCCACAATTTTGAAAGGGTGCCAACAATTTTGTCCAGGCCATTTTGGGAGTTTTGTGTGCCATTATGTTAAATTTGCTTTTTTTTCCCCTGCTTTTTTGTTTTGTTCCAATACACACAAATGGAATAAACATGTATATAGCTAAACAAGTGTTAATGTCATACTTTTCTGTGAGAAATACTTGTTTTTTTTTTTGGAAAAATTTCAGGGGTGCCAACAATTTTGTCCACGTCTGTATAGACGGATAGAAAAACAAACAGACAAACGGACAGACAGATGAGAGTCAGATAAATAGAATGACAGACAGACAGATGGACAAACATATACAAAAAATAGACATATAGACAAATAGACAGACATAACAGTCATGATGGACATGATGTCAGAAAGACAGACATAATAACAGGATGACAGACACATAGTATGGCAGACAGACAGATGTTTTTACAAGTACCATTTTACAAGTAGAAACATTGGCTTATTTAAGTTCATTGTGCTGTCTGAAACTTTAGCTAGAGTAAAGTGAAGGTACGAGTGTGTGTGTGTGTGTGTGTGTGTGTGTGTGTGTGTGTGTGTGTGTGTGTGTGTGTGTGTGTGTGTGTGTGTGTGTGTGTGTGTGTGTGTGTGTGTGTGTAAATACACACACACACACAAACACACACAATGTTGAAAGGAAAAAGTAATGAAAACTGAAATGTAAACTTTGAGAATCTCTGCTCTGAAACATTATGTCCAGATAAGGGTGCTAAGTGAACACAACACGTCTTCTGTGGTCCCTGCCTCCCTCATTAGATGTTTTGTGTGGTAACTGGATCCCTGATAGCATTGCAACTGAACACTGAACTGTGTGGCTCTTGATGGGCCCCCTGTGTAGAGGGGTCAAAGGCCAGAAGGTAAAGGTCGTCAAGTTAGGAGGTCAAGAAGAACAACTATTTCAGTTTTCAACACATTGTATTAAATCAATACCAGATGTAGCTCTGCAAAACCATTCCTTCTTCACACAGTCGTGTGTGATATTTCACTAACAGCACGTTAGAGACCCAGTAAAGAACAATGGAGGTTAGATACTGTAGTGTTTAAGTAAGTACTGGTCAGTAGTCACCTCTTAATAAAAACCTTAAATAATTCAAGATCACCCAATAAAATGTGAAATTATGACTCACATTCACTGAAAAAGATGTTCAAAAGGAAGCACTCACAAACTCACCTCACTCCAGACCAACATGGTTCCAAAGATGACCTGTAGTCCATCAAAGAAATTGTCTCCGATGATGATGACGGTGGCGCCTCCTGTTGTCCAGCCTTCACTTGGACTAATCGCTTTGATACAAGGGGCCGCTGGTTTCCAAGACGGCCAATTTGCGAGATGGATAATATGTGGAGCAAAAAAAAGAGTGTGGAGATCAAAATGAGCATCATTTGAGGTTGAGAAGAAGTTTCTTGGTTTTGTTTTCCTTCAACACTAATCACAAGTATTTATGGGGTTTGCAGTTTCAAGGGTTAATAGTGCCATCAAATGTTGGTTTTTGGAGATCTGACAGTCTCAACACGTCCAAGTCTCCCAAAGCATAAACATGACACCGAAGAAACAGCTGGATTCAACTAGGAGTCTCATTCCAAATGTTCTTGAGAAGTGTCAGTGGTTTTTACAGCTCTCGGTGCAGACATTAGGCATGAAAACAAACCATTATTTGAGGAATTCTAATAGAACGCTGTATGCGTGGTTTAGCGAAACAATAAGGAGATGCACAGTTAGCGAGAAGGTATGTGAAGTAACCTCAATATTTCTGTTCAATACACAAACACAAAGTATGTGTCTTGTGAGTTATGCTCAATGCCAGTTTCAATGTAGTGCATTGGGCAATTTTTTGCAGTAGTGTTGCCATAGAAACCAAACCGTAGTATTACTTTGCTACTTATGCTACATTCAATTGTGGATCATACAAGGACAGTCGTTGTGCAAAACACTGACTCCCACTTGGCCCCTGGGTGCCCCTGCTTAAGGCTGCCCACTGCTCCGGGTGTGTGTGTGAGTTCACTTCACAAACTTCACAAACTCATTTTGCTTGTCTTTAATTGATGCCTTTGACTCAAAAAGCCACTAAGACAATACCACGGAAATGTGCTACAATTAGGGCACCACCGCAAACTCTCATTGGTTGAGATGCAAGTCAAACTCATCCCCTCTGTGACAAACAAACTAATCCAGAAATAAAGGCTTTAAGAACAAACCCCAACCAAGTGTCAAAGTCAAATCTTTTAAAATAACTTTAGTAACAGTAACAGGTAAGTGTTACAAATGTATTGGAAATGTGTGGCTGGTTGGTTGGTTGGCTGATTAGTCCGCGATTGTTAACATATTTCATTCACTCATCATCTAAACCGTTTTTTAAATTACTTGGTCAGGTGGAGCTGGAGCCGTATCTGAGCAGGACACACACACACTGGTCAGCCATCACAAGCTCAAACACAGACACACCCACATTCATACTATTAACAGTTCAGACAAAATTTCTCCAGAACGCATTATTTCCGGCCTTGGACAGACTTGGAAACAAGAAAATCCACACGGATTGCTTGATTGGGCCTCAAACTTTTCTCATGATCGTGTTCTCCTTACTGTGAGATAACAGTGCTGCTATGAGTTCATCGAGTAATTCAAGAGAAGAGATTAAGTAAAGTGTGCCATTGCTTTCTCTGTGTAAATAAGGTGACCTTCGGCCTCCTGCTGTAGATAACACATGTTCTGTCGTGTCATGTTGAGGTAAACTAGCTCTTTTGGTGTGTTCTGATGTTGCTCTCCATGGCTCCCACGGATCAGTGGTTGAGTGAGGGAGGACCACCACAGCGAAAGGTCAGTTTGCTTATTAGAGCTGTCTGCTCCCCTCCTCCTGCCCGCAGGGGCCAGGGAAAGCAATTTAACCAGGGAGACTTTACCTGCATTTACTTCCCAAATGCCAAAGCGTCACTCACAGTAATGAGACATAAAGAGCGGGAAGGGTGTGATGTGTCCGTGTGGCCGTTAGTTTTGCATCCCGTGTAAACTCGGTCTGATCGGAGTGATCTGGTTTAAATAATTACACCAGTGGTTTGTAAAGTGCTTGTCTTGTTGCGCAATAATAGAGATCAAGCTGTTGGAAAAGCCCTGGCAGTCCCGCGGAAAGTGTCGAGTCACTGGAACCAATGAGACGTTTAACATGCTCTAAATCATGGAATCATCTGGCTAGAAGATGGAAAAGTTGCCCAATAGTGACCGATAAAACAGCAAAGCTGTCATAATATTTATGAAATGATGTTATAATATATCACGAGAATCTAAAGTAAACAATAACAGACTTATTGAATTATTAAATCTCTCAAGTTTCTTGTGTATTGTTCTAATAAAAATGTTAGAAACACTGTTCATGTTTCATTATTGCCCTTTATTGTCCAATGTCAATATTTAACGAAACATAATATTCCTTGTAAATATGCTCCCAAACTAAACAGTGTTAAATTATATTGTGGCAATTGTGTTTCCGGCGGTTGGGAGTCGGATCTGCCACCAAAGTGTTGCAGGTTCAAATCCCGATCTGGTAGGTTTAATGACTTGAGCAAGACACTGACCCCCACTTTTCCCCTGGCTTAAGGCTGCCCACTGCTCCGGGATAGTGCGCATGCAGAGACCAATTTTCATCATGTTTGATTACATGAAAGGTTGTTAGATTATATGTTTCGTGTAAAGCAAAGTTTCATATTTCTTTCCATCAGTTTACACAATATAGACATTATTATTAATTAAATCATATATTATTCCACACACTTATTCTTCAACAAGATTTTAGACATTGTATTCTATTGATCATTATTTCTGTCTACTCATCCCTCTATCCAACCGTACTTCTTCTGTCCAGCCATTTATTATTGTACTGCTATTTACAATGAACCATCCATTCATCCATCCATCCGACCATGCCTCCATCCAGCCATCAATTTATTTCAACCCATCCATTGCTTAGTCTATTCGTCCAAAAATGATCTATCATCTGTCCATACACCCAGCAGTCTGTCCTTCCCCGGTTCATTTATCCAAATAGTTCTGATCATGTATAACGGTATCCATCAATTTATTCATCTATCCAACCATCCATTCATCCATTCATTCTTTTTCTCATCCTCAACCAAAATTGAGTTACTATGTCACTACAAGTAAGTCTGTATCAACATTCACCCTTGTCTTGAAGCGTTTTTCTGCTGGTAGAAAAAGAAGAAACTAAGGCCAGGCATCATTTGAGGTGGTGAATAGGGATGCTGAGGTGCATTCTGGGGAGTAAATCTTGGCGCAAGCGGAGCTTTTCGGGGGAGAATGAATTGGTGGCTGTATTAAGCAGATGGAGACGCATGAATCCATCTGATAGGATTAAACTTTCTGTGGCTTTCTCGAAGCCATCTGCTCACCATACTGCTCCAGCACACATACACGCGTGCTACATTTACAACCTACAAAGTCTCACACAAAAAACAAAAGCGTTGTGAGAGGTTGGAATACATGCAAGCGTTTGCGTCAGTCACTTTGATTCAAAAATTAAGCATTTGTAGTATGTTAATGGCCCACTGTGTAAAATCAAACTTATTAAAAGAGCATTCAAAATTATCGAACTGCTCTATAGCTATGTATTTTTGTCTATTTAGAAAAAAAAACATGGTGTAATTACATACATACATAAATATAATTACAATGGTATAAGGACTGAGTTTAAAATGGAACAAAAATTAATAGGACAAAAATTTTAAAAGTAACCATTTTTTTTTTCAGTTTGTCACAAACACACACACACACACACACACACACACACACACACACACACACACACACACAAAGTGAACAGATTGGACCCTTTTTCCTGGTCCCTGGGGTCTGTGGTTGGTGATTGGGGACACAGAAACCATCTTCCGCAGGGATGCTCTCAGCTGAGCCCTTTTTTTTTTTATAATAATCTCCCTCCAAAGTCATGTAATGCTAGTTGAGTAGGTCATGAACAACATTCAGACAGTTCATTTATACAGAAACTTTGCCTGAATAATGACATAATTCCTGTCACTCGCATTGCCTTCACATCACCCTCAATTCTATCTATCTATCTATCTATCTATCTATCTATCTATCTATCTATCTATCTATCTATCTATCTATCTATCTATCTATCTATCTATCTATCTATCTATCTATCTATCCAAATAGCGTTGGGAATAGACAAAGTTAATCAGCTATCAAGCAACAACAAACAATAAAAAGGTAATTAATTAAACTGAATCCAACCTAAAAATCACTTTGTTTAAAAATTAAACTAGGGAACTGGGCTTTTGAGACAATTTGGTCAAATACTGTATTATTAAAGCATAGCACCCATCATTAATAATCCATAAAGTTGGCACTGGCGTCAAGGGCGTGATTTTTACGTTGTATTTCATCAGCAAATTTTCAGGAATTATAAATCTACTGCAATTTTTACAAATAGGCAACGTCCATTAAAGCATACATATTTTAAAATACACATTTTCAACTGCAAGCTTTCTGTCAACACAGGAAAGCAGAGGACAGAAGAAACGACTGTGTAATAATTCATTTAGAGGGTTCGGGAAAACTGCAAATCAATATTATAATTGCTTCTCTACCTCCAATTACATTTCATCAACATCACAACAGAGGTCGTATGCTGTGTAATGCCACAGATTAGAGCACTGACAAACACAGAATATATAACACAAAACTGTGTATACAAAAAA
>CM051496.1:16764237-16782278 GCA_028031935.1 Paedocypris micromegethes
GTGTGTGTGTGTGTGTGTGTAACACAACCTGACCGTCAAAGCAGGCGAGTCTAGCATTACACAGCCTCTAGGCATTAGGCCTTGTCCGACAATACACAGAGACTACACTACCTACAGCACATGGCTCGCCTCCGCCGTGTGCTAATCAATTCAGATAGATAGTAAGGGAGTCGCGATGCTATCCAAAAAAAAAAAAAAAAAGATAAGACATCAGCTGGTTTTCATTTTTTGTTTACATAAAAATAGCACAGTACAAAATTCTATAATCAGTAATGCAACATAGAAATGTGACATAAAAAGTAGCAACAACATTTCGAGAGAAACCACTAATAATTGTATCAAGTGTTTAAAGAGGCAGATTTTCCTTTAATGCACTGAAACACTTCATTTCAAACACAATATATGAAAGAAGCAAGCGGTTTCTGACACATTTTTTTTTACAATTATTAGCCTAAAAGATACAGTGTTACATGCAGATTCTATCGTATATATGTTGTACATACTACAGCAAAAAATATGCTGCACATGCTACCACTAGGTAAGCCATTATACATTGAATAAAACTATTAAACGATCTGCAGGAGATGAGGAAGTAGAAAGTCAGCACATGTCACAAATAGGTCAGGTCTGACCCTAGATGTCAAAGGTCGCGACCCCTCAGGAGGTCTGAAATAATACACTGCGAGACACCAAACAGATGTCGTGCATTTGCATTACTGGTAAAAATTGTGCAACTTGTGCAGACAGAATTTTTTTTCGCAATTTAGGACTTAATTTCTTGAGGACATATAAATGATGTTTTAAGATTGTTTAGTGAAAGTGTTTTTCTCCTAATGC
Source organism: Paedocypris micromegethes (assembly GCA_028031935.1). Taxonomy (NCBI): domain Eukaryota; kingdom Metazoa; phylum Chordata; class Actinopteri; order Cypriniformes; genus Paedocypris; species Paedocypris micromegethes. The sequence continues at coordinate 16,765,075 of CM051496.1, forward strand.
CTGCAGGCCCTCTGAGGTGATTGATGGTGTTTTCTGTGTCTCGTGTCGACAGTACAGACCCTCAGAGACCCCACAAAACCCCCATCAGTTCTACCGAGCAGACTCACAGTCTAGACTAAAAAAGCTAAACACATACTACATAGGTCTAGATTGGTGGCGCCCGGACTTCTTTCTTGGAAAGGGCAATAATTACAATTAATTGGCGGCAGTGAGAAAATGCCAAATTGTGGAAAATGAAACATTATAACAATGTTCTGCTGTGAAGTTTGAAGCCTTAAACTGATGTTAACACTCCAAAATGTATTAAGTTTCACTTCTAAAATATTGGTCATTGTGCCATAGGTAATCTTAGAGTGATTCACAAGTTAGTCCTTAATTTTACCATAAAAGGTTTTAATTTAGCTTCACAAACGTGAAAAATGTATCATATTGTAATTTTTTTTTTGAAAATATAAACAATATATTCCGACTTTTGGTGAAATTAGGTGAAAATGTAGAATTACTTTATAGTAGTAATATATATTTTTATACAATACATATTTATACTTTTTATACGCATTTGGAAATATTATCATTTTGAGAATTTCTGCAAACCTGATCAATATTAAAAATGTGACTTAATTGATATAACTAAAGTTATATTTAAATCACAGTATAAAGAATTTGATTTAGCACAATTGTCAACTGTATATAAAAAACAAAAAACTAAATTCAGTGATGCTCACAACATTTTTGGATTTAGATGCAAACTAGCTTGACGAGTTACCTAACAGGACAAGCGTGTTTTTAAAATGCAGCATCATGACTTTCATCCATCGACAGGAAGAGAGCCTCACTACCTCGCATTGGTTCATTTCTATTTCAGGTGAAATATTTTATTTAGTCACAACATCTCAGTGTCATGAAATCTTCATGAGAGCATATTTCTCGACTAATATCACTTGTGTCCTGTAACGCACTGACTTCTTTAAATATTTCTTAGAACAAATGCACTTTTGCCTCCTCGGCTCCAGCTTCTCACCTCCACAGGAACTCAACGTCCACGACAGTTGCTCCCGTCACATGGTTAATAACTCGGGAAATGTGTGGCGTTCTTGCGTCCATATTTTAAACTAACTAGACCTTGTCGACTGATCCAAATAAACATATCTCTTATAAATCTTAATCTTTGTCAAGCTAAAATGATGGATTCAAAACTGTAAATGTACTAAATCAAAATTCAAACTTGAATTAAATTACTATAAAGGTTGCACTACCGTAGTTAAGGAGTTAACGAATTTAAAGTTATGGAATTCCAGTCTATAAGACCTCGGTGAAGCCAACAGAAATTATAATGTCTGGCACTTCCCAACTTGGAGTTTATTTCCACTTGCCTTGTCATTGTTTCTGCCTTCTTAATTTGTCCATTATTAGTTAATTATCAATGTTTTTGCTTCACCTGTGTTGACACTATTTCCTCATGCCTTCTAATTACTTTAGTTTTAATTTAGTTAAATTCTCCCACCTGCTGTCACTGCCATGTGGCATTATCAGTCATGGCTTTTCTATGGGCTTTGTTTTTCTTTTGTCTTTTGTTTACACACACACACACACACACACACACACACACACACACACACACACATATATATATATATATATATATATATATATAATATATATATATATATATGTCTATGTATTGTCGCACAGCAAAAAGGTTGTAGGGTATGGAAAAAGCACAAAGTTAATGAATGGATTGGAGCCAGCTTTACCAGTTTATCTATGTTTAAGCAACTTCAAAAACGCCAATCATAGCTGAAGGATAACTCTATCGTTTTTAAATTCAAGTGAAACCTCTCGCAACATGATAAAAAGCATAGTGTCTGAGATGACAATGTACGATTTGAACAATAAAAAGGAACGTTGACAATCCAGTTCAGAATCCCATAGTCTACACCTCATTAATTTCAGCAGAGGCCGATCTGACATGCTTTAGGAGCCACTCCAACTAGATTTTTACAAGTCACGTGACCAGCAAGGGCCCATATAGCCTCCTAGAGTCCGACAGTGATGAACAGAGCCTGAATGTGACACTTCGTTAAAGTCTATTACTGTAGTCAAGTGCAAATCCTACATGGGCCTTGATTATGGTAATTTTCTGCTCATTTGAAAATATTCTGAATGTATATATATATATATATATAAGCTATTTATTGGGACATTATGCATAAATAACTGATTTTGTATTACTGTGTTAAAGAAGAAAGAACTGAAATACAGCTTAAGGCTTTTTATTCTCTCACAATGTCAATTATAGCGTATAATGACATAGGCATTAAATAATTATAGGCCCTTAGGGTATAACTTAAAAAGAAAATGATGTTGTTTTTTTTTTTTTACGTTAGACCTAAACCTCTTAATTATATAGACATATTAATATGTATTATTTTTATTAGAAAAATGTGTTTATAAATTAATTATGAAGCTTTACTTTATTTGTTATCGGTTCTTGCAAACAAAGCAACACCCATAATTTCAGTTTCACAAATTGTAACCTCTATATTTAAAAGAATATAAGTTTGAAGCATTGTCAACTTTTGGCACAATTTAACTAATATTTTAGATTTCCATCTGATTGCTGGAAAATACTTCATCTTGTATCAGTTTTATTAGAAATGATTGATTCAAAATTCTGAAATTGTTTTGGAACAACTCTTACTAAAATCAAATTGAAAAGTGAGTGACGTGAAACGAGAAGTGTTGTTAGGTACAGGGGCGCCGCTAAGAGGGGGAAGGTTAGGACAATTCTGGGGGGCCGCGGTCTTTTTGGGGGCCCCAGCAACCAGGTATAGGGCCCATTACATAATATTTTCATGGTGCCCAAAATTGCTAGCGGCGCCCCTGGTTAGGGAGGATGTTTTCAGCATGGGATTGTGACTACATGCTTTTTTTGTTTGTTTATGTCCTCCGGACCGTTTCTTTGTAAATTTACTGTAGTACGTACAACAGTAGAATACTCTATTTCTTTGTCACTATCACATATTGACACACTACACTTCTCCTACAGCTGCAATATTGTACCATCAGCTAAAGTGGTTTAGCCGCTTGTGTGTTGAATGAACTTGAAATACAAATAGTTCTTACTTAGTTTTTTTCATGGAAGGACAATTTGTGGACTGAACGTTTAAAAGCAATTTGGAGTTTAGGTTTCTATATATATGTCGCAGGAACCTTGTATGTCACTGGGAGTTTGGAACATTTCCACCACAAGACACCAGTTTCTGCGTCTTTCACTGTTTGCAGAACGCAATTCCACAATGAACTGGGATTCAGAAAAAAAGGTTATCATGTCACGTTGAATTTTGGCAAAATAATAAAATAAAAATCAAAGTTCACAACATTTCACCAAAAAAGAAAAATCTTGCTTAAAAAGAAAAAATCTGCTTAAAAAGAAAAATAAAATAAAAAGATCCAACACTAAAGTCTTTTACCAAATGTAAAAGAGAAATATAGTATAAAACGGTTGAAACAATGTAACAGCCCAGCAATGTTCACATGTCCTCTGAATGTCAGCACACACACTAAACGCTGACAGCCTCTTTTTCCGTGTCAAGTGCGTTTTTTACCTGTCCTTTTTTCTCCTAACTGACTTTATATGGGAGCTTTTCCCATTTTTAGCTAAGGAGACAAGGGAAGTGACGGAAAGGGACGTGTTGCCGCCCCTGTCGTGTTTGTCAAACAAATTAAACGTGCCGGAGATTCCTCACCTCCTCTGCCGCATATGGCACACCCGCTCGAAATAAGGAACTCTGCATGCATTAGCATACATAATAACCAACACTCCCCATTTAATATGCAAATGCGTTGGAATATTACCGAATGCCGTCTGTTGTAAAGGAATAAATTTGAATTGCAATTAGACTAATCCTTTATAATTAATGAAAACTGTCAATTGTCAATTGTGGTTCAGGAGTAATTTGATTAACAGGATGATGGTTGGGGACAGTATGGGGGGCAACAGTGGCAAAAGTGGTGCGTCGGAACTGAGACTGATGATGTGGAGATCTGCTTTATTATTGATCACAGCGTCTTATGAAGCCTGGCAGGAAATCCAAGGCCACAAACATGGGCTAATTTAATAGGGCATCATTCTGATGTCCTAAAGTTAATCAGCGAACGAAACCCCCGACATCCCACCCACAGTCCTTGACCTCATCCTCGTCTGAATCTCTGCAAAGTTAATAATTAAAAGACCAATAAACATATCTTCCTTATTATATAAAGCCTTTATTATATAAAGAACTATAATACTATATAATAGTGTAAAGTATTTTGTCTGTCGAAAAGCACAAGCTATGACACCTGCGCATAAATGTCGATTTACTATATTGAAAAATATAATAATTTTTCCTGAAGACAATGGCAGTATGTATTTTTTAAAAATTAAATAAGGATTTGTGGCTCAATGTAAAAAAAATGTCTGAAAGTAAGCCCTAGCACAAGACCTGGCCTTCATTTGAAAAAATGTGACTCTTATTTTGACATCAAAAGAAAGAAACACTGCAAAAAAAAAAAAAAAGTAAACCACAATAAGATTCTCAGGGAAAGACAATAAGATAAGAAAATATAAGTCTTACCTGTTGGTGGAAATTGCAGCAAAGAAAAGGACAGAAAAAAAGACGTTTAGTTAATTGCTCAGTTGAATTCCTGTTATGTACATTATGTTACATTATGTACAAGACTTTGCGTTATTAGCATGTCATGCTAAACGATTCGCTAAAGTGTCACGCATATGGAGACACGGCTTACAGTCGCAACACATTAAAGAAAACGTCACATCAGTGAGACAGCATCACAAAGCTTCAGCTCAGAATAACCGTTAAACAACATTGAACTATCATCATATAACTAAAATGTAAAAAATTATTTGTTAAGTGTAAATGTAATTAATTGTAAATGATATTTTCTGGTTGTTTGGGCTTTATGAATGAAGTTTGATTATTGCAGATTTTGGTTAACAAAGAGAGCTTGTTTTGCATAAAATAAAAAGAGCTTAATTTGACTCAAACTAAATGTTTTACTAAATTGTAAAAATAAATAAACAATAAATAAAATCTGTTTGTTCGTTTGCAGTCATGTCACAGAAATGGACGAAATCAAACGTGATGCAAACCAGCTCTGTCGCCACATTAAGAAGTAAAAGTTTTATTTATGTACCACGAGTAAAAGATTTTACCAAGATTTATGAACTTTAAAGTGAAAAAAACCTTAAAAGAAAACTTTCATCAGGGTATTTGCTGGGATACAAAAAGAAAAATTAGCTTGTAAGGTTGCGACACAAAGGCACGAGAAAGGTTTTGAGCAATTAGCAAAATGGCTCCATTACAGTATCACCACACAAGTCACGTTCCCAGCAATGAACGGAATCATTTGACTGGGTCCTTGATATCCCATTAGCTCCAAGCGGGAAAACAGTTGCGGACTTAATGACGAGATGTTCTTTCTTGTAAAGCTTACAACCTCATCAAAAACACGAACTGTGAGGGCTGATAATGCTGAAAACACAGCAAAATAAGGGCTAAATTCACTGACAGCGGGAACTCCTCTTTTCCAGATTGTTCCGGAATCAATGAAGTGTTTTCTGGAAGGTCGCGCGTGCGGCTGAACCCCGTAATGGTGTCATTTACACTTCATTCGCAAATAGTCGTCCCCCCGACATCCCGCCGAAGCATTAGAGCAATTCATTTGCAAATTAGGATGAAAAACAGCAAAGCCTGTAATTAACAGTTATTACGACATTTGAAGAGTCGTAGCTTTAATTAATTGGGATTGGTGCTTGCGTTTGTCTGTGGCCCTTTTAGCTTCACACACACAACACAAGTGTTACACCCACCAGCCCCTGACGTCTTCCTCCCACCAAAGCGTGATCAATAATCTCGCATCTCAATTTGCCACTGCAAACACTGACGGTGTTTAATTCAATGTTTGACTTCATGTGTGAGTCTCGGCACGCTCCACTTCCGTAATGGGCACCTTTTTAACACGACTTCCTCCTGCATCAAAGTCAAAAGCTGCCGTTTTAATTAACTGACACTAATGAGCTTGTTGAAAGAGGGCTACTCTAGCGTTCAAGCGTGGCAGTTAATGTGTTTATACGGAGTGTCATCCCGTCTCCCGCAGCCTGGGGAACGAGGACTGAAAATGAACTTCCGAATTAGGAGGCGGTTCAATCCTGCGAACTTTCTTTAAGATATGAAATGAAACACCAGATTTTACTGAATAACTCTAAGACATAGCAGTGTATCATTTGCAGCACGACGGATATCAGGAAAAAATGCACTGTTATGAATATTCTCTGTGTTCACAGTATTGATACAGTATGTGCCGTTATAAGCTCTGTTATAAGAAGGGATCTGAAAACATTATTACAAAAAAATGTTTCTTTTTTACTTTTTGTTTGTAGATGGGGTGTTATGAATTTGTGTTTTGTGTCTCCTAATTGATATGGGTTTTGCCAAATAGTGTTTAGGTGATGGCAATCCTGTTTTCTATTTAAAGGTGCTGAAAGTAACTGCAAAAGGTGGTGTGAAGTCTGTAGGAAAGACTGGTGAAATCTGAAATCCGAAATCTGAAATATTTTTTTGCGTGTTTTGCCACGCTTATTTTTATCGTTTGTATATGTTTTTGGATAGAACGTTTAGGGAAGAAACTTTTTGTTTTTCCACTTTAGTTTGAAATATTAGGGAATTTTTCAGGGAGTTTTTCAGAGCTTTGTTTTGTTTGTTTTTTTGTGGTGAAACATTGCACTCTTTATTTTGTAGCAATGCTCTCAAAAATTACCTTTGGGGTTTTTGGTCTGTACGATCACACTATCGTAACAGTATACAGTTGTATATCGGTGCCATGAAAAGACAACGTTAAGTTTTTTCTCTTGGCAACTCAAACTTTGAACCTAAATGATACATTTATTGCAAAAAAAAAAAAAAAGCTCAGAAACCTCATTTTAATATACTCATAAGAATTACTATTATCATGCCTACAAATGAGAAAAATCTGTGTTCCTCCAACAAAGTCTCACCAACATTCTTACAGCAAATAACAACCCAACAAGCTTTTCATTCGCATAAATGTTTCACGCTATTGTAGTTGCAAAATTATTTTATATTTTTTTTTTCTGCCAGGACACATTTTGGGTCACATCTCACTACCACAAGTCACCACGAGCAGATCTCCCATTGCAAGTGCTTGACTTTCTGGTCTTGTTTGCTCTCCTTAGGGATGTTTTTGGAAATGACTTCTTGTTCCGGCGGCCTAATCATGGCCAGGATTCTGAGTTCCTCCTTCAGACGCTATCTGTGTTTCTATTCATTTCCAGCTTTTGTTCATTAACTTCTTGAATATTCATAGCATTGATGCAACGCTTGTTCGCGTTCCCTTTTGTTTTTGCATTTTGTAAAATATTCAGAAAGCGGATGCAATTAACATGTTGTTAATGAATAATTAATCTGAACTAAAGCAGCCTCCAAATTTATGCACTTTAATTATTAAAAGCGTAAATATGAAAACAGGTCTGCTGCCTTATTCCAACCCTTTAGTGAGTGTGTGTTCTTACATTTAATTGAGTGATGTGTGTGAGATTATTATGATAAGCTGTGTAGTTTTTCAATACATTAGTGTGCATGTGTATTTGTTCAATGGTGTAATCTTTCAGATTGAGACATGTAGAGGACAGTTCGTATTTCCTTTCAATTCAGCTGCATTAAAAATATAAACTGAAATTATTATAGGATTGTTGGAATTTGACCGATAGGGAATGTCCTTATCACCCTGGCTGAGGTGTGATATTTGCATTTGTTGGCATTTGGGTAAGGAACTAGAATTTTTTTAACTTCTTTTGGCTAGCACAAACAAGAAAACCCTGATGTTCTGATGGGACCCAGACGTCTTGCTTCATGTTTAAGTCTTGCTTTAGTACCATGGTTGTAAATATTGCAGGATGGATAAATCATCTCTCAAGTGCTGTTCTCTGTTGACTTGTGTGTGAGTGTGCGATTCATAAAAAGTGTTGTCTTTTACTTAAACTGCGGTATTCTTCTATCAACCATTTCCCTATTCCCATGATTCCCTGCGGAAATCTTAGAATTGTAGTCTGGGGAGATTTTGACCCTTGTGGTTTTCTCACAGAAAATTTTGGGAAACAATGTTTTTTTTTTCTCAACGTGTTGCTATTGTGCGCAGTGTTTTTGCTTTGCCTGTCTTTATTTCTGTGTATGTTTGACCCAGAGTGTAAAAGTCAACTGTATATTTAAATCAAGTTTTTCTGCTCAGTGTCAAACCTTGTTTTCTATGAATTCTGTGAAATGACACTAATTGTGTCATTAATTTCTCATGCAACTTGATTCTGTTAGTGTATTCCAAGTCAGAATCCAAAAAAAGGTAAAAGTTTATAGAGACCATGTCAATAACATTTTTGCAACATTCTGAACCGGTGTCACATGCATATGTGTCAAACTTCATACCAGAGGGCCACATCCAGCCTGGCGTACAATTATACCCCAAAAAAATATTATTGCCATTATTGAGCTAGCGATATAAAGTGCTGATGACACAAAAACTACAGATCCCACAATGCAGTGGTTTAGTTGCCTTGCTTTGTATAAACAATAGTTTCATTTTTGTAACATTTACCTAAAAGCATATTTTACATTAATTCTGTTCTTATTACAATATTCTGTTTATATTTCAACATGGTATAATTGCCAAAATACTCAATGTATTTTTTGTTTACATTTATTTATTCTTCAATAATTATCCTGTCTGTTTTTATCCATATTAAGTTTTAAAATGCTTAGATGAAGTATGTTTAGTGCATTAAAATTCACAAATAGAATGACATTTTCCTCTGTGAAAAGAACAAAATACAAATCTGTGAAAAGAAAATGCCAATTTGCACTAGATTACAGTGAAAGTTTTGTGAATCCAGTAAAAAGATTGCATTACTGTACATCCCAGCCGGCATAAGAAACGCCATTTATCTTATAAGCATCAGCAAGATTAAGCTGCAGTTCTTCTAAAAATGACACCGCTAACGTTTTGTTGCTATTTCAGGAGCAGGGAAAAGTGCTCGGCCGTGCTGTTTTTCCCACTCCAGCTCGGTGCTGTCGCTGAACGCCAAGCAGAGAGTAAAAACCCAGTTTGCTTAAACTGCCTCCACTTCTCCAGTGTTAAAATAGTGCTGCGTGTCAAGTCACGGTGGAGCCCGGAGAAGACCTGACAGCTACAGCCGCGTGTGGAAGACAATGCTTCTGTCACCACGCCGCATACATTACATTTCAGATGACTGACAGCTCACCGACTGCGGGGCCGACTTCCGCAAACACCGGCGCAGATGCCAAGCTCCCACCATCAGACACAATCAAACACAGCTCCAACTGCCTCGCGTCGCCTCGGTTTTGTTCCCGCTCACGGAATCATAAATAAATGAACTGGTGTGAGGAAGATGAAGACATTGAGGAGGAAGCCCTGTCAAGCGCCGCACATTCGCCTCTACCTGAATTGGCATCCTATTTGCTCTTAAAACCTTTCCTAACAGGCTGGGCTAGGAAGTCGTCTTTTTGATAGATTCATAACAAGCTGTCAGACGACTAAAGAGACGGCTTGTGAATTATTCCTGCGGCCTGTTATGTCAAACATCACTGTTGCTGTCTCACCTACAAACACGGGAACAAACTAGATCCTCTGTTTAGACGCCACCAACACACACTCGCGTTTTGGCCTCCAAACCTTAAGACTACCAGCAAGTAAAAGCAGATGAATGTAAAGGTGACTTTAAAAGTGAAACTTAAACACTTCTTCAGGAATTTTAAGAATTTAAAGCAATTTCTCATGTAATAATTTTTTTTTTCTACACAGTATTTTACTTTTTCAGTTAATGTGCATGTTGGTGAATGTTTGGTTTAAAATGTACAGAATAAGTTACACTCCTTTAAAAAAGACACATTTGAGACAAGGCACACAGGATACACATTACGTCACCTTAAAATAGCTTTTCAACTGTATATTTTGAATGCTCTTTTGAACATTTTACAAGTGTGGCATGAAAATCATTAAAATTATATGAAATGTAACAAGTGTCACTATTAACACCGTTTGGCGCATTTACTCCACATCTAGCTGTGAAATATTCTAATAGTGGTGGATTTTCCAGTGAAAATTAAACAAAACCATATTTATTGTTCTCATTATAATTGATGTTTTTTTTTAATTACTTAATTACAGTACTTAAGGTTGTTACTTCAACAGGATTTAGAAAAGTTGAAAAGCTCAGACTCAATCCTATGGCTTAATTGAATAATTTCTTCATTGCAAAGCTAATGTATATAATAAAAAAATATTTTTTTCAATTCAGTTTTCAGACTTAGCTTAAGTTTCACATTCAATACTTTATTTAAAACCTTTGTTTGTTTGGCAAGAGAAGTGTCTTGGCGCTCAGTTTTTCATTAACACCAACTAAATGCTAATCATATTCTGAATGGAATCCTCCACCTCAGACTTTATGTGAAATGCCAAACTGTAATTATAATTCATTCTCGGATTCTTCTGGCTGATCCAGAGGCTTGTTTATCAGAACATCTATCTGCTTCTCCTCAATTATACTCAACAACTGGAGCAGTTAGTCTTCTGGAAATCTTTTGTTGGTGACACACTTTTCTTTTGATGAAACTCTTCACATGTTGAATGAAAGAGAAGGAGAAGCTGTCACGCATACGTCTTAAAAATGCACTCTTCAAGACGCCATCATTCTTTTTAGTTAGTGTTCCAACAGTGATCAAAGACGACACACCTCCGCTGCGAGAAATATTGATAAGCGGCAGGAAAACTCTGTCACGGGAATGTCAATCCCTGCCAGTCGGATCGTGGGCAAAGCTGAGTTCCGCGCTAAGTTGCATTCCGGCGATCTGTCTCGGATAATAAGACAATTGTCACGTAGATGTGAAACAACGATTGCTTATTTATTTAGCCGATAAAAACATGAAAAACTGAACAATGATGTTAGATACGAGTTGATCTGACAGCACATTCATTTCCAAAATCAAGACCACAAGTTGACAAGAAAGCATCGAACTTAATCTTAAAATAGTTCAATTCTTGGTCTAAATAACATGTTGTGATTATTGTCTGACTTATGCTTGATTTTCCTTTACATTCTGACTCCTGGACATGGATTTTAAGGGAAATGTTTCTAATAACTGTAATGTAATATACATCACTTTGAATAGCTGTTTCCAATATGGATTGGAAAATAATGATCATATTTTCCTCTAAGCATCCTGCCGGAAGCAACACCTGGTGGTCTTCAAGGTGTCCAAAACATACAGTATATAAAAAAAACATTCATACATCTAAATAAGAAATTAAACTGACCAAAACGCAAACCTAGAATAAACGTTTTCGCTAAGCTAACATGCTACCACAAACAACAATGCGGTCACCATCCAGAGGTCTGATGTTGTTGATTTTGTAGTATATTGTAACAAACAGGTCAACAAACTAAAACAAAGTGTTCAGAAATTACTACAACCTGAATGGTATCTGTGGTGGGGGGGGGGGTATCTGAATTTACATATTGTTTCACAAGTATGTTTCCTGTTTGGCTTCCACTTGGTCCCCTTTAAACAAAAAAGAAGAGCGGGGCACAATAGAGGCTCCTTCCTTCAAACAAATACATGAAATAACGTTTAATACATCTCATCGGCTGCTCTCATTCTTTCTTTCTCAATGATGACAAGAACACATATCCGCTTAGTTGCCCCCGTTTCCATAAACAGCCAAGTTCAATTACTCCCAACTCCAAGCGTCGTTCACAAGGGACCTTCATGCATATTAAAATCCTTCCCAACTTTCACCAGCAATGAAGTATCAGAGTTTAATATTAGACGCGGCTCTTTTTTTTTTTTAAACTGGCACTTTTCCATCTTTCATGTGCACATGCACACACAAAAACAAACTTGTACGCTTGCGCGCTTCCGAGAAACAACCTAACTGGTTTCTTGGGACCTAATTAACATCACCTGCGTTAATTAATGCCTCAAACCAATCAACAGCTTTCCCACTAATTGGGTTTTTTTCCTCCATCAAGGCCAATAGTCGCCATGGAGACATGTCACCTGAGGCAGAATGTACACACACACACACGCACACGCACGCACGCACACACAAACACGCACACACACACATACATACACACAGGACACAATCCTACTGAGGCTTGTTTGCATAGCCTCATCAAAACACACCTTATGGTTTACTTCAGGGATCAACACTGAGCTGTTGTTTTTGAAGCGGGCAATATAAAACATGCCCAGGTTTGAGCAATCGTGGGGCGCAGCTGCAAGAAACTCTCTCCCAGGAGACATGTGCCAGTCAGGATCCCATGTGTGCGTGCCAACGGAGGAGAACCGCTGTGGCCGTATGCGGTTCTTCTGCGCCTGCGTTTTTTACTTTACACGTGATGTGGTGCCGTGAGAAATTAGGCTTAAATTGAACGCCAGAAACTTTGAAACCGGCGAGATCCATGACTTGTTCAAATAAAGAATCTTGAAACTGCTGTAAATTCTTATTATGATAAATGTGGTAGTAAGAATAGGTACATGTGTACTATGTGTCCCATATAAATGCATGTGAGCGTGGTGAAGGACCACCTGCCACGTGCTGTTAGACCGTTGCTTGTTTTTGTGTTGGTTTGACGGACCGACTGGCTTTAGTGGCTTGGTTCCATCCAAATAAAAATAGCATGATTGTTTTGAGACTAACTTAAAATTCACACTAAAATTCTCAAAAGTGAAAAGTAGATCCATGATTAAAATGACTCCCCGGCACAAAGTGGCACCAAGCAACTTCATGCTTTGCTTATTTTGTGTTTTAAATATTAAAAACAGTACTTTCACTAAATACCATGCACTTTTTCATAAAATGCAATCACAGCAATAACGAATCTGTGTTCTATTGATTAAGAATCACTAATAGAACAGCAATGGAATTAATGGTGTTGAATCATAGAGACCATAATTTAAAGGTCACGTCAAGGGCAAAGTGATATATAAATGTCATATATACACACACACACACACACACACACACACACACACACACACACATATAATATAGAGAGAGAGAGAGAGAGAGAGAGAGAGAGAGAGAGAGAGAGAGAGATGAGAGAGAGAGAGAGAGAGAGAGAGAGAGAGAGGAGAGAGAGAGAGAGAGAGAGAGAGAGAGAGAGAGAGTCCACTTAACATCGAAACAGTCTGTCAGAGTAGAGGAAAATTCAAAGTAAAGCAAAAATAAAATTAGACAAAGTCAAAAAACACCAAAGTCTATTGCTAAAGACAATGATGGCAGAAGCAAGGAATCGACCTCCAGAGATTTGTTTCCACATTAAATATTAATACGATCATCCTGATAACTGACTGATCAGAAGTCCTTTGTTAAGTCCTGGATCTCGGACCACCCATTGGTGGCCACTGAAGAAAATCTTTGGAAGCTTTTATCTATCAATCTAAAAGCACTTCACACACTCATCACCGAACCCAAAGAATGAGTGCGGAAAAAAACAACACCCTTAGCCACATATGTGTGCTTCTCATGCAATATTTAGTGTCCAGAATGGAGGGCATAAAAGTGGCCAGGGCTCTGCCATTGTAAATTATAAATCGCTATTGATTTCCTTAGCATTTCTTTTGCACTACCGAGCACCCAAGGATCACTGTAAGACTGCGGACAGAGTGCACTTTATTACATTAAACCAGACCTCGCACACAGATACACACAGTCTTAACTGCTCGGGGGACGTCATGTGGATAGTCAATTCCCTAAATTCAACAATGATATCACTACAATAAAAAAGAAAGCAGGTTGAAACCAAAGCCAAATCATGGTCCCGTGAGAGAAGACACAATTCTGAAACCCACCAACCCCCATCTTCCAACCCCCAGCTTACAAATCGACTCAAAGCCTTTTAAACGTGTTGAGCTTTCGTAGGTTAACATTGAATAGGTAAAATAGTAAAAATCCAAGTATGTCCGAGAAACAAAACTCTTATGGCAGTGTTTACTCTGGTAACGCTGGTCAAAATCAAGCAGCTAAATTTATTGGCGGAAACCTGAACAATTTGTTTGAGTGATTTTCAGATATAGATGGTTGATGGTATATGAAATTTTATTGTTTCATTGCTGGTTATATTGATCATAGTACTGGTGACTTCCTTAATTCAGTCCAAAATCCTAAAACAGTCGACTCTGGTATTGCTAAACTAAACGTGAATTGTAACCACTATTGACACAAATTGCAGAAATACATTTTTGTCTATTACTTTAAATCTATGCGTGATATCTGTCACGAAAAAGCAGGGTTCTGACCTAAACGACACAAAAAACTCCAAAACTGAACAAAACAAACAACTATGATGGACAAATACAAACAAGATCAAGATTTGAAACCCATAAACCGCCACAAGAGGCAAAAAAGAACAAATAAATGCTCAAGATTGTACTCTGATGAGTAGGTTAATATGTCAGAATCCAGTCATCATCTCCTTCTTCAATGGGATACTGTATTTAGGACAGGTTTTTTTTTTTTTTTTTTACTATTTTCCGCTTTTGTCCTTTTACCCAATTATTCTCCTTGTTATTGGTCTAGTCCACCTGTCTCACAATTTTACTGACCTCATGTATTTTGTTACTTAAACCTCCTTCTTTCTTTGTCTTGGGCTGGATTGTTCATTGTCTAGAGTTGAAAGTTGAAATTTAAAATTTAAAATTTAAATCTTGCCTTCTATGTTGTGAGATTGTGCTGTTTTAAATACAGATTTTGTTGGAGGACTTTGATTGGTTTTCATCTTTCTTTTACCCTAAAATTGAAGAATCAATTTATATGAGCGAAAAAGGCAGTAATTTGACTAAAAATATCAAAAGAAGAAAATCCAGCCATAGCATCAGTGTTCTAGTTCCATCAGATAGCGCTCCAGATGCTTCGCTACGTCCTACTGTCTCCTCTCACTGGGCTCCTTCATTAGGACTTTCTGCAGCCATTCTAACACCCTTTATTCTCTGACAAGGCAGGCATATCCTGTTACTGACGCAAAGTAAAAAATAGCTCATGTAATGGCACTTTGGAGGGCAGCAACGGCCCATAGGACACAATTATTGCTTCCCGTATCTTAACATGTCAAAGAAAGTGTCAAGTCACTTTAAATCAGTATCTGGCACTAGGTGTATGCAAAACTCTTTCACTAACATTATATCTGTGTGTGTGTGTGTGTGTGTGTGGGTGGGTGTGTGTGTGTGTGTGTGTGTGTGTGTGTGCGTGTGCGTGGATGCGTGCGTGTGTGTGATGTAACATGTTTTAAACAAACTTAAGTTGGTGAAAGTGAAACATTTGTATTAAAATGATTTATTTATCCACTAAAACATTTGCAAATATTTACAAACTATTAAAAGTAGTTAAAAACACTGCACGGCAGAAGTGCTTGAGCCATCAGGGATTATGAGTGTAAATACAGTATGTAAAATATATATATATATATACACACGATATTTATTTTTATAAATTTTTTCTTAAATGTTTTGGCAACAAAAACTAATGGAGATCAGATGTGTGCTCGGCGTAATAGGTCAGTCTAGGTGGCTCTGGACATTAATGTAGCAGGAACACAACCCAGACTGTGATTGGAGAGAAGTGAATTATGGGAATGAAGATAATTACAAGTGGAGTTGACACGCACAAGACCAGACGCTCATTAGCTCCTTCCTACAATCACTCTCTCCCTCTATTTCTCCTTCCTGTCAGTCTTCATTCTGCTGCATCTGATGCCTAATAACTCCAAACTACAAATTAAACACTTTTAATTGAATCCCTCTCATGACGCTGATGCTTTCGGCACATGCAACATCATTCAATTTACGTCACACTTATTTGCAAGGCCTTGATTTACAATTTACCGAGGTGTTTGTTTGTTGCCTGTTTAGTATTATTTGACCATTAACATACTTAACTATTTTGAAACATGCATCAAACAAAGAATGCAAACAGAAATGTTGTATCATTTGTTTGCTTTGTTCAAGATTTGTTCAAGTTCACTACAAAAACTTTTACAGACCAGTTTAAACAATATTGCCTCAGAATATAATCTAAATACACAAAAATACATAAATGCATAAATTACGCTTCCTCCCGCAGAGAACAAATTGACTGAATGTGTATTAGGTGCCTTCTAGGTTTTATGCTTGTGTTCTGTTGTAATAAGACAACCTTACTTATTAGTGAATCTTTCATTATTGAATTATTCTGCTTTGAAGATGCAACGATAATGTTATATTGTATTTTACACTCCAAATAGAAGCTTTATGTAAAATTAAAAGTGTCGTGTTTTCCTTTAGTGATAGTGATATTATCTTGGGGAATTTAAAAAAAGGTTGATTCAAAAATGTAATCTAAATTAATTAAGGATTTAAAACTAAATGTTGCATTCTTTTCAATTAGCATCCTTGTCTTACATCATAGAGAGTGCGGCTTGATTAAGTTTTAAAATGTTTCACAAATACACAGTAAAAGCTGTGCAACCTTTTATTATTACACATAACTCAACAACTACATAAAACATATGGATTAACCATGCAATATGCGGAGAGAAGGTGAACAGTGCACACTAAATAATAGAAAATTGGGAGGATCAATTTCATTTTCTATTCACGCATCTACCTGACACACTTGGCCGTTTGACAAATAACTCCTTAAAAAGACTGGTTTAAATAAATCAGTGTGTAAGCCAGGGACACTTCCAATGCCATTAAGTCGTTATTAAAGATAAAACACAGACACTAGGACTTTTAAATGTAGGCTGTTGTCAAAGGTCACTTCTGATTTCGCACGAAGAAAAACAGACTATAAAGAATGTAAAAATGAGGTCAGTGTGGTGGGCTTGAGAGAGAACGACTCTCCCGCCCGCCCGGCTGGCCCGCGCTAGCTTTCCTATCATTGTCATCAGCAACGTTAATAATGGTACTCTTTGCAGCCAAACAATTGTCAGCTTTCCGGTACAAATTATAAAAAGAAACAAAAGAAATCCACACACCCTGTCTTTGTAACTGAGCTTCGCATGACCATATTTTTCATGCATTTCTTTGAGTGTCTGAAGAAACAAACACGCACACAACACACACACACAC
>CM051496.1:16783884-16811271 GCA_028031935.1 Paedocypris micromegethes
AAAAAAAAAAAAAAACTAAGAAAACATTTCAAAATAAGAAAATGTGATTTGAATGGAGCTCCAGTGAAATCGCTCGATTTCACCACAAACAACCACTGAAACCATGTAGATAAAGAATCTTTAATATGTCAACATTAGCAGATTTAAACTCAATATATTTCATTGCCCCATCCATGTCAATGGAACATCAGATCAAGAAACACTGCAACATTTATATAGAAATCTAAATCAGAAGACAGGAACACGTGAAAACATTTAGAATGATTGAGACTCCAGAAAGGAGTGCCCATCAAAGGACTTTGGGAGATTTAGTCAAGAGCAGCATTTTCAGTTTTTTTGCTGAATTTTTCTTTCAGCAAAACCTTTAATAACCCTGCCAAGAGTTTTCAAACGTTGGTTTGTCTGTCTGTTAGTTATTTAGCAATTTAGAAAAAAAAAACACATTGCAATTTCTGGGAAAGTTGGAAATGGGCTTTTTTTGGGACTACAGAAAATCTATACGGATGTTTGGATTGTTACAAATTACTTTTTAAGCTCGGCGAAAAAAAACTTTAAGATTTGATGACAAACCACACATTTAATTTCTAGTCAGACACAACAAATGAAAGGAACAAATTTTTTACAAACTTCATTTCTTTTAAATGTGCTAATAGTGTTAGTACTATTCTATCATTACGTGACTTTGATATATGTATCTAACAAGACCGTAATAGCAAAGTTTCAAGACTGAGTTTTCTGTTTTAATATCTTCACAACTAGCAAACATCACAGGAAATATAAAGTAAAAGTACAGTAATGTGTATCTGAGTCAGTCTCCTCGTTTGCCCCCTGAACTCCAGCTCCCATGATCCTCTTCCCCCTTCCTGATTGTGTTCACCCGTTTTCCCTTTATGTGTTTCAATATGAATCAGGAACTTTTAATTCAAAGTATTATTTCATTAACACAATATAAATATGTGTGACTGCAGCCTTGCAATACCCAGTATATAGTGCATTATTTGCCATTTTACCAAATCTTAATGTGATTCTATATCAACCTCTTAATTCTATAAGAGCCCCCAATATGTGACAGAACAACTTATTTGAAGGTAAATAAATGAACAGTCATGATTTGTTGTGCAATATAAAGCAGCAGCCATCAGAACAGACAACTTCAGATCTTGAACTCCGGCCAAACCTGAACAAATATCATTTTAATCTGAATCTAGGCTGCGTGTTGATTTAAAGACCATTAAAGATAATAATGCACAGCATTCCCGACACATGCTCTCGGGAAATATGGATGACTCGACTTCCTCATATTATCTAGAGAAGAAAGTCTGAATCTGAAATTTGTCAACAGAGGAAATGTAGCCATTTCCTCCAACGGGCCTCGATACGTGTCGCCACCTTTGAACTTCTGAATTTTTGTGAATATACCTTAATTCTTACAGACGGTTCGCTACAATTAGAAATTCCTTTGAGAAAAGATCCACAAAGCACTAGCTGGGAAGTCAGAATGTGAAGAGTCACTTTGCGGCAAACAGGGGTTTGATTGCAGGTCTAAGTGCGCCACTGAAAGACGGGATTTGGAACCCAAAGCTCTGTGCTTAACCTTGCAAGGGGTCACTCGATAAATTCTGCCTGAACAATTCTCCCCTGTTCATGAATCAATATCGTCCCCACACTTGCCACTTCCACTATCCCACAGTTCAAGTGCACGCGCTTTAATTTTATCGCTATTTATTTTTCACTTTCACTGCCTTTTCCATCTCTCCCTCCCTCGGGCTGGGGAGAACCAGGAGGTGGTGGCACACCCCAGGCGGCCAGCAATTATTGAAATGGGACCCAGGTGGCCTGCTATCAGTCTTGCCACTTGAGCAAGGAGGCAATGGCTTGACGTCTAATCGATTAGCGCTCTCATGAAAGCAGCGCTTTGACCCCTGACCCTCCGGAAAAGCGTCCTACGCGACAGCTGACATGCGGAGTGCTTTACTTGACTGAATTAAAACTTGCAAAAAAAAAACCCTCCCATCTGTGACTTTGATTATTTGCCCTGCAGAAATTGATTAAAATTGTTCAAATTGAACAATTCTTTCAATTTATATTCTTCTTTGACGTAAAAGTTAAAGTAAAAGCTAGCATCTTTGATCAAATGATGACAACAGAATGATGTCATTGATGTCCACTGATTTTTGTGGACAAAATGACAAATCATATTTGTTGGACAGTAATGTGTACTAAAAAAACAAAAAATATAATGTTTTTAAATTGACTGTGTTCCCTACACTGCAGAAAAAGCATTTTCCATTTGCCTACCATATAAATGTGCATTACATTTTTTTGACGATCTTTTGAAAAGTACAATGGTGTTTTTTTATGTATTCAAAATGAGAGCAATTACACAAATACCCTAAAGACGTCAAAGGATAAACCATATGATATGAAAACACAAATATGAATGTTCTGAAAATTCCAGAATTTTATATAAGGAGAGAGAAAATGGTAGAAGACATAAAAAAATCAACCACCAGCATCACATTGACCTCATATTCTGACTGCAATTACAAATCTAAACTTTAATGTTGTGCTTGCTTCTTTTATACCAACTTTTGAACTCTAAAACCAGTGTTTCATTATCTATGCTTTAGAAAGACCCATAAAGACTGGAGACCTGGAGGAAAACCACCCAGATATGGCAAGAACATGCAAATTCCACACAGAAACTCTCTCCACAGAAATGATCTCTTAAATCAGTGTTAATCTTAAATCTTGCAAAGGCGCAGACGTATAAATTATTACACTAGACCGAAAAACTGTACTCATACTTTTAAAAATGTATACTGCTGCATCCCTAATAATAATAATGATAACAACAAGCATAATCATCATCATTTACATAATTCAAAAATAATTGTGATTAGTTAATTTTAAATAAAAGGAACTTTTCCTTTTTATCTGAACGTGAAGACTGAAACTTGAGTATTGTGCAAAGACAACGACATCCATCAAATCATAATGGATGAGATCATTTTTCACTCCTTCTGTTTCACACTTTCGCTGTGAGTAAAGTCTTCATTCACAGCGACTTCATTCACAATCGGCATTCGTCCGAATCTGTTCACACACACCATTCATTTATCTAAGTGCTTCAAGTTCATCTAAGCCTCGTCTCCCGCTAAACCTATAAAAGAACAAATTTGCTGTTTAACAAGCATTGCGCACGTTGGCAGGGACAATAGCAGGGATAAATAAGCCATCGATCAGGACAGCTGGCACAGAGGGAGCAGAGACCCACAACCGGGACAACAATGCTCTGCTCCGTAGGATACTGATCCTTTCTTCCTGGAGAGCTCTGTAAGGGAAGTCGTCTGTTAAGGGATCGGCCTACAAGGTTGTCAACTGGAAAACACCCACTAGTTCACAAAACGGGGGATCGAGCCGAGCCAGACAAATGATCACATCAGCATATCAAACCTTCTTGGAGCACTGGGCAGGGAACTCTAAACTCCATCTGATGAAGAAGCATAAATGAGACGCTGACTTGTGAGATTTGTTTACAGACAGTGACAACCAGACGGTGGAACTAAACGCAGACAGGACGGGTTTGTGAGAGTGTGGATGAATTCATTAAAGCTGCCCTGAACAGCAGGAGTGGCAGCTGTGACGGACTCCGGGCATTCTTCCTCATATCCTGGCTTGGTAGCAGGAGGCAGAGCCTGGGGGCATGAAGCTGTGCGCTTCACACTGGCACAGAAAGAGGTGGGCAACCTGGGTTCACACCATGACAATGGAAATTCTGGAAATGTCACAGCGCTGAGTAACATCTTGAGTGGCTACAATGGATTTACAGTACAACATCTGATTTGCCACAGATACAGTTTAACAGATTCACTTAATTGTGGATTATAGCGGACGCTATGTGGAACTGCTTTGTCACAAATAATGCTGGTTTATTCCAAAAATTCACTTCCCAAATTGTGGAATTCTTTGAGAATTGAGGGTTTTTCTCTTTTTTAAGCATGAACCTCAAAATCATCTAATGGCAAAGGAGAAATGAAAGTGTTAAAGATACAAATCAATCTAGTTATTCCATGTAAAATAAAGTAAACTTGTTTATTTGAAAACAAATCAATAGGTGACGTTTGATTCTTTTGCACAACACTGAATGCAAGCACATCTTCGATTAGAAACACACCTTCACTGGACACTTTATTAGGATATTTCAGATTAACAAGTATATCTGAATGTACTTTGGTTGCTCACAGTTTGTAAATACAATATTCTCACAAGACAATTAACTTTGTTCTGTGCTGTGAAAAAAGTGACAAATTGTGACCCAAACATTTTCAAACTAGTTTCTGGAAAAACAACAAGACAATTACATGCGGCCTGTGAAATTCACAGCAAAGTCAAAGCCAAAATAGGAAAAATTGGCCATCACTGAATTAAAACATTAACTAATATATCACTAATTACTTCAATTTCTAGGGAACCTGACCCACACCATAGACAAAAAAGGCCAAAATCAAGCCTGATTAAAATTTAAACTGACAAGAATAAACTGAAAAGAGCATGTGAAGCTTTACTAAGTGGTACAGACCAGAGAGAGATAAGCTCTATTTCACACGAATGACGGTGGTAGTTGTCAGCGGTTAATTACACAGTGGTCCAGCAATCCAGACAAGCCTACACAAGGAGTCCACCAGCCTGAATGAGGGGCTCAATTCCAGGCTGGATTTCAATCTTTATAGCCTACAGTTATGTATCTTCTTGCATTTATTGTTTTGTAATACTTAAAGCATTGCCCAGTTTTAGCCTACTAATTTATATTTCCCATGTGGGGGGCAGGTATGGAGCGTTAGGTTAAGACCTCGTGGTTAAAAAGGTGGACTTGTAATTGGAAGATCACTGGTTCAAATCAGGCAAGCACCACAAATGAGGAGTCCTTGAGCTAGACCCCAACCCCCAACCTTTGGTGTGTGTCTATGTTAAAGCTCTGGATCTTAAAGATGGGTTCAAAGCACCATTTTTTACAACCAAACTTTCCAGTTCACCACACTTTCAATTTAGGTTTAGTTTTCATTTTTACATTTGTAATTTTGTTTTCATTGTAATTTCAATCTAGTCTTCTAGAACAAATGCTGATCTCAGCAAAAGTGGCGAAGCGACCAATTACTGCAGGAGTGTCGCTCTCCTCCATTGCCTTCGACAGTGCCCAGATCGTTTTTTGTGTCTTTTTCACGCATTATGTTCCTAAGTTGTCTTTAAAGGCCAAAGAAAGTGTTTGCTTTCTTAGTTGCCGGAGTAATTTATGCCTGTGAGCTTTATATCTCAGGGTCCTATGATTCCAGTTACACATTCTTTGAATATTTTGACTTTTTGAGTTCTGTCCTGAGACTTTTGCTGAGCAGTGTTTTTGTTTATTTAATTTCTGCCCCTCGTGACTTTTTTATCATAGTGTCTTGATATCACATTTCCCGTGCAGTCTTTTTAGCGCTTTTGTGTTTTGTTTAGTTTTTTTTTTTTTTGGAGCATATAAAAAGCTTGCTCTTATCTACAGTATTTGCACTCCTGACACATTGTTCTTGGACTGTATTATTATTATTATTTGTCCCTTTGTTTGTAATTGGCAAGACACACGGTTTACTCCATAATTCCATAATTCATTATTGTCTGTATTTGTTCACAAATTACTGTGGATTTATGACCCTGCAGACAAAAGACACATCAGGTTAAACACAGACTGACCTGTAGCTTGAACTAGACTATCATGTTTTCCAGAAGAGTTTCCCCTTTGACCCACAAGGACAGACATATATCAAGCCACATAAACTATTAGCTTTTCGTTTGGTTTAAAAATTTATATAGACTTGATAAAACTTGAATAACAGAGAACCATGCAATTTCCCCATTCAAGGTCAGAGTGTACGCTACATCACTTTGACAGAATGAGCTCCATTTCCTTTCACCTTTCTCCGCTTGTTTCCTTCTGTACAGGTAGTACTGTAAAAATCCACTCAGACACACAAAACCTTGTTTAGTTTGGCGCCATCCTAGTTCTCCAGCACCATCTCCAGTCTAAGATGGGAGAGCTGTGCGGACGCAGCCATCCGTTAAATCTGACAAGGTTTGCATTTTTATTCAGGCGCCGCCATTAATAATAGAGTTGCCCACGACGCCCAGGTTCAGAGCTCTTCCAATTTGTTCTATCAGCTCAAACCAGGATGCTGACTCGCGAGCAGGTTCACAGCGAACACAGTCTTCATCTACATCCTCCTGTTTATATGTTCAGCATGAGCCTGGCTGCTGGATTGACCCAGCGAGTAAGAGAACCTTGAGTTTTGCTCTGCATTGATGATTCCTAAGGGTCTGAAGTTTCCCCATTAACTGCAGCAACTCCAGAAGCGAGCTTGCTGAGAAACAAGCATGCTAAAAACTTTTTGGGCTGGAATCCACCAGGGGCTGGGGGACCGCGGCTCCGTAACTGGCAAATCAGCAAACAGCCAAGCATTCAGCCTGTCAATCATTCCTCCCCATCATCCCCAGAGGGTTTTTCTCTGCAGCGACCTTCACCTCCTTCAAAAAAGCTAAATCGAGGAAGAAGGTGTGTAAAAAGAATTTCAGGTCTATATAGGCCCTACTTGCTGGAGGCATTGGCACTGAAGCTTCTTACATAAATACACATTCACAGACACCTCCAGGCTGGAGAATAATAAGGCCACCTCTATGTCACCTTCTTCGGTTTGGTAGTCTTACTACAACTGCAAGAAATACACACATGGAAAAGAACCACGGGTAGCTGGAAAGGGGAACTAACTGAAAGAGATGACGCCGCATGAATATGCAGCAAAAACACGAGGCTCTTTCATGGGTTTGTCATTTATCTGCAGAAATATAGCAAGAACCCTTTTTCTCGGTGGTTTCACAAGAAAACAGCGATGATTGACAGCTTCCATAGCGTCCTCCACCATACTCTTGGTCCTGACAGTCCAGCAATTCCCGCAGGTCCGACTTTCGCCAGACCCCTGTTGTCACTGAAAGACCACAACATCAGCCGAAGGCCAGTCATCAATCCTGAAGCTACCAGAGCAAGCAGGAGAATCCCCCTTTGGTACCTTCCGTCAAGTCAAGAAAGTTCAAGTCTCGTGCGTCACACAGACACTTTCTCTGAGAGGTGACGGAAAAGCAGACAGTATGTAAATGAGCGGCACATTGATGGAGAGCCATCCGAGCATCGATTGAAGTTCTGACGGCACAGAACTAGCAGAGCAATGGTTCCAAAGTTAGCACTCAAAAAATGCTAAAAATTTCAAAACGTGCCAGCAATCAGCACATGAAGCCTGGCTAAATATATGATGAGTGAAAAAATCTTAAAAGAAATTGTGCGCACAAATGCGTACACAAGTAAGGAAATGCACACAAAAACACACATGGAATGTGATTACACATTCTATGTCAGTGATTAATACATAGCAAGATACAAAACATAATAAAGTGCTACAAAACATAATAAAGTAAAACAGATTACATTTTGTTTTCTTTTTTTTTTACACAAATAAATGGTTACATTTCATTCCAGTATTCCAGCGGTATTGCAGTAGAATTGCCCTTAAAAACATCTTTGTGTTTTCTCTGGGAGTAGAACCTACAACTATTGTTTGTAACTGTAAAAACTGTATACTACTAATACAAAAATATACCGTAATGTTGTTAATAATTTGTCCAGTGTCAGGAATGTTTTGAAGCTGCTTTCAAGACATAGCATGAACGATTTTCATTGACAAGAAGACATTAACAAGATTGAAAAAGTGTTTTTGATGTAATGTTCTCCTGCTATTTTTTTTTCCTTTTTTGTGTTGTATACAAATGTACACAATTCTAAAAGTTTGAAAAGTGAAATTTCTGATTCTTTATTTCTTAACTCCTGCAGAAGTTCTAATAGGTAAGCATAGTTTTTACCAAGTAATCTAGAGACTCTCATGCTTATTTCATGTTTTGGGGATAATATGAAATATAAAAAAAAAGTAATTTGAAGACTGAAGTATAGATTATGAAGGATACTAATGATGCTAACAGCTTATGCTAACAGCTTCTCTGAGTTTGGCAATTGTGGTGATTTGGAGTCTTTTTACAGTTCAAACAGGGTTATTTCATTTTAAGTAACGTAGGCTGTATTTAACATTCAAACCCTAGAAATAAACATTAGCATTTTAGTGACTTTTATTCTAGACTTGACTTCGAAAAAAGTTCAAAGTAATCCCGTATACAACTCAAGCTAGTATTACATTCCAGCGGCATGGGAGAGCGAGTAACCACTATTAGAAATGAATTATGCCCGGCTACAATCTCAATGCCTGTCGCAAATTACCATCAAATGTAAATGTTGAGCTTTCTAATGATGGAAAGATTTATAATAAGATAAATGAATAAAACATTATCAGTTCTTCCCCTTCTCAGTTCTATCTCTCCAACCCTCCCTCCCTCTGACACAAAGTCAATGCCATGAATAATTCACTGCTCTCTCGTTCTCTCTCTCTCTCTCTCTCTCTCTCTCTCTCTCTCTCTCTCTCTCTCTCTCTCACTCTCTCTCTCACTCTATCAGACCCACGGGTGACCTTTCCACACAGGAAGTAGAATCAAAACACAACAATGGACCCTAAGCACAAGGGGATCCAGGCTAAAGAGACACTCAAAACAGCAGGGATACAGACACCTTGTGGATCCCATACATTATAAATTCATAAACTATTCCGTTAACACCCCTCAAATTTATGCAGGCGCTCATGTGCTGGAGGGGGAAGACCAGCAAAGAGACTCGGGTTCAGATCCAACCGACATCAAACTAAGAAGAGGTCTAAAAACAGTGTTTAATGTTTCAAACAGGCGCACAGTTCACTTTCTCAATCCTAAACAAATGATAATAGCAAGTCGAACCCACTGTCTGAATATAACTGAGTGTATTTGAGCTAATGTGTTTGAGTACCTATACTTTTTTGGTTATTTAACAGGCAAGGGGACATTAGTTCTCTGTTTTCTATGCTACATGCATTATTAAGTTTAAAAGTACATGGTAAACAGTTCTGAACTGGTTGACCTGATTTACATTGATTTCTCTGGGACAGCTTGACTCTGTTCATGACCAATTCATTCTGCATCCAGAGTCGCAAAATATGTTTACATCAGCATTTAAATATATGCATACTGTATTTACATAAACTCCAAAAAGCAACTTCAATCAGCCTTGAAATTCAGAATTCGGTTAATTAAGCCTGCAGTTTACTAAATAAATCTGTGTTCACATTTAAAAAACATCTAAAATTCACCAATAAAAGAAGGACAATGGATAGATTGTAGGTCATTTAAAAAAATTACATCAAGGCAAAAAAAAAAAAAATCAAAGTTATATCAACAAACTAATTAACAAAATTAAACAATTAGCATTAGACCTCTGAGTGAAACTTTGTATGGTGAGAATAATCTTGTTTTTTAGTTCTGTAAAATGCAGATTGCGCAATCTGGTGAACTCATGAAGCGTGAACGTGTGGAATTGAGCCCTAAAAATGTTCTTGTCTACAAATAAGGTGCTGGCCTCATTTGTAGACCCAATTCCTGTCACTCCATAACATCCTAGAGGATTCGTCCTAAATCCTGCATTAATCTGCATTAATCACGTAAATATGCTGCGGAAGCATGAACCATTCTTCCTCTGAGAAACAAGTACAAAGGACGAAACAAGTACAAAGACAGACTGACAAGTCTTGTGAATGACAGACCTCAGTCACATCCAATCTTCTAATTAGCCAGTCAGACACTCGAGATTTCTAGTCTTATTCGCAGAAAATGAGGGATGTTTTGGAAGCCAAAAAGTTAGGGTTCGCTTGAATAAACAGATACAAATTAAGTGGTTTCACAAAAAACACCAGGAAGGAATGTGATTTTTCAATTGTGAGACAAACGCAAATCTACGTCCTGTTTGAGGGCAACCAGGCGTGTGATGGGATTGTCGAGATTGAATTACAAGTGGTTAACCATACATTAGCTTAAAGAGGCAGGGGGCGATACTGCTATTATAGTCAGGATTAGATGGGCCACATGCAGTCAGTCACAAAGAACTGCCACTGAGAAAGCGCCAGAAATCTCCGATACAGTGACGGATCAGCGGACCTGAAGTTCACCACATTCGGATTCCTGTCACTTTGAGCATCCAAAAATGAGTTCGTTTTCCTTTAATGGTCTGGTTTGGTTTATTTAGGTCACCTCCATATTGTGGAGATAATTGTGTGCTGTGAAAGATATACTATAATTACCTAATTATCTGTCAAATTAGTGTTCAGAAAATGGATTTTTCTTTTCATTATAAATTTGGGAATTTTTGTTGATTTGATACTTTGAATAGTCCAATCAACATGAAATAAATGTTAGTCTAAAGATTACAAACACACATACATTGGCCTTGTATTGAAGTGAATATGATAATGAACAGTATATACAGTTTAAAATATGGAATTGCAAATTAGAGAAAATGTACATGTCATAAATATCTGAACTAAGATAGCTATTTTTTATTACATATATAATTTTGTATATGTATTTACTTTACAGTCATTTAGCAGACGCAACTTATATTTCATTACAATTTTTACAATTCAACAAATTCCTACTTTCCCTGGGAATCGAACCCATGTTCGTGTGTATGAAACACCAGCGCTCATATGTGTGTGTGATGTTTAGAATTTATTAAACATTATATTTTAAAATAGAAAAATCTGTATGAACATTGGAACAAGTAATTGTAAGTAATACCGTAATTCCAACAACTACCAAAAACAATACTTCTGAAATTACTGCTAGTAAAAAAATATAATAATAATAATTATATAATAACAATTATTAATATTATTATAATAGTAATAAAAATAATAATACACAATTTAAAAAATAACTTAAAAATAATTTAAAAATAAACATTTTTTACATGCCAAGTTCAGATTCTAAATGTTTATTGCAAAAATTAAAGCAAGCGTTGCAGATTATTTATTTGAGAACTAGAGTCCAAACACACAAATCAAATAAAGGCCTTAGACACACAATCATGACACTCACGGTCACGAACAATACACAGCCTGACCTTTCCGTTTAGAGCTGCACTTTTTCAACAGGCCATTAAATGTGAAACTCAAGGGCACGGTGACCCATTTCCCTCCATCGGCCTGTGAATGTTGTTTTGCTTAGAGAACAGAGATCCAGATGTTGCGCTCTGAGCGAGTCCGTGCAGCCAAGAGGAGCTGAGAACCGAGTTTAGGGGGCACAGGAAGTCCCACGCTATCCACGGGAACTTTCACATTCCACTCTACGCTAGGCCTCTGACAGCTTCTGACATCTCCCAGCGTGGGCTCACCACATTACCACAAGAAGCTTCACGATCCCAGACCTTGAGGAGAACCGCTTCCTGCGAAGAGGAGGGTGAAACAAACAGACGGAGACGTACTGCATGCGACCTAATGAGAATTCAATCTGATAGCATAAAAGCTGATATTATCACCACGCTTTGTGAACGCCCCGGTTGCATGTTAAGGGTGAGTTATATATTCAGCTTTTTCTGCACTTGAAAGCTCTGGTGTAGTTGGAGTTTACAACTGCAATTATGTTTAGCCTTTGCGCGATTAGCATTTTCGCTAACAACAATGGTTTCACAATCACTAATATTGACTGTCCTGGTTCATTTTCAAGGTAGAGATTCATTTCAAAGAGACATGAAAATCATATCAGTGTTTCTCACGAAACACAGCAGTAACTGGAGATGTTTGAAATGGGCCGACTGGACAAAAGTTTGCATCTAGCTGGCCTGCCACTGTTCTTCTCTGAACCAAACACTTCCACTTCCTGTAACAGATCTATTCTCTCTCAGTGACAATGAAGACTCTTTCTATCCAGCTAAATGTTGAGATGCATCTACTTATTCAAGTCACTTTGTGCACTCTAGACACACACAGAAGAGAGAAGGGAGGGTCTGGAATAGAGAAGACGTGAACAATAGAGGTCCAGGGCCGGAGGGGTTGAAGTGGAGGAAGCGGAGGGTGGAGGCCTGAACTGAAAGTGATTAAACCAGGAGGAAGACAGAAGAAAGTGAGGAGGCGTCTATTAGATGTCAGGGAGCCTTTGTGTCAATATCAATGTGAAGGGTTGTAACAATCCTACAGGTCCAGAGAAAGGGTCAAGCTCAGAGAACAGGAGCATGTTCTCTGTTCTCTGGAAAATGCCGGCAAACCAATACACAAGAGAAAAATGATCTACAAACCGGTAAGAAGAGCAAATTTGCTGTAATGTTCATTCATTCATCTTCTAGACCACATCTTCAGGGTCACTTCTGGGTCACGTGGGGTCTGAAGGCACTCTGAATTGGTGGTTGACCATTCACAATTTGAGACACATAAATTAAATTTAACTCACATATTACTCACACCTCTTTTTAGAGACTTTCTGGAATTCTCCTGAATGCTTGCTTTTGGACTGTGGGAGTAAACCGAGAAACCTACATGAACAAGGGACAAGCGTATAAACTCAAAACAGAAAGACCCATTTCGTGTCTTGAACTTTGTCCTCCTTGATGTGAGGCCACAGCATTGCCAACAAAATGTATCAGCAAAATGTGTTTAAAATGTGTTAAATAACATCAAAGTGACATGTTATGTAACACAAAAGTTACGTTCTAAACAAAACAAATTTTACATGTTAAGTAGCACAAATGTTACATTCTAAGTAACTCAACAGATACATGTAAAGTAGCTCAAATGTTACATGCTAAGTAACACAAAGGCTGCATGCTAAGTTACCCAAATGGTACATATTAAGTAACACAACGGTTACATGTTAAGTAACTCAAATGTGCATGCTAAGTAATACAAAGATTACATGCCAAATAACTCAAAGGTTACAATGTTGACTTTTAATGTAACAGTGACAAACACTGAAGCAACACAAACACAAGCAACGGTGTAAGTTTGTAGGCAGCTATTCCACAAACTATTAGGTGTATTACGATTATGAGCTTCATTCTGACTGCCTTCAAAAAAAAAAAAAAATCAGTTCTGATTCAGTAAATATTCTTTAATAACCACTACAGGTTCATTTTGTTTGTGTTTGCAATAGTAAATATGAAATTAGTCTTTTTAATGGCATAATAAGAATACATTAGTGTTTTTAACATAGATCTGGATGTGGACTGCGTTCTTCCTATATCTAATTAGATCGTGACCCCCGATGCGAAACCAGCAGAATTAGTCGTTGCCAGACTAATTACTGGTGTGAAATCGAATCGGCCTGTTGAAAGACGTCTGCGATAATGAGACTTTATTACTCAAGCTACATAACTCCGAAGAAAAGACAGAACTGGAATTTATTTGTCTAGTTTGTGCAGATTGTAGGAATAATAAGTCATAATCGAGATGCTGTCATTGAACTTGTGAGAAAATGTGTGTCTGCCAAAAACACATACCACTATTAGCTTTTTTTCCCCTCCACCTCTATTTTTTGTTCTTTCCTCCATGACCCATTTCTCTGGGCTGCAGGAACATGTGACGAGAGAAGAGGAGTGACACAATCAGATCAGATCACAACATCCGTACAGCCTCACCTACACGCCACGGAAATAATAATGCCAAGGATGTCAAAGAAACACAAAGTGGGTGGACTATTAAACAGTGTTGAAGAAAGCTGAACACAAAAGATTCTTCTAGAAAATTAATGACATGTTTTTAATATGATATATTAATGTGGCATACAATAAAAGAAAAATTATATTATTATATATTCATAAAACATATATAAATGTCGCATATATATACAATGTATTAAGTTATGTACATTTACATACATTATTATTTTTAGATCTGATTTACATCAAATTGTCATGTATTGATAGTATGTGAAGCTCAGATAGCAAGGTGTTTTATAACCTATAATTCTATCGATTAATAAGCAGTAGCCTAGTCAGAATACAAACTTTTTTTTCAACCAAAATAAACAATATTTGATTCAACCCAGAGTGAATTTCTGTAACAGTGAATACACTGTATTTCTGCTAAGGTAAAGCTATAGACAGTACCAAATAAACAAATCAAACCTATCTGGTAAAAACTATATTTATAAAGTAACATTAGCTGAGTAATTAGCATTTATATTACATTTTCCAACATTCAACTACACATTTCAGATTTCTTTCATGGATTCAAACCAACCACTTTGATGTTGTGAACACACCACCACTGACTGAGCCACAGAAAAGCTGACTCTGACAAAGTTTCAACTCAAACTCTTCTGTCAACTTAAAACAAATCCATGAGCACAAAATCACCACATAATCGATCAAGGAATAAAATCCCAACCAGACAAAAGAAAGAGGAAATGTTCCTCTACTTTTCATCAGTGTCACGCACATGAGACTCTCCAGCAGGTTCGTCACCCTGTGCTGAGATCCAGCACGTCCGCTCAGTGATCTTCAACAGCACATGTGTGTACGGGGAGCCACATCTGGCTCCCTGGAGCTCGGACTTGTTCTGCTCAAGCGAAGCATGAACCGTGTCGGCTCTTCGCAAACATATGAGCCAGGTAAAGCGAGGAGCTGTTGTGTCTGACTGCGGTCGGCTGAGCGGCTCTGATCACACCTGAGTCCAGCATCCCACAAACACACTGACATCTGAAATCAAGTCAACAATAAACGCGGGAACTTCTTTCTCCCATGTCTCTGCAGGGTTTCATTTTCACCAAAGAACGTGAACAAGCTTTTGGCGACTGTCTCAGATCTGTTTAAAACAGTCAACGCACAGTCAACTAACTATGATCCATGCGGAGAAATTCAACTTGTTACCGAATCTCAAAATTCTTCAGTGTAGATTTTCTTGTATTTGTGAGTCAATTGTGATTTACAAATTAATCTCCTGCAAAATGGATCTGCATCTCTTCAAATATTCTGTATGTGACTCATATGACACAAGAATCTCAGAAAAATTATATTTATAAGTAGCACCATCTTTCTGCCATTATGATACTTTGCGAAGTATAAAAAGCAACATGTCAAAATAAAAGCCCTTAGACCTCAGCTCTCACATTCCCAAACCACACTGTGCGTAAACACGATTAACATTAACAACAGTGAAATGACCTTGAGAATAATGAGTTGCAACTGTACATTGTTCACAAAAGACAGGTTTTGAAAGATGGCGGGAAATGTGTAAAAGAACTGGGGGTCTTTTGTTTTCAGCATGTGGATTTCATTTGGACAATTTAAAGAGACTAAGAATGCTTTTCTGCTTCTGAAAGCTAATCCAGACTATGGAAAGATCTCAATTTGATGTCCATTGCCAAGAAGATTCTATCTAAACTGCTTACATGTTTAGTGCTAACCATTCTCTCAAGAGGAATTACTGGTAACACAAAGACTGGCATTCGACTGAAGCCTTTAGGCCTGTAATTTACTCCAGCAATCAAAGGCACATTAATGCCAAGTGTTCAGGCCGAACATGTTCTGATCCCACAGAATGACATCAAAACCAGAATGACACAGCATTTAAAAAGCGGCTGGAACATGAACACACATAACAATAGCAGAACAACCACAGCATCCAAAAGTGTGTGATCAGTGACGACAAGAAAAACACACAAAGAATGTTCCGAAGGATTCGAAAGGAAGAGGTTTCCTACCTGTCGATGATAACGGGGTCGGATGGCGTCTCATTGCGATTCCCACAACTCTTTTTGTCACAACAGCGACTAAAAATGAAAGATCAATGCAAAATAAATCAATACAGGATCATTTTTTTTTATGAGAGACTTTTATTCCGAAAAGAAGATTAAATTTCAACGTTTAATAAAAAAATATTGGTCTTAGAAAATAATGATTTTGTTATTGTTTAACATATTATTATTATTATTATTATTATTATTATTATTATTACTACCATAAACTATTGTTAGTCTAATAGTATTTATTTACATTTGATGCTTTGAAGCTAAATTTGAAGTGTCCATTTTTCTTACTCATTAGTTCTTTGTAATATACTGTTTTTACATTTTATACTCTTCACGCTTTTTTAACCATTTTGTTTTTCTTTTCATCCTTTTGCATAGATACAATTTCATTGCATTTCCATTACTCCGAGCAGTTTTGTTTTTGCAGGTAATGCAGTGTACGGTTGGTTGTGTGTTAAGAAAAAGTCAATTTCATTTTTTTATATGTGTAAAATATGTGTAATTGTCTGATTGTGTATGTGTGTGTGTGTGTGTGTGTGTGTGTGTGTGTGTGTGTGTGTGTCTCAAGTGGTGTTTTTTTTGGAGACCACCAGCATCATGTTTCTCCTGCACAGATGGCAGTGGGACACTGAATAAGGGTTGGGGACAAAACTGTCACATGACACCTCTGGCCCCGTCCTTCCCCCCTCAGATTCCTTCTTCCACCATTTCTTATGTTACCTCATTCCCAGCTTCGTACTCGCCTTTGTGACACACTTTTCAGACGTAGCCGTTGATTTTAGCATTCATGCGTGGACTAGAAGTTTTCAAAAGACGAGCATTGAGACGTATCATCCTTATTCATGAGCTGCGTGCCGGTCGGAGATGGGTACACTTCTTCAGGTGTGCGTGATGAATGGCTTTCTTTTGGAAGCCGTCATGAAAAGAGGGGCAAAATCTGCCTTTCTATCTACATCTCCACCTCTTTCGCTCCTCCTTCTGCACAGCTTCCTCAACTAGGTCAGTGTCCTCCCAAAGGACAGGAACAAGGGATCACAGTGCTTCTGTTCGTCTCTGTGTGTGTTAGCGCCGAGCCAAAATAACATTTATAGGAGTGTAACATTTAAAGATGGCGTTTGTAAGTTTATAATATGCTAATGATCACAATTTGTTTGGAAAGGAGTGTTGATTGCCTGACTTTTTGCAATTTTATGCAAATATAAAGCCACTTTTGAAACGGGAAATTCTAATTGGGACCCTTAACCCTAAAACTTATTGTAGGCGACGTTGGGGGTTTCGAAAGTGGCCTTATAACAAATGTATTATTATTAACATTGATGGTGCAATTCCGTAATGATTGAACTACGAGAAATCCTTACAGTCACTGTTGAGTTGAATTTACTGTAAATACATTGTGTTAGGGTTGGTAAATTGCTCTAAAATTGCCAGTTATAACAGCAAAAATTTACCATTATAAAGTTGTGGATTTAGTTGAAACATAAAAATGACATAATATAGTTATGTTAAAAACATAACTTAACGTATTAATGAGTTAATGACATATTCCATGTTGATTTTATTAACTTTTTATTCATTAATGGTATTCATTATTTTCATTGGAAAAGTGTTTTTATAAAAAAAATACAAAACTCAATTTTTTATATTTTAAAAAGAAATTTTCAAATAGATTAAAGATTTGAATAAGATATTTTTTTTCTTATCTTGAACAGTTTAATATCATAAATCCCCATGTGACGACGTTAAATTCACCACTACATTGAAATGCAACAAAGATTGTATCAAGTGCATTTTTTTTTTTTACTTTATGTCCTTCCCTCACACTGAAAAGGAAAAGCTTTGATAAAAAAATGCAAATTTTGCTTGGTTAATTCTGACCATTTAATGACATTTATAATGTGTTTTATTATTATTATTATTATTGTTTTTTTTAAATGCATCATCCATTTACACAGGAATTTAGACGTTATGTCTTGTAATGATAAACCTTTAGTCTTCACTGTCATTGCATAGTGAAAAAAAAATCCGATGCCTCAAACAAAATATTTTCTCTATGTGTCATTATTCATTTGTTTATTTTTTGATAAATGGTGACGCATCTGTGTTTTGAGGTCTACACGACCAAAATGAAACAATTTTAGCCACTTTCATGACATAAACAACAGCTCAGCAAATTCTTTGCTTTGTTTTGTCTGCGGCCTTGTGTCGGGAAACGATTGGATTAAGCACTTTTGCCTCACAATTGCAAACTGGCATGGCACCATATGGTTTTTGGTGGTGCGTGGCAATTAGTGGGACTGATTAATGGCGAACAGTTTACGTTTCTGCTGATAATTACAAAAGATTTCTTGGGTTCATGTAGTTGGGGGTGAACCACATTTTAGCGAGTTTTGGCGATCACGCTAGTTATTTTTATGGCATCTTGTGTAGTGGGTTGAATCTGGCATCTATATCACATCATTTGCATGAATGCTAGGACATTTCTTCGTAAAGCAGAGAGAAATTTTGGATTGAGTAATGAGTTTCTGTTTGTTCTAATTAAGCAGGCGTCAGGGTGATGTGGCGGTGGGTGTGGGGTGGGCGGCACTGTTAAAAGACCACTAAAAATAGGCACGAGTCCATCATCCCAACCTACTTTTTTAGCAAATTCATCTTTGGATGTTAATTAAATGTGCAGCAC
Source organism: Paedocypris micromegethes (assembly GCA_028031935.1). Taxonomy (NCBI): domain Eukaryota; kingdom Metazoa; phylum Chordata; class Actinopteri; order Cypriniformes; genus Paedocypris; species Paedocypris micromegethes. The sequence goes on from CM051496.1 coordinate 16,802,291, forward strand.
TTGATAGAGAAAGTCATAACCTACCTGTGATTCCTGAGGGATTAGTGAATTTGGCTTTGGAAGTTTTAGTAAATGGCATGTGCCCCTTTTATTCACAGTATTTTGCTGTAACAACCGCAAAAAAGCAGAAAAATCGAGAGCAGAAGAGCGTATGATGATGGTCTGGACCAGGAGATTTTTGACTATTTTGATAAAAAAGTTCGACTTGAGATATGTATTATGCATATTACATGAGGTATATTTGTTATAGTCTCACCTGCACATTATTTCATGAGTCAGTAGCACACGACACATTTCTGGATTTTTGTCTTGACCTTCATAGATGATGGGCTGCAGAAAAATAGAAAAAATTGATAGGTTATTTTTGAAGCATGCTTTTGTGAAATACCACATCGTCCACTTTACAAAAGACATAAAGACAGACAGGCATCTATCTATCTATCTATCTAACTATCTATCTATCTATCTATCTATCTATCTATCTATCCATCCATCCATCCATCCATCCATCCATCCATCCATTCATCCATCCATCTATATGTCTGTCTGTTTGCTTTCCATCGTGTCTGTCCATTTGTTTTTGTATCATTCAATCTATCACCACTTTTTTCTTTCTTTCCTCCATAAATTCTTGTGACAAATTGAACCATTTTCAATATGTGCGTCTTTATAAGCGAACATTAAACAGATAAACAAAACGTTTTTAAAAAGCAAAAATAAATAAATAAATATTAAAATAAATAAATAATCAACATAAACAATATTCAACAGTTTTAAACCAAGATAAATCTCAATGTCCTTTTCAGTTGTCTCCAAATGATGTTCTTGTAAACTGACAAACTGTTCTAAGGTTGAAGCTAACTATCATTCGCTAGCAGAAGAATGGCTGTATGCTGAGCACAATCATCGCTGATGGAAAAACCTTTGTGAAGAAATGACTCCTACAAAGAACTTTAATTTATTAAAGATTTCCATCTTTGGCATTAATATATATTAGCTTTGCACTAGTAGCACAATTTCCCAGTAGGTATCCTAAAAGTCTTGTAGTTTGTATTCTTGATGGAAAACTGACACTCGTGTCTGGGTCATAAGGTGCAGGATAAAAATCAGCATCCAGCCAGAGAAACTCTGAAACATATTGTCCGTAAATCTCAGGGTCAGATTTGAACACACACCTACGGACAACTTGTCATCTCCAATACTGTTGGACTGTAGAAGGAAATCCGAGACCTTTCATCTTCACACTGAAAGAATTCAAGTAGCCAGCAAACTTCAATCTTAATCATCTTGGTTTAAGATAATATCTTCATAAAAAGATAACTGGTAAGTCCAAGTGCCGATGCCTTATTTGGCACTCCATCCCACTAGCTTCTGACATGCCAAGCTATCAGTGGTGTGGCACAGGGGCAGTGGAAGGAGAACGGAGACGGGAAGAGATGGGTGCGAGAGAGCAGTTGGGATGCCAGACTGGAGCATGGTGCACCATCTGGTACGGCCCCCAGATTTTCTCCCAATTTTCTCGGCTTTGCTCTCACTCCTCCTTAACACAAAACATTGCGATGCCAGTTTGGCAAACTCTCGTGTGTCCCCCTCTCTCCCAAGTTGAATATTGGACGTTGTGCGCAATTCCAAACAGTGCATCGCTAGCTGCCAAGCGTGTCACCTTGCTAAGATTCTGGGAACTTGTTCGTGGGCATAAGGACTGGCAGCAAATCTGTCCTTTTACACCAAATCATTACTCTCTGCCATGTAACGATGGTGTAATTCGGCAAGTCTGTCCGACGTAACAAAGTTAATCAGGTTGACCTCAACTGTAAAAAGCTAAAAAGAAAATCTAAGTTTGACAAAAGGAGTTGCTGGGGGGACAGTTATCACTGGCTAGAATGCTAGAATGGGAAATATTTGAGAGAAGACTGAGTGAAACTGACCGCAAATTAAAGGCAAGAATTGAACTGCAAAATATTTTATTGCGATAAATCAGAATGTTACATCGAATGTCAAAAATCCTCACAAATATGTTGTAAAAGTGTTGAAAATCTGTGTCTTGCTCTTGTTAAACTTTACAAATACGTATAAACTGACTTATTTTGGGCTGTTAACATTACTTACAACTAATTTCCAAGTGGTCCAGAACACATTTCTTCAACGCTTTGAATGTGCCAATAGACAATACAGAACAAATAGTGTCAGAGAAACTCCATTTACCTTGTCCCTTGTGCATCAGTCATGTGACATCTTTGAATTCAGGTCTTGTTCTCATTCTGTTCTAGTATATATACCCCTGTATCCTTTTCCTTTTTGTCGACTATTGTTCACGTCACATTTGGTAAATAAAAGCATTATGTGGGATACGCTTTTTGTCCGTCTCCCGACTACATAAAAACGCTTTGTAAGGATAGACTGTCAATTATGCTTTTCAACAGCATGTGAAAGTTTAAGAATGTACATTAATAAACGTTAATAAATCGTACCGGTTATAGAGAATTAATCTGCAACTACATTTTTCATAATCGAAGCACCATTTTCCTAAACGCCTAAAATCAAAGGAATGTAAACAAGACGCTATAAATAAAGTTAAACCTACTTCCTTCACAATGTTGGCTCCACTGTTAGCATGCTATTAAGAACTCGGCCGCCTTTGTTTCCCCAGACCTCTCCGCTACCATTAAAAAGATGAAGTTTGGCAGTGATTTCCCCCTTTGTTCTCCTACACACTCAGAAGTGTTCACGAACACAAATGCGTGTCCCTTCCCACCCTAGATCGACTGTTGAGACATAAAGCCTGAGAAACAAGAGAAGAGGAAGTGAGAACAAGCACTGGAGAGCTTTCAAGAGACGACCTGAGATTTACGTCTGATCTGTTTGATTAGGAGAACGGAAGCCAAACGGAGGTTAAGAGGAAAAGGTGTTAATGGTTTTTAAATTAGTCCGTAGAATTGAGAAAGGTGGAAGAGATTAGCACGAGGCAGCAATGGTTCTTGAGGTTCTAGTCTTGTGTCTGCTAGGAATCTGCTAAGATTCGGACTTAAGTTCAGAGTTGCCAACTTCAGTGTTTTACTAGAAAGACCAGAAAAGGCAAGGAGACGAGAGTATTTTTGAGGATTATCTGTTTATATGTGACTTCAATATTATTCTGCAGTGTCTATTAATGATTTTACAGCGCTCATCAAATGATGAAAAAAAAGCGTCTCTTATATTCAGAATTGTCCACAGCCAAATTACTTTATTATTGTCATGAAAGTGGATGACAGGACAGCTGTTGTCAAATTGTGATGAAATGATGTTCCTCAGAATTATGATGTACGGTACGTACAGTACAATAAAAATATTCTTTTTCTGTGCTGAATATTGAGATATTTTGTATTGACAGACCCACCAATAAATCAATATACTAGATACAACGTTTTAACGCTCTTGGTTCATGTGAGTTTTGTTTTAACCAATGCTTTCTACATGCATGCAAAAAATAGCAAATATAACAAAACACCTTCACTGCAGGTTAATTAAGAAAATAACAATTTGAATCTTTAGCCATTTACAGTGGCTTTTTCACTTTTACATAACACAAATCCAACTTTAGCAACACATCGCGGTCATTGAGTGCAAGTCTTCTACCAACATTTACACAACATAATTTGAGGTTTAGTAATTGTACTGTAAATAAATGTAGTAATTGTAACAAATTGTAAGTAGTTTGCCGAGCATTTCATACAATTAAAAACAAACTCAGTTTAACTCTAAAATGTCTAAACCCTTTGTGGCACAGTCAAGATCTATATACCAGATCTTTATTGTCTCAAAATTAAATTAACTAATTTGATTAGCATAAATAAGAGTAACATAAACTGCCAATTACTCAACTTTTGAACCAATCAAGCAAAAACTTAGAATCCCAAACCCTGTAATTGCTTCTTGCAGCTAATTGTAACATTTGCTTTCTCTGAAGGTGAACGTTGTAAGACTGGATCAGTAGAACGTAAAGGGCTTCGTTCTAATTCACTCCACAAGCTGAGTTTCATCTCACAGCCAGACATGAGTAATAATAGGCAGCCGATACAAAAGATACTCTTGTCTGTAACCTAATAAAGACGTAGAACAGAAGAACTTCACAGCTCATCCAAGCGCTGCTCCCCAGAGTGTGATTTAAACTCAGGCTTAGATCTGAACGGCTGGCTTTAAGTCAAACACAATGTGGGCTGTGACAACAGTGGCTGTTCTGCAGTCGGCTGATAACTTTCACTTCTCCACTCTTTTCACTGTCGCTCAGTGCATCAACGCAGCTCTTTTCAGACTTGCAAAAGTTTGTCCTGTCAATTAGTTAGTCCACCAAACATTTTCAAATTTCTATTGTGAATGGCATATTTTTTCAGCTTAATCATGAAATGAGCATAATTAGCAAATGTGTTACTGTTAAGACCATGTAATTAATACAATGATGATCATGAATAAAGTTTTTATTCATGGATAGTTAATACTAAATAAGGTGTAGTTATTACAAAGTGGTACTAAATATTGTGTGAAAGTGTCGTAACAATTTACCAGTCATCTTAGAGAATCTGACCAGGCTTGTCGTGCAGACTCAGAATGGTAGTTACTCAGTCACTACTAGCTCTTCCCGCTAAGCGATTGCAGTGAAAAACAAGATGCGACATCTTCAGACTTCAAGTGCACGTCACCAAGCAGGGAGAAGAATTTAAGTGTAGTTGTAAGTCTATTCCCTCCGCAAATGATTCAAGTGTAGGTTGTTAGCACATCTGATAGTCCCGCACACACACTCAGAGGGGACTGCAATTGTGTTCCGTGTGACTTTCATTACCCGTGCACAAAATAATGAACACAAGTGCTAAATATATTCAGCGGAGACTGACATGAAAACAACTACAAACGCTTTGCGGAGGGGAAGTCAAGGCGTGTGGGTGATTATTTTTTAACTTGACACTGATAAACAGTGCTCCAGCGACACTTCGTTCAAAAGTGCCATGTCCTCCTACGAAGTGCCGCGAAGCAGATTGTTAAGAAACAACAGCACTTCTCCCACCGCCAGACTTTCGCTGTCAAAGTGGCAGCTACTGAGGATTAATGCGCTTTGATGAATCCCGCGCCGCAGCTCAGACGCGGAGCTGGTGCCCGCAGGTGAGTTAGCGACCGTTAGCGAGCCTAGCATGAAGCCGTTCTCTGCTTGCTGCAGGAAGCTGATGAACACGGATGGGTTTAATAGGCAATCTGTGACAATTCACAAAGGCTAATTGCTAAGCATTCCCATGACTTGCTAATTAAGGTTTATGCTTTCCCCTATAAAACTATTTTTCGAATCATCCGAGGGGAAAATCGAGCTGTAAGCCACACATGTTTTCGCTGACTGATGATCAAACAGGAAACGGGCAGACCAATGGAAATCGCGCGCTCTAGAAATTGCACAAACAAGATACTCAAAAGGCCGAGCTTGACATCTCAACTCTGTGCATGTGAGGTTTCCTTAGCTGTCTGTAGAGTAATTGTGGAGGACAACATATCAATTTAAAGTTTTTTTAAGCAGCCAGGTTAAAAAATAAAAGCAACTATATCCGGATGCAGAAAACCACCTGGAAAAACCCACAAGCCTTAATTGGACATGTTAAAGATGGCGCCATTAACACATGCGCCATTCACACACATACATACATACATACACATTACACACACATACATACTGTGTGTAAATGGTAAATATATATATATATATATACAAATATACAATGTGTAAATATATGTATTACATACTGTATATATATTAATGTTGAACGTGGACAAACGTGCGAACAAACCGGTATTATCTTATAAAAATGGCAAATAGAATTTCTATTATTTTTTTTTTTTGCTATATACAACATGAAAACATTATATTCAGATTGAATGTAATTCTGGGTGTAAAGACCAGCAATGTAAAGGCAGCCAACCTGACAGTGCCATTGGAAAAAGCTCAAGCGCTGTGAACAAACAGTTCAACCTTTAGCATGTCCTGATGCCCCAACACGCATGAATTAGCCTCTGGTGACATGTGCAGATGGCGGCAGGGGAACAAGATGAACACTCACCTGTTTAGTCATGGAGTCAATTAGACGCACATAAAAATCCTGTTCTGTTCTGATGCCTGAAACAAAGATCAATCAGAGAGAGGTTTTATTATTACATTTACATTTTACAAGACCTCTAAACTGCTTTTAAGAATAGGCCTTTAAAATGTACTGAGTATTAATATTTATACACATTGTATGCTAATTTAATGTATTTTTTACTTCAGTATAATTACTTAATTAGATTTGGAAAGTGTCTTTCATTTAATTAAGTTAATTGATTAAATTAGCTGTAATGAATTAATATTTATAATCTGGCACTTTTACTGCATTTTACAAAACTATATTTTATTTTCATGCACTTTAAATCTTTGTTTATGCTGCAAATATTCCAAATGGAAAAAAAATATAAAACCTAAGCTCAGTTTTATTAGGACACATTTAATTTCAAACAATTGATTAGCAAACAGATTAAATATTTTTTTCTTGTTTACGGTAATTGTGACCGGAAGTTATTGCAAATCCACAGGAAACGTCACAATAATACAAGTGGAAAATGTAACAAAAAACATTCCGTTTGAATTAGTAGTTGAGCAGATAACAAATCATGAACTATACACTGTCAATTTATGGTCAGAACAAGGCGGTTCGTTCCAAGAAAGACACATTAACAATTAATATGTCTTGGTTGGAAATAGGTTTCTGATTGATTTAAACCTCGAGTGAATTATTAATGTATAAAGCTGAAACAGATTTACTGTGAAGGGCTTAGATTTAAAGAATAATAAGTTGTGTTTTACCGTTGCTGTAGAGGAGCTGCAGTTTGTAATGTATGCCGTTGTTTGTCTTTTCCCCTGTTGTCTCCTGAGCAGGAAAACATTATTACAATCTCTTTGAAAATAACATGTAGACCACCGAGCGCTTGCGAAGAAATATGTGTCTTAACAAAAAAAGATTGCATGCTAATGTTTTTGTCGTATTTCTGAAAGGTAATTCTCTTTAATATTTACATCATAGTCACGTGTATGATTGTTGAGAGCCAGGATTTAGTGACGCCTTTTAAAACATTTTTTTGCAAGTAAAATCCCACGAACGTAGCGTAATTCAGTTAGTTTTATCCGGTCGGGAAAAAGACCGACGTGTCAACATAGAAGTTACGAAAATTAAAAAAAAACTATTTAAAAGTCTTTGCTTAACGAAAAAAAACATCATAATGTCGATAATGATCTTTCGTTTCAAATTACAGTAATATTAATAAATAAAGAATGTTTAAAAATCGTCTTATTAGATAAAATAAGATCTAATTTCATCAGTGTTTATCCACATCACAGCGTTTTGAAATCAAATCTCACCTTCTCCTTTTCCACGAATCCAACAAAACAGGTTCTCTCGATTTCCACTGGTTGTCCTTGTCGGTCGTAAAGGGCTAAAACGAAGTGGAAGAAGTTGGATTTTCGTAGATTCGAGGGCGGCTGTTTCTCGAAGTGCGCCCGAGCAAGACCCACTCCACTGCGGGAAGACACGTGGAAAGGCCCGTGTTAAAACATCCCAAACAACAGAAGTGTTAAAAGTGTCAGACCAACATTATGTTTTTATGTTAGCTCCCTTTCAATAAATTGTGTTGTTAAACCAATAATATATATATTTTTTTGTATTAATTTTGTTATAACATTTATTATTTTTAATAACAAAAATAATAATTATTGTATATATAATAATAATAATATATATATATATATATATAATGAGAATAAATGTGTTTTTCTTGATTGTGAGCATTTGTGCGCATAAATTTGGGTTTATTGTTGTTGTTGTTGTTGTTGTTGTTGTTTAATAACAATAATAATGTTGTCGCTGCTGTCATTATGTTGATTTCGTTGTTTAAAAGTCCAGCAAGTATAATCCAGTATGTATCCAAACTTCTCATCCAGAGGAACTTATCAAAGTTCACTAAACGACCGAGGAAATCAGCGGCTTATATGTCCAACAATCCGGATAGTTTCCTCGAAAGATGCTCCAGGCTCCATAGGAAATGTGTACACAGCCTCCGGTGGGTCTTACCTCTGCGCGGCCGTGTTCGCATCCAGCAGCCCGGCGCCCTGCATCCATGTCCGGACAGCGTTCATGCTGGATCCGATGGGCTCCTCTTTCAAACTACTCCCGCTCCTTTGGATGCTCTCCTGAATCCCAAACATGAATTCAGGATCTCTCGTACCACTCTCTTCCCGTCGGTGGTGTTGTCAGGTGCCCACCTCCAGTGAGACAGAGAGAGCGAGAGAGAGAGGGATAGAGATAGATGGAGAGAGAGAGAGAGAGAGAGAGAGAGAGAGAGAGAGAGAGAGAGAGAGAGAGAGAGAGAGAGAGAGAGAGAAGAGAGAAGGGGAAGAGAGAGAGAGAGAGAGAGAGAGAGAGAGAGAGCGCTTCTCAGTTGGGACGGAGTTTAGAAATCAGGGCAGCTCCTTCTTGTATTAGCCCGCGAATAAAAAGATCGTAGTAGAGAAATGATACAAAAGCAATTAGTCTCTTCTGTGCTGCTGGGGATTCCTGAGAAGGTCTGATGATGCGCTAAAAGTGTCCAGCAGCTCGTGCATCACATGTCATAATCCCTGATAGCAACTTTCCTTTTTAGATAGTCTTTGTCAGCGTGGGTGATTCAAGAAAAGGTTGTTTCCTGTTTAGTCCCCTTCAAGCCGACGTTATTTGTGCCTCTTCCCAAAGGATTCAATCTCTCATTTGACTCCGACAAGAACTAAACAGGAGCGCGGCAGCCCGAAGGCTTGAAGGAGGGAGGACCGGGAGAGGCGGTCCGGAGACACGCCAATGTCAGAAACGCCCTGCCTGCGCTCTCATCTTCTCTCTTTTTTTCCTCTTTTTCATTTAGTCATTCTCTTTAACACACTACTGTATGTGATTTTTCTTTTACCCCCC
>CM051496.1:16811281-16893666 GCA_028031935.1 Paedocypris micromegethes
CCCCCCCCACCGTCGTACTCTTTTTCCTGATTCTCTTTCTTATTGTTTTACGCTCTCCACCTGTCTCTTTCTATATCTTTCTCTTGCTCTCCCCCTTTCTTCTGTTCTCTCTGGCTCCACATTCTCTCAGTACGCATCATTAGTGTATGAGGAACCCCTAAAATGAAGATAAACCCTAAAATTCACGCTGGTCGGATTGTCAAGAAACGCTTTGAATTTCAAGCAGGCTTAATCAAGATACATAGGAACACAATATTAAGTCATACACATCGATTTGCTCTTGCCAAGTGAAGTTTATGAATTTTATTTTTATATTTTTTTCGATTTTTTTTTTCCGATTTTATACCTAAATGCGTCATATTAAATATTAAAATAATTGACTGCAATTATGTGTGCTTTATAAAAATGTATTCAATGCTAATATTAATTACAACATTAAGGTTGCAATTGATTTAAACGAAAAAGCCTATAGAGAATAAGAGCCTGAGCTCTAATCATTTTTATGAATGAATGAAAGCATCATCACTCATTGGCGCAAGCTTTATTTATTTAAAAACGTACAAAAGCACAAAACGGGTTTAAAACTAGACACTATTATGACGTTTGTCATCTTTAATTTGTATTCGATATTCCAATAACGGAAAATCTGCAGCCACTAAAATAAAATTTGCATTTAATTCGTAAGTTAAACACATTTACACACATTTTCACAAAAATTAGTTTCGTTTACCAATTAATACACATTCAGTCCAGATTTTAGTAAATGCAACATTGCCGAGGACTTGAAATGTTGGTCCAGGGTCTGAATGTGCAGAAATGACGTCACTCCCTTGACAGGTATGTCTGACGTCATGTGTCAATGTGTCCGTCCCAGAATATGTACTACGCATCCCAGAATATGTAGTTGTACAATATTTGTATTATCACTTTTGATTACCCATTTTATAAGTACACCATTTTATTTGCGCAAGAAAAAAAGTCAAAAGTTTAACAAAAACGTAACTAAGCGTAAAGTGAGCTATTTGAGCTACTATAGAATACAATTTAAAATCTAGCTGTTTGTTTACGTAGACGTATTACCAACGAACATTACGTGTACTCGTTCGTTCATTCGCACTAAAACAAGAGAACAGCGCCATCGTGTGACCAACTTTAATAAAAACGGACAGTGGTCTTAATTTCTATGTGTGACGTTGTAATAAAACCGTGTACTGTACTTCCATCACTCGAATGAAAAAACAGCACTGAGAAGAAACCAAATTCTCAAATGAAATATTTATTTTCAAGTAAACGGTGCAAAACTACCCAGGACACATTTCCATACAAGGCGTGTGTTAGCTCATACATTGCATGTAATCATACACAAATCAGCCTCAGGAAACAAGTCACTGGAAGAACAGCAGAATCACCATCGGTGTCCTGAGGATCAATCTCACTTGTGGGTGATCACACGCTCCCGCGGACACGTCCTTCGGCTCACTGCTGATGGAACACTGTGCGGCGTATCAAAAACAAGGCTAAAATAATGCGCAAGAGCATATACCTGTACACGATTATATAGAGCTCTACTTCATTCGCTGGGAAAGCATCTGCACCTCAAAGAGGTGCAAACGACTCTCTACAAAGATTAGTGCAAACATACAGAATGGCAAGACATCACTGGCAGAATAAAATTGTGTAGAAATTCCTGAAAGCAGACAAATAAAAGACAAGATCAAATGATAATGTAGGTGCCATGAACAGACCAGCAATACAAATTCAACCTGTGCATTGCACTGTTGTGTCTTGAAATGATAGTTGAGTAAAATATGAAGTCACGTTCAAATTCATCCCTCATTTTACATGCAGGCAATAAAAAAAAACAGGATGAGGACATTCTTAAAACTTTGTAACTGACCATTGCTCATAACTGATTGTCTACGTACTACTGTAAATGTCCGGTCCTTACAGCCTAAAGGTTCATGCTTTATAGTCTGGAAATTGCTCGCAAGTACCTCATTTGCTCAGAAACAGCATTTTTCACATCGATACGTGTTAAAGAGATGAAAATAAACCAGACACCCTTTAACGTCAGGGTTTTACAGGAGGCTGGGATGAAATGGCTCAATGGCACTTCAGCGACATATTCAGGTGTACATACATTTCTTTCTCGAGTAGTGCTTGATGCAGGAATCATGCATGATCTCCATGCCAAACGATAACTTTAGAAAACCAGTCAGACGAAAGCAAAATGCAGCACGCCTGTAAAACCGATATATTGGTAACACTAATAAGCCTTATAGTACACATATTAGACAGATTTTCCAATTCTAGTTCATCAAAATGACAGGCAGCTGCGTTTCACCCACGTCTGATGGTGTTCTGAAATGTTTTTAACCAGTAATAACACTTGTGAGATCATCTACAAAGCAAATGACAAATTAAAGAGAGAGTTAACCCCAAGACCAATAAACTCAGCTAATCAACAGATTCTCCCAAAAGCTTCAGTTCTAGTATTCTGCTGTGAAAACCGTATATTGAGGTAAAAATGTTATAAAATGATTGTTTAGCTCATTTGAATCTATACAATGAAAAGTTCCGGCCTCAGAAACGAGTCGCATTTACATATAGAATTCAGATATACGCATTTACTATAAGAGCAGCAAACTGTCAAAATTTTGGCTCGGGCCATGAAAACAATCTCTGAGTAATTATGAAAGTAAACAGGACCAATTACTAAGCCTTGGGGCAAACCATCTCTTTAACAGTCTACATATGTAATCTGTAATATTGATATTGTGAAAAGTTATATGATTTTCAAAGTTTACTCATGAAGCAGCCATGCCACATGACAAGTCATGCTTTTCACTGTGGTTTCCTGAAGCCGTGTCACATTCTTTGGGTTTGCTTTTCAAAATTACAGATAGAGAGCTTTGTTCAATCCCAGCTTGAACAATCCCATCCTCTGTCTTCATCTCATCCTGATGGGCTTCCACTGACTCTTGGATGCCATTGTTTTCCTCTGTCTTCTCATCCTGATTGGCTTCTGTTGACTCTTGGGTTCCCTGAATGTCCAAACTTGTAGATTGCGAGTGGTTTTCAAGTCCGGGTTGGATTGAAGTTTTAACAGGGGGAGTATTTGTAGCTTGGGGGTCTTCCTCAGTCCCAGACTCGGCCTGTGGTTCATCCTGTGCTGGCTCTTGGCCTCCTGGGATAGAAGCATCAGGAGTATTTTGTGGCTGTAACTGGCTTTTCAGCTGGCCATGACACAGAGGACACGTCTCCTGCACGTACAACCACTTCTTCAGACAGGCGGCGTGGAAAAAGTGACTGCAGGGCGTGATGACAGCAGACTTCATGTCCTAGAGTTTAAAGCATTTCAGAAAAATTATTGTCATCGTTTGCATCGCATGAATGAATGAACTGCATATCATAAGACAAGCATCTTTTCAATCAAACTTTTTTCATTTATTGTAGGTTTTGTGCTAAAGTTGTAATTTTACCAAATATTTTAAGTGCGATACCTTACAGCAGCATATCTCAATACTTAAAACTACATAATAAAATATCAAGACTAAAAACTACAAAACCAGAATTTAATTTAAAAATGTGATTCCTACAGGTGTGTAAATAAAATATGTATAGAAAATGCAGAAGGGCTAATAGTGACCAATAATTAAGCTTAAAGTTGCGCAATCAACTGCAATAAAAAAGGTTCCTCTTCATGATGACGGTGACAAGCTGAGAGGTAAAACAGAAGAAGAAATGCTCCGTTCCTCTAGCTTTACCTGAAAGCAGATGGAGCAGATGTCGTTGTGTTGCTGTAGTTGTAAAGCAGAAGCTGTGGGCATGCTTTGGATCTTGTGAACCGCATCTCTGCGTAACAAGAAGCTCTGCCAGCCCAGCTGTGCCCTCAGCCACACGTTATAATAAGAGTGGACCAGGATAATGGTGGAGCCCATGACGGTCCATTCCCCAAACAGCGTCTCTGAAACGCCGTAGGCCACCACGCAGACGGCCACCAGGAACTCCAGAAGACGGTAGGTGCCATTGACGCAATAGATGACCTCATCCATGTTCTCCACCGGAGCTTTACGAAACTCCTCCACCATGAACAGGATGTAGATCAGAAGAGTGCCCAGAACCTGAAATGGTTCAGCAATTAAAACAAGACTGGATAGTTCCTTAAAACGACATTTCAAAGACAAAATGTGCACTCTGGGAAACAGGGTCTTCAGAAATTGTTCTGCTGTTGCTCAAATGCAGTTTTTTAATTTATCGATACAATTTCACATTTTAAGTTGATAAATAATGGCATAAGAGTCTCGTGTTTCTTTGAAATGATTGTGCTATTTGAGAAGGTTAAAGTCTGCTATTCTGTGTACCTGAAGGGAGGTGAGGATGCTGGAGGAGATGATGATGAGGAGCCAGAAGTCCATGCGGAAGAACTGGCAGATCATGTAAGCCATGTATGCAGGGAAAACCAGCAGGAAGAGACACAGACTCACAGCTCGGAAATGTTTCCAAAGACTCCTGCAGGAAAGATGGTGCAAAAAGGTCCGTCTGTTTCATGCATTTATTCAACTGAGATTAATGAATTGCTCCAAAAAGCTCTTACTTGTCTCTGGATGCCCCCAGGGCCAGAACAATAGGGTCAGCGATCTCCAGCATGGACTGTAGTATGGAGGCGACCACAATAAAGAGGATGATGCTGAGGAGGAAGGCTCTGTGAATGACCTGCAGCTCAATCAGCCCAGTCTGGACAGCCAGAATTAAGAGTGTGATGCCCTCCGTCATGCCCCTGAAAGCAGAGAAAAAAAACTCATATCATATTGAGATGTCAAATGTCAAATGTATTTTAAATTCAAAATTTGATTTCATGACATTTCCACATGTCATGAAAACTTAATTTAGTGTATACATACACATATATATTTCCATTTTAGAATAGAATTAACCAAATATATATTTACAGTATATACATATGCTTGTATATAGTATTTTTTTTTTTTTTATACATTTTTACACAAAATAATCTTAAATTTAGCTTCTCATAAAAACCGTAGAATAAAAATTGTAACAACAAATGAGAGATTAAACAGCCTTGGCTGAAAACGAGGCTTTATCAGGCAGTATTTCTTTAAAGTAACCTTTTGTTCAATTTAGTCTCGTGCGATTTACGTTTTCTAGGTTTATTACTTACATTATTGAAAGTTGGTCTTTGATTGAAGGCTTGAAACCCACAATCGCTGCTAGCAGCTCTATTTCACAAGGCTTTAAATACATTATACTTTTGTTTAAGACTTGTTCACTAGAACCAAGAGGTTTCAACACATTAAAGATGAAAGATATTCTTCCTTAGTTGGAGTCGGCTTACTGCCTCTGTGTCTCACCTGTGCATGGTGTTGTCATTCATGAAAGCTCTGTAGCCCTGCAGGTAGAACTTGCAGAGTGTGAGGACGCCCAGCGCCACAAAAGACACGGTGAACACCAGCCCCAAGAGAGAGTAGGGTGTACTACAGCACTCAGCAATGCTGCAGGAGAGAATCACAAAAGACTGTTAATGCCAAGCAGGTCATACGACCAAAACCAAACCTGAAAAAACATTGCACACAAAATATTTGAATACGATAAAATCAGCTGGCTTTATGCAATTGTGGCGGTAATTTCCAGAAATGTGCAGCATTATTTCTCATATGTTTGATATCAGATACCAAATAAGAGGTGGCACAGCATCTGTACATTACACAACTCATAAGATAATTTGTTAGAAGTATTAAAACTAAAATACTAATTCGCCAAAAAGCTACAGTGGCCTGCTTGACACACATTTCAATCAAACTATAAAGAGACAGAGGAAGGTTGGTCGGTCAATCTGTAGATCAGTTGGTCTGTCTGTGGCTCTCTTTTTTAAATTCATTTTACTGTCCTGCTGCGAGAGGTGACTGTATAAAAACTTTCCCTTCATAAATACACAACTAGGCAATAACTGTGTGAGCGGTAAGGTGTGTTTCAACTAGACCTGGTAAGAAACAGGAACAGCAGTCTTTCCCGAGAGGGCGGCTGGTTCCGTGTGCTGAAGTAGGTGTAGATCTGCAGGGCGAAGAGCACCAGCCAAAAGCACATGAAGAGCACAGGCAGAACCAGCTGATTCCACAGAGACATGCCCAGGGCCAACAGGCCATACACCTCCACCACCTAGAGGAGACAGACACATCACCAAAGGGTCATGTTTCAATCCACATTACCTGGAAAAATTCAAGTTGATTTGAATATTACCGCTATTACCGTGAATAGTACATCACATGTCCATATAATCACATTAACGTTTGATGCTCAATGCTTTCAAAAACAAGTACTTTGTTGCAAAAATGTTGTAGCATTACCATTTAGCCACATGCTGAACTTAATTTTACGTTGAATTATGCAGAGATTTATTTAAATAAAGACTCTGGTGGTACCTGCACAAGCTCCCTGTAGGCAGTTTTGGCCAAATTATATGGAACTAGCAAATTGGAGGCAATGAAGTAGAGCACTTCAAGCCCTGTGAAGATCATGGCAAAGCGATTGATGAAGACGATGGTTTCCAGAGGCACCAGACACAGTCTGGCCACCAGAGGGAGCAGGTGTGCTGAAAACAGCCAGATCTGTTTGGTCTGCATGACGCAGGAACACAGCGTGCAAACCACAAGCTGACCTGGGGAAACAGGGAGAGCTTCCTGAACAAACTCACATCCACCTGAAGACAATGCATCTAAAACATCTGCAAAATTATTTGAAAGTGGGAAATAAGTGCAAATGGTAACAGATGCTGAAGTAAAGTAAACTGCCAGTGCCCTGTCTGCTTTGGTTCTTTAAAAGGGGCGGAAACTGGTGATCGCATCATGACAAAATTGTATTATAAAGTATAAACACAGAACTTATTTACTTATTACTCAAGTATACTTTAACGACACCAAATGTATACAATCTAGAGATTTCTAACTTTTACACATCATAATCGGCATTGAACTCTCCATAACTGTAGGTGTAATTTCTCATATCCTTGTTTGACAACGTCATGTATTGTGTAATATTTCCACACTACACTTCCCTGTTCAGTGACGGTAATTACAATACAAGAGGTATCGACCTTTGCATCCAAGCATTTTTACAAGCACAAATACACAGGCCAGCAATCAGAATCGGTTCATCTTTCAAAATAAAGCTTGTGATCCACCTTCTAAGACCTAAAACATCATGTCCATTAAAGTCATTGGTTTACAATGGCTTCCGTTTTGCAAAGTGAGATAAAGTTTCAATAGGAATCTGGTTTCAAAAGTGTCATTAAGACCATGTTATTCTATATACTAAATGCCTCGAAAACTTCAAGCGTTCATAAAAAAAAGACAGGGTGGGAAGAAATGTTCAGAAACACAAAACCAGTCAGGGCAACTCCCAAAAAAAGAATAAAAGCAACCAGAACGTAAGAGGATGATGCAGGCCGTACCGATCAGTGCAGTGGTAAAGCGGTTCATGGACAGGGGCTCTAGGTAGAGTGGTCCTTCGTAGTTGGAGTCCAGCTCACCACGCACGTAATCCCTGAAAAACAGCATAAAGAACACCAAAAGAATTATCCACCTCTTCAATATGGAGCCACTGAACAGCTCATGCCGAAATTTTAGCAAGCAAGTATTTGATATGCTGAAGTTGAGAATCAGGCATCGCACTTACAACACAAGTTACAGTTTTTTTTTAGTTACATTTTTAGCATTTTGGCTTCCATTTGAACTTTGAAAGCAAAAAGGTTTCAAGATTCAGTCATAAAAATAAACCTGTCATTGCAGAATACAAGCAAATTTTCCAGTAAATGTGAAAAAACGTGAACTCAGCTCCGCCCAATTAAAGACATCATCCATGTGTGCTGCCTCACAAACCTTTGTTTGAGTAAAGCTCCACTCCCTGTGTTGAATGGGATAGTGAAGATTTTGTTACTTAGTTTGTGAGGAACAAATACAACCAGAAATAGTTTATACATGGTTATACATTATACAATAGCGGCCTACTCCTTAACTTTCTTCAGTGACACATGGTAAAAACTATGGCCATTGTACGTGGAAACAAAAGAACGTTGAGGAGATAAATGCATTCCTGGAGTTTATGAGACAAACAGCTAAACTGATACAGGACAGCATCACACAATCTCCAGGTTTCGCTGGATAGTTTTTACTTGCAGTATTCCATGTTCCTGAGCTTATTTAAGTATCAAACTAAAGCAACTTCTCAGAACTAAACTGACCTGGAGAGCTGATGTCCAGCGAAGAGCAAGAGGGCCGTGAGCACGTAAAGGTAGAGCTGCACCAGATGCTGACGGGGCAAAGTCAACAACACCAGACTGAGGATGTAGCCTGGAAAACAACAAATCAAATTATCATTATTATTAAATATGCATATATATGTATTTATATAGGTATGCTGCAAAAGATCTAGATCAGAGGTCTAGATAAAAGAATTATTGAGGTCAGCTGCTGTCTGTAATGTCATGTGACCACCCAAAATCAGTGTCACTGAAGCCTGTCTGACCGGATCAGGTGTCCAACCGGTGACCGGGTTGTGCAAACAGGAAAAAAATGCCACGCAGGCAAAAGAGAAGAGAAGGAAATACAAATATTTAAGCCTATACAGACTACTGAGAAGTTTACAAAATACATTCGCATTTTGAAATGGAAAAATGGAAGTGGATTGCCACAACTGACAGTGTTTTGGATCCTTTTTCTCTGAAGACCCCTACAGATCTCACACGGACCGTGAAACTATGTCTACATGTCTACAAGGAACCAGAAATTTGATTAAAACTGGTCATTATTGGTTACTCTGGAAGGGGAGGGTCTTGATGTGGGTGGGAGGGGCTACAAGGCATCACTTTAGGCTTGCCCTGCCTAGCTTCTAGCTTTACCATACAGGCTGCATTTGACCTTGGTGCTTGCTGCTCAATTGCCCCTTATCCACTATCGAGCCAGAATTGACCGGGAGCTGAGCTGAGTCACTGGCCTCGAGTGTTTCCACCGTCAAGCCCCTGCGTGAATCTGATGGTTGTCATTAACACGGCTTCCTTAATAAGTCACTAAACTCCTCCCATTTACATCAGATGTTGGACTGCTGGATTGTTTTTGATGATGTTATTTCGATATGGCAGTTTTTAACCATAACAACTCCAACTGGATTTACACAATCAATGTTTTTGCCAAAACAATAGAATAGGTTATATATCACATTCTCATCTTTTAGAGGATTCTTCATTTAAAAAAAAAATCTGTTTACACTGTGCATTTTCCATGCTTTATAATCGCACAGTGTTTTGACTATTCATGGACCTGAACCGTTTCTGTTCGGCGTCAAGCTTCACTTGCAAGGAGTTTGAAAATTGCTGTTGCTCATTCCAGATGCCCTGATGTCTCTATTTAACATAAGAGAACATATATTGTTCAGTTAACGTAGGAGCATTAACTGAACGACATCACTTATTTTATTTATCTAACACAGATAACACAGTTTTTGTGATTGTTAAAGTTCAATGTTACACTTTACTGCTTAATGATAAAATACTTAAGCCCAGTCGTCCAGCTCTGGCCTAAGCTACTTGTCAGTTAGTAGAAGCTCACTCAGCAGTAATGTCACGTCAGCTCTATCTCTGGCTTCTTTCTGACAGTGGAAAGTCAGTGAAGACGTGTTTCGACCTACCAACGTAATGCAGGTAGAGAGCGATGTATTTGTATTGGAAGAGAGGGTTGTTGTTCAGGCTGCTCCTCTGGATCTTCTGGAAAAAGGAGCTGACGTCCCAGCGGTACAGCACTTCCAGCAGCATGATGCTGGGTATCCGCAGGCCCACGTTCAGGACCGCCTCCAGCCTGGCCTTCATCGCCATGACCAGCAGGGCACGAAAAAGCCACTGGGGCAACTGACCAGAGGAAAGGAGGGTTATTGTTCTTCTCTCATTCAATACAAATCACAAGATTCATTCAAGCATCTCACAACTCAAGCACAATTAGATTCATGCCTGAAATTCAGTGCCAGTGCAAGTTTATCTGAGTGAAAGTCAGGAAAGGGAAAATGATATGCTAGTGTGTGTGTGTGTGTGTGTGTGTGTGTGTGTGTGTGTGTGTGTGTGTATGCACACCTGAATACATTAAGTGTAACCATATACTCAGCTCACAATAAAAAAAGATATCCATGTTAGAATTACATGTTATCCTATTATACCATGGAAAATGGTGCTAGCAAACAATGTTGGACTTATTGTTTCTTTAAGTTCATGCAAGTCACTGCAAATAACTCTCTCATTTATAAGTTTACTTCTTTTGCAACATGCGATGTTCATGTGGACACTGAAAACCCCGTTTAGTTTCCTTGCAGTTTAAGAAGTTAAAATTATTTAAGCTATAAGCGTTACATTTTGAATTTATTAGTTCCATAATGAGTTGCATGATAATGACAAGATACTTTGTTGGAGTGATGGAACTCCTTTACTTCGCGTACAGCTAAACTAGCATGTTGCAAAAACAGTTCAGTTTATAAACTATAATATAACTATTATAGATAGTCTTTAAAAAATTTAAAAAAAGTATTTTTGATTTGCTTTATAACCTAGAACTTAAAACTCACGTGCGTTACTTACTGTGACGTCTTTGTTAAATCAGCTTGAACTCTAGTAACCTCGACACATCAACAGTCACACATTTACAAGGCATCACGCTGCCCACATACAAGATAACACGTAAAAACGAGATATTAGTAACAAAACAACGAGACGTGAACGTCGGGACGGAACTGAAGCAGACAATTTGTCTTTAGCTTGCTTCTGCTGACAAATTGAGATTCCCGTATGCTGCCGACTGGCCAAACTTTAAAATTAACCTCTTTAGCGGCTCCAAAAAAACACTTTGTCGAACTTAAGTCGAAACTGCGTCATTCTAAGCATGCAGTGATGTTTTAGTTTGTCTTTCCGCAAACACGAACGCCGAGTCCGTTATTTTTACAAACGCTTTAAAAATTGTATTTTAATGCCAGACTTACCTGATGTTTATTCACTTGATGCTGTTTGTCCTCGTCCTGGGCAGCACTTTGATGTTGATATAAACCATTTTAGGCGCAGGCGTCAAGATTTGAACCGCTGACTGCAGCCAGTTTAAAAACAGAAGAGATGTAGCATCTGAATTCACTTCATCGGGCAGCCATTACGCGCAGTATTTTAGTTTCAATGCGCATGCGCGCATTGCGCGGCTTTTGCGCGAGGGCACAGTCCAATGTAATATCAAACCTCTAGGAGGCGCTCCTTTTGGTCTGCGCCTACAAAATTTCGAATTCACGCAAAAACAACTTACAGCATATTAACGTATTCACGCAATGTGATAAAAGACCACTGTGTAGAAAAGAAAATTCAGACTCCGGATATAACTTCAAGACCGAGTTTCAGACAACCTGGATATACGTTAACGCTGTCGACGTGACGTCATCTTGAAGCGTCTTAACGTGGTTAATATTTATTAGTTCGGAAACCAGTTGTTCATTTCATGAGTTTTTGCGTTACATAACAGATATAACATTGGCATAAATATGAATACTGCTTAGTGTACTCAAATTCGTAGCTTATTCAACGACAATGGTCTATTCTATTTTTTTAATAAGTGGTGAAAAAATATTTAGTAAAGTAAATTGTATATTGTCAAAGGTCCGATTCGAAGACTAAATATTTTGGGTTGCGTTTGGAAGAGCTTCACTTTAAATTTAGCTCTGTTCACGCGCCTCTCGCTGTTCCGTGGATGAAGTGATTGCATTTCATAAGATCATGCATTTGATGATAAACGAAAAAAAAACATTTTGTTTTTAATTAAATAGCTAATATACAAAGTCTTAAAGACTATTCTGAGTAAAATAAACTTCAAATGGTTGAAGTGAAATAAAAAAGTGCGACGTTTTGTTACATAACTTTGTCACAGTTATGTTCAATTCAGAGATAAAAGTCACGTGAGGTCTGATCCTCAGCGTGTTTAACAGTGACGTAATCATTTCACTATCAACCGTAGTCGTCATGTCGTCAACCAACGAAAGCAGGTAACAGCCAATTAACAATATCGCGTTTATTAAATAAACTTTATATTTAAGCAAAAACAAATGGTGTTATACGTTAAACATTTGTTGTGAACTAATTTTGCCGAGCATTTGACGTTCTGAAAAAACTATGCGTGCTTTGAAGTATCATTGATCATAAAGGAGTTAGTTCTGTTTGTTTGTGCAACAATTACCATGGCAATGTATGATTTGTACCTGGGCAGCATAAACTCCTCAGGATAGTCTCATATTATTTTTCTTTTGCAAAAGCACAGATCTTATGTATGTATGTGTGTATCTATATAATAAGTGTTATATTTTTGGTGGCATGATCACATGCTGTTTCTTCAGAGCAAGAAAAGAGACTAAAATTTAACCCGTTGAATGACTTGGTTTTCTCTATGAGAAAATATGTTTGTTTTAGTTTGGTTGTTTTCTTAGCTTGTTTTTCTTTTTTTGCATTAATTGTATTATTTTTTCGTGCTGTTTAAACTACATTCTACTCATGCTGCTGTCTCATTTCTATCCACTTACAGCTTTGAAGAGTATAAAGAAACAGCAGACTGGCTACTTGCCAACACAGATATCCGTCCCATAATTGCCATTATCGGTGGTTCTGGACTTGGTGGTCTGGCTGATCTGTTGGAGAACAAAAAAGTGTTTCCATACAGCAAAATCCCCCACTTTCCTCAAAGCACAGGTTAATCAATTTTGAACTGTTGAGTGATTTAAACTCATCATCAATATCTTTATTTTAGAGAATGACCACAGCAACACAGATTTCCTTACAAATGTCAATAAGATTAAAATAAATTCTTTATGGATCAAGTAAAATTCATAAAGTTCAAAGAATGACTTGAATAAATCCTGAATATTCAGTTGAAAATTAAATAAAGAAAATTCTTGGCAGGTATATATATATTTTTTGTGCAACTAATATACAACCCTCCCTGACATTGTCTTTACAGTTGATGGACATAATGGCCAGCTGGTCTTTGGACATCTGAATGGGAAACCGTGTGTTTGCATGCAAGGCCGTTTCCATTTCTACGAGGGATTAAGTATTGCCAAGGTTGAAGAAGCAATGCAGTAAAGTCATTCAATAATGCTAATGGGTCCATTATTATAGTATGAGAAGTTATTTTTAAAAAAAAACATCAAAACGGTACAGACATGCCGGAATTGATAAACACGCTAAAGTAAAAAAAAAAAAACATTTATACATGCAAAAAAACATTATAAAATGCCATTTTCTTTTACCAGGTTACTTACCCAATAAGAGTGTTTGTACTTATCGGAATTCAAACCATAATCGTAACCAATGCGGCTGGAGGCCTGAACCCCAAATTCAATGTGGGTGACATCATGCTGATTAAAGACCAGATTAATGTACCTGGCTTTACTGGCCAGAATCCACTGTGTGGTCCCAATGACGACAGGTGAGTTATTTTCAGTTTACATAATTTGACTTGAACATTTAATGTACAGATAGCCCTTGCTTTACACCTCAATTCATTTATCTGTTTAATTTATCTGTGAATTTGAATGTATAGCTGAATGCAAAGCTTATTTCACATATTCTTCCTGTAATTCCTGCATCCAAGTTTACCGCGGTCCTCTCACAGTCTCGGCTATTGCTGCATTTTTAGCTGTTTGACAGTTGACATTTATCAGTGTTTGAAAACTAATGTTTTTTGTTTTTGTGGGTGACTAGATTGTACAACCACGTTTATATCACGTTTACAGTTTTATCTAAAATGGTACGTTTGGTGTTCACAAACCGTTGTGTCTCTTTCCTGTAGATTTGGAGTGCGCTTCCCCTGCATGTCTGACGCTTATGATCGAGATTTAACAGCAATTGCCAGAACAAGCGCTCAGGAACTGGGTTATTCGTCTTTCCTCCAGGAAGGAGTTTACTGCATGTTGGCTGGACCCTGTTATGAAACGATTGCAGAATGCAAGCTTTTGCGGATGCTTGGTGCTGATGCTGTAGGTAAGCGACTGATCATGACAGAAACACGCGCAAAACACAAGACAGATTGACAGATGTTATGTAATGGTACTTTAGGCATGAGCACAGCTCCAGAAGTGGTAATTGCTCGACATTGTGGCATGCGGGTGTTTGGACTCTCTCTCATCACTAATAAATCAGTGACTGACTACGAAAGCAAAGAAAGAGCCAATCATGAAGAGGTACTGAAGACCACACAGAGACGCACTGAAGACCTGCAGAAGTTAGTCAGTCGGTTGGTTGCAAAAATGTAATATCTGAATCAGAAGGCGGTCAGTTAACTTTTTTTTTTTACTTTAATGAGCTTATTAATTATATAATTATATTTAATTTATTATTAATATTGTTGTTGTTGGTTTGTTTGTTTGTGTATTAAAATGGTTATCACTTCAATCTAAACACAATAAAACACTTTTTACTTTTTTCTCCATTATTGAAAATTTGCTGAAGAACTGATATCAGTCCATCAGAGGCATCACAGCCTGGAAAGATATTTCCTAAAGCGGTTCTGTATTAAAATTGAAAATCTTTGGACACTTGTGCACTGCAGCTGAGATGAATGTCGAGTCTGGACTGAGATGCAAAACTCATAAAGAAACTACAACTGATGCTTTGTCAAAAAATGCATCCAATCATTTAAATAAATGATTAATAATAAAACAAATGTCTGGATTTTACAAAGGACGGTTTTTTACTAAAAGGTTTAAAAAAGGTTTTTATTTGTTTAAAAAATATATCAAAAGGATGAACAAAAGTGCCATGAAGGGCAGAAAAGAGTGGTAATGAGTGCAAATTCTTTCAAAAAGTAACAACCGATGCTTAGGGAATAATGTATACATTCTTGTAACTTTCTTTGCTAAAAATGGGTGGATGGGAGGATGAAATTAAGCAATAAAAACTAGCATTGCAGTTCTCAATTAGTCGAAAAAATATATAAATAATTGAGCGTCTGCAATTTATTTAGTGTAAACCTGTACAGAAACTATTATCTTGTCCACACGAGAACAACGAAAACAAATTATGAACGTCCGCTATCGGCTTCCGTATCCTCCGGATGTTCAGCGTTAGTTAATTTCGTTTCTAAGCAACCGAGTTGGCGGAAGATAAGAGTTGGCAGACGTTTTACATTACATCGATTAACGTCGCCACCGAATAATTACATTTTATTACAAGCAACGTCATTTTAATGCGTAGTTTTAGACTTGATTGTGGAACTGCGTGTCGGTAAGATCATCTTGTCATATTTTTGTTATCCATATACATGCTTTGGTGAAAGTTTACCATTGCAAGGAAGTTAGGAAAATGAGCTGGATTAAAGATGACCCCAGAGTGATAAGTGAGGAGATGCTGCAGAAGGCGGTTGAGGATCAGCTTCCTCAGGATGAAGTGGCGGCTTTGCTGCGGAGGGAGCGCGTGCCGTTTGAACAGGTCCAGTTTCTGCGACTGGAATATAACAGTAAGAGTCCAGAGACGACTACTTGATTCTTCTTAGGACTTTGTGAGCGAACATTAACAGCTTTTCGTGATCTTGAGGAAACTAAATAATAAAAAAAAAAACTTGTTCATTTTGAGTTTATTGATGTTGAGGTTTGGTAATGTTACACTACAACAATAGGCACTTTTTATTTAATATTTTAAAGTATGAAATATGTATTCATCTGATTTTTTTATTAAGAGAAGCACGTGTTCTGCCAATAGGGTTCACCATACTGTGGCAGCGTTTTTCCATACTTTCAGCGAAAGTAACATGTACATACAGGATTTACGAATACAAAACTAATATGAATCCATATATCTCTGGGTGTCAAACACAATTCCAGGATTGGCCATACAAATCTATTATCATTAAAATTATAAATGGCCAGCGAGATGCTTTTATTTGGAGCTGTTAATGTTGGTAATAATTGGCAAGCATGGAGAGCTGACACATAACTACAGATCCCATAATGCAGCACTCTATCTGTCTTGCTTATTTGTTTATTCAAAATACATTTTATGTTTTTGCATCAAGTTAATGTTTCAAATGTGTATTTATATTGATGGTGTGCAGAATATTTTGAATTTCTCTCTTTGATTGTACCGTATTCATTATTTACGTTCAAATAATTTACTGTGCTTGGAGTTTTGTTCCCTCTTGCAAGTGAGTTTGACACCATGGAACTAAGCTTTGTAAAGCACACAGAACACACACTCCACTCAACATTAATTTATATTTATTTACATTTTTAATTGTTTTGCTTTCACAGACATTGTGAAGATTTTTCACCTATGGCAGTTTACTTCCATAACAAAGCTGCAGCTAAACAACAATGTCATTGAAAAGATTGAAGGGCTGGAAAATCTCACCAACCTGAAATTTCTAGGTGAGACCAGACTTTCTGTTAATAAAACCAGTACAGTATAAAACAACAACTCATAAATTGTTCTTACGTTATTAAAATAACAGTTAAATTAAATGTAAAAATTATATATATTACTTGGTTTTTCTCAGTCGCTTTAGTACAATTCTCAGATCAGAATTGAAATTCTCAAAACTATTTGTTAAATCTTCACATCTGTATTACATCTGCAAAAAACTGTAGTAATGAAAATAAAAGTTTGTTTTTTTTTTCATTTTCAAGTTCAATCTTTAAAGTCTTCGACAAAAACACAAATTATTTACAGAGAACAAAAATCTAAATAGAACAAGAAAACAAAAAACAATTATAAGGATTGTATCATTGGACGGATGGATGGATGGATGGATGGATGGATGGATGGATGGATGGATAGATGGATAGATAGATAGATAGATAGATAGATAGATAGATAGATAGATAGATAGATAGATAGATAGATAGATAGATAGATAGAAATGATACGCACATAAGAAATGCAATAAAATGAAATATTCACATTCTACAAATGATCTTTGGTGTTTTCCAGACTTGTCTTTCAACAAAATAAAAGAAATTGAAGGACTGAACACATTGGTGAATCTTCAAGACTTAGTTATATTTGAAAACAGTATTTCTGTGATCAAAAACTTAGAAGCACAGAAGGATCTGCAGTTGCTTTCTCTCGGAAACAACATAATTCCTGAGCTTGACGTAAGATGCTCGTATTTTAATTTCTGAATGATAGATTTGAGCTTAATACACAGAACCTGACACTCTGCAGGTGATTTACCTTCGGAAGTTCAAGAAGCTGCGCGTCCTCACCCTCTGCGGGAATCCGTTTTGTGAGGAAGAGACATATAAGATGTTTGTGGCAGCGTATCTTCCTGACTTGATCTATCTGGACAACCGACGCCTGGATGCCCTCACGGTAAAGGATGTCGTAATTCCTCTCATGTGTGTGTAAGGAATGATTTGTTGCTTTCTTGCAGCGGGAGGCAGGCTTAGCAGAGTTTCAGGAGGACCTGGAGAAAATACATCAACTAGAACTTCTTGAGCAGCAGAAGATGGAAGCTCAGAGACTCCGTGACGAGGAGTTTCAGCTTCACAAGGTTCACACCATCACACTATCAGTCTTTCAGTAATCTTCAACTTTAGCTCAAACCAGTATCAAGGTCAGTCGTTTCATTAAACATGTAGGTAGGTAGACAGGCAGAAACAAT
This sequence comes from Paedocypris micromegethes, assembly GCA_028031935.1. NCBI lineage: Eukaryota > Metazoa > Chordata > Actinopteri > Cypriniformes > Paedocypris > Paedocypris micromegethes. Next base: position 16,828,957 of record CM051496.1, read on the forward strand.
GACAGATGGACAGATGAATGGATAGACGGACATACAGACAAACAAACAAACAAACTGAAAGAGATAGATAGACAAACACACTGGCTAATAGACAGATTAATATATGGATGGATGTGTGGATGGATAGATGAATAGATAGACAGATGGATGGATGGGTCAACGGATGGGTGGATGAATAGACAGGTAGAGAGAAAGAAAGAGACAGACAGACAAACCGGCTAATAGGTCAATGGATGGGTGGATGAATAGACAGGCAGAAAGAAAGAGACAGACAAACCGGCTAATAGCCCCATGAATGGATGGACAGATGACAAACAAATGGATGGGTTGATGGAGAGATGGACAGAAAGACACAGACAAACTGGTTAATAGATGCATCGGTGGATAGAAACAGAGACAGATAGAAAGACTTGCTAATGGATGGATGGATTGAAAAGGACTGAGTGACAGGCCGACGGGCTAATAAAATTAATGGGTGGACAGACAGACAGAAAGACAGACACCGCTAGAAAAATAGATGGATGTATGGATGAATGGATGATTGAAAAGATGTGTTTCCTTTGCCCTCACTCTCACAGGAAGCGTGTGTGGAGCTTCTCAATGGATCTCAGTTTTACAAGAGCATGTTTGAAAAGGATCATGATGCTTCTAAACTAGCTCTTCTTCCTGGAGTGGACTGGATGCTGGAGACATATCCTTGCTTCTCACTAGTTCAATCTGGAATACTGTATTTCAAGTTATTATGATAAGAGTTACAGTCCTTTACATTGCATAAACGTTTCAGAGCAGGATTCAGTCGCTCTCTAGGGATTTGTTTGAGGCTGGTTTGGCTCAACACGCGCGGAGGAAAGCAGAGGTGGAGTCTTTTTTTGCTGGCTATAGAGACGCCGCGGCAAAGAAACTTAGATTGTCCAGAGATAAAGCTGCAGAGTTTGAGGAGACCAGGAGACAGGTACATTTTCATTCTCGCTGATTGACAGACTTATGACTCCACTAATTACGGTATGTCCTGTTGGTTTGCAGATGGTAGCGGAAATTTATAAAATCACAGATAAAGCGAAACAGCAAGAACACATCAATTCGTGCCTAGAAGTGGTTCTCAAGTTCTCCGAAACCATCATGAACCTGGAAGTTCAGCTGGTGCGCCAAATGCAGGTCAGAAGCAAGTGCTGTACATCCAGCCATAACAAAGTCCCATGACAATCATACACTGTATAGATATATACAGACACTGTAATTATATGCTTTGTTGTTTTTTTTCTCCCAAGGAAATGATTAATGAATTTGAGAGGAACCTCTCGGAAATGGTTGGAGAATTTCTTGAATTTGCACAAGGGATATATCCTTTATTCTGCGGCCCACTATCTATCTATCTATCTATCTATCTATCTATCTATCTATCTATCTATCTATCTATCTATCTATCTATCTATCTATCTATCCATCTATCCATCTATCCATCTATCCATCCATCCATCCATCCATCCATCCATGTACCCTGGGTGGCTGTCTGTCTGACTGGCTATCTGCCTCTCTTCGTCGGTCTGTATCTGCTCATTTAATACTAGTTAATTCCTTGACTCTAACACACATTTTCACAGTGGCGAGACCTGGAGAACATTCATCATGACAAACAGTCATTGATTGCTTTTGAAATATTTGAGAAGCTAGTAAATAATGATTTGGAGGACGAAATGCCTGACGCTATGGCTTCGGTCAGTAAAAAACCTGCTTGGTCAAATTTGTCACTACAAGTTTTTTGTTCAGCCTTAATATTTTTTTAACTCTTTGTCAAGAATTATAATGAAAAGAAAACTTTGGCTTTTAGCTAAAGCTTTAAGATTTTAGCATAAGCACTGACTGACCCACAGTCTTCACTTTTTTATGCTGTTCCACAGCTCTTTGTAAACAGGGAGACAATAAACAATGCAGTCTACTCTTCTCACGATGCTCATCTGGTTGCGATCGATAATAGAAATGATGAGACGCTGAAACGAATCAACACCTGGAAGAACGAGCTTCTGAAGAATGTACTCTACAAAACTTTCAGATTTTATGTGATATATAATGTGTTGTTGCTGATTGATAATAATGTTTCCTTCGTTGTTAGATACGAGAAGAAGAGTTCAAGAGGAATCGCAAAAGCGTCTTAGAAATCATGAATTACATAGAGTTTGCACAGAACACTGTGAAGTATCCCAAAGAGAAGGAGTCTGATTTTTAAATTGTTATTTTAAAAAAGATCGAAGCTCCAAAAAAAAGGCAGTTTCGTTATGTCATTATTGTAAATAATTGATTATTAATTATGACATATAACTTTTTGAAAACTTGTGTTGCTTTTTTTGTCTTTTAGTAGTAGTTTTGATTTCACTTTAAATTTTCACCTTTCTGTTTGATCTTCCACTATCGGAAACACAGACAGGCTGTTCCTGTCAATAATTCTGTTTTGATTTGTACTTGGAACATTTTTTTGGTCTGACTCTATTGTTTGAGGTGCATCTGAGATAATGGTGTCAGTATATTTTAACAATATACTAATAATAGTAAGTATGCTGTATTTGGTCTAATGAGTTGTGTTGTAGTGTGAACAGTAAAACACGTTATGTTAAATGATTGATTGACAGGTCGCACAAACAGCCAATAAGTAGCTCCAGTGGCGCAATCGGTTAGCGCGCGGTACTTATACAGCAGTACAGAGCAGAGCAATGCCGAGGTTGTGAGTTCGAGCCTCACCTGGAGCAGAGTTTTGCCTAGCAACGAATGTCAAGCGTTGTGATTGGCTTGAAGTCCCCGAGAACCAATGGAACCTGACAAAAAACAAAATTTCAGCCGTTCTTATCCGCGGTTTTGTATCATGATGTCACATGGAAACCATTTGTTGCTCTTTCAACCAAAAAGCTCAAAAACAAATCACTTTACTTTGTAAAACGATTTATTTTCCATGTCTTAGTACATTTGACCAAACCGTCATCGATATAATTTATATTCCGTTTTTATTGGGCTGATAAATATATTTATAAAAATATAAACTCCCACAACATTTCAGGTTTTTGTTCAGTTGTATTGAGTTTAAGCTTTTTCAGATTGCAATATCCTGCTTACTGGTAATACTGTATTTTGTTTTATTGTTCAATATACATTTTCAGAGGTTCCTCGGTGCAATCAGTCCGGTGTTCACAATTTTCTAGAGGAGAAAATATATAAAAACGTATCATGATTTTCGCTATTGTCTGATCAAGGTGGAAATCAAGATGCAAGAAGATTGTTAGTATTTGTCCACTAGGTGGAAGCATTCCGCCATATAAACAAAGAAAAGAAAGAAAGTGAGGTGATGGCAATAGCGTTATGAAATAAAATGATATTGCATTGGTCACATACAAAGAAATACTGTATTAATGCTTATACTTGTGATTAACTTTTTCATTGCTTATTTTCTACTAAAAGGATTCAAAAGTCACTATTACAAATCAGTTTATTTATGTTTGAAAAAAAAAAAGGTTGCTGCGTCACCAAATGTGTGTGTGTGTGATTTACTGTAATGTAAGCTCTGTCTGCTAAGTAAACAAAGTAAACAAAATTGAGTCTTCTCTTACGTCCCGATTGGTTACCGCCGAAACGCGTCATATCTCATTACCATAAAGTTGCACTGAATTAAACTTGAGCAGCGGAGGCTGAGTGACAGACAGTCAGATATGGTGTGCAAGTGAGTAGAAACCGCTGAAGCCTAAACGCGAGTGAGTAAAGTCAAATCCGGGGTGGAGTAAAAGACAAAAAACAGCGGTATTTGCGGAAGAGGGCATCAACCTTTCCCGCACATCCCTGCTGCAAGCGGCGTTCGACGGCTCCTGGCTCCAGTCAAATGTCGGACTGTTATGGAGGCGATCGGAGTGTCGCACGCAGACCCGCTCGGTGACTACGAGCTGATGCACCGCACTGGCAGCGGGACGTATGGAGACGTTTTTAAGGTAAAGATCTACGACCAGTGTCAATGACATGCTCCGACGCAACAATTGTGTCGTGTAAGTCAACGCAGAAACGCAACTGAATGTGCATGTTTACGAACGGAAGCCGTCTGAACGCGTCTGAAAACAAAAGATGTGCACATGGTAGTTCCTCACTCGTGATGTATTTTATTTGTCACTTGGGTTCTGCATTTAGAAGAGCCTTTGAAGCCAACTCATCTTGCACATGTAACAATATTTTCCTGAGAATCGAACCCACACTTGAACTGTTGTCTAGCGTGTCAGAGTCAAATAAATTTCTGTAATGATGTTCAAAAGCGTTTACTACATTAAAACACTCAGCATGCTTTTACAAGATTTACATGCTGGTATAGGATGACGTAATGCACCAAGACTGTTTTAATACACAAACACTACGTGTTAAATATTTTGATCTGCCGTGTTTTGTAATCACTGTAGTGACCTTGCTCCTCAATTGGTCAGATTATTCATTTACGTGTGCGACTGCCTGAACAAACATTAAATTCAGGCTTTAAAACAGAAGAAACATACAGGATGTGATTAAATACAGCAGGAAAGGAAACAGGAAACTGCTACGGTTTTCATCTTTACTTCACATTTTACTGGCAGCTGCTATGGCATTGGCTGACCGTTGTCATGGTTACGACCAATCAGCTTCTTTTTTTTTAACCATTGTTACCACAATTCTAGACTTGGTGCTTACATGAAAGAAAAGCCTTAATTATTGGACTGAATTTTCTTTTTGTTTTCAGGCACGGAATATTAAGACCTCACTTGTCGTAGCTATCAAAGTGGTCAAACTGGACCCTGGTAGGTCATACTCACACACTAGGATTTTTTAAGTCCTTGCTAATGTTTTGCAGCGGACGCCTGATGCATTACGGCTGTATATTTGTGTTGTTGTGGCAGGTGATGATCTCTCCAGCATCCAGCAGGAGATCACCATGATGAGAGAATGCACACATAAAAACATTGTGGCCTATTTTGGGAGCTATTTTAGGTTAGATTCTCGTTGACGTTAATGTAAAAAACACATGCTGGTTAATGTAAAAACACACACACACACACACACAAACATACATCGATAAATCACTCCAATCAGACTGTACGCAGACACTTAGATATTATCTGCTTTATATTAAATGTAAACTATATGTAAACTTTCACCAAGACTTCTTTCTATTTCACAGAAATAACAAGTTATGGATTTGCATGGAATTCTGTGGAGGAGGATCATTGCAAGACATTTACCATGGTACAGTGCAATATCTCACTAGTAGATATGAGTTATGTTTCTTATAAAAACCAAAATAATGAAATTCCCCTGACAGCAATCATGATCTTATTTTAAAGAAATCTCTGATTGATTGAATGAATGTACACACACCCACAATATACGTATACAATATACAATACAAACATGCACGTACACAAACATTTAAATGTCAACTAAGAAATATTTATTAGTAGTATTTTTGTAAATAAAACCATTTTTATGAACAAAAGGTCATGATGGATAAAATATTTTGTCATTAATACACTTTTTGTAACTATTTTGTTGTTTAAAAACGCGAACAGAAGGGTGTGTTTTCAGATAGTGTTTGCTGGATGTAAGAATTGTTTTTTTCCACAGTAAGTGGTCCTCTAAAGGAGAGACAGATCGCTTATGTGTGCCGAGAGACACTTCAGGTGAGGATCACCATCTATGAACAGATACAAAAATCCAAATCTTTCACTTTTTTAATATTTGTATGCTGTATGTCGATTTGTGTTTGTTTACAGGGGTTACGTCATCTCCATGATTCTGGAAAAATGCATAGGGACATTAAAGTAATTCTTCTAATCGAAAACATACTTTTTTCTTGAATGGTTTTTATGGATAGCTACGTACATAGACATCAGAACCTTTATGTCACATTGAGTATCATACTAGATATTATTGGCTCTTCTAGTTGGATGTGTTTAATAAGTGGTATTGGTTGTCCACAGGGTGCTAATATTCTGCTGACAGAGCGAGGAGATGTGAAACTAGGTGGGTCGTGGTTTTCACCTATGAACACACCATAGTTAACATAGACTCAACAAATCTCAACGTTATGTTTTCGTCTCTGTGTTTCAGCGGATTTTGGAGTGGCAGCTGAGATCAGTGCATCTGTCGCCAAGAGAAAGTCCTTCATTGGGACGCCATACTGGTGAGAGAAACTACACCTATTATTAAAAGTGGTAGTCTATGAATATATATTCAAAAAGTATTGGAATATAAGCTGCACCAGCTACAAAAAACGTACAGTACTGTATTAAAAAACACTTATAATATATATATATATATTTGTATGTACAATTATACGTTTTAAAATTAAATCAAATCACTTTTATTGTCACATTTGATTTTAAAACGTAGATTTGTACGTTAAAAGTAAGATGACACACAAAAAAGCGTAAAACTAACATGCTTTTGATGTGATTGATGTGCTCAGACATTGAAGCATTGTATTGCTCCCGGGGATTGAACCCACGACCTTTGGTGTTGCAAACACCATTCACTAATGATTCTATCAAAACAAAATGTCTATAAGCTTAAGTTGTATGGACACATATGCATAGCATTGTGGAAGGCCATTATTTGACATGAATTGTGGCTGAATTGTGTAGCTATACCTGATTATGTTACAGGATACTCAAGGACATGTACAGTACATATTTGCTATGTAAGCAACATGGAGGCTAATGGATTGATGGTATTCATTTGGTGTTCGGATCAGGATGGCCCCAGAAGTGGCTGCAGTGGAGCGGAAGGGAGGCTATAACCAATTGTGTGATATCTGGGCAGTGGGCATCACATCCATCGAACTAGCTGAGCTGCAACCACCGATGTTTGACCTTCATCCTATGAGGTGTGAAACTTTGAGCATAAATAAGCCTAGGTATTCAGCCTAGTATTCACAGCGTGAGAATGAAAAACTGATTTTTATATGCTAAACATACCATAAACCCTCAGCACAAAAGTTCATAATAAGCATAGTTTATTGTTTGTAGGGCTCTCATGCTGATGTCCAAGAGCAGTTTCCAACCTCCTAAACTCAAAGACAAGAGCATATGGTAAAGTACTATTTAAAATGTTATTATTCTGACAATGAAATCACATAATGGGATAGTGAAGTATTTTCTGCTATAAGGACCATGGAATTCCACAGTTTCATCAAGATGGCTATGACCAAAAATCCTCGAAAAAGACCTACAGCTGAAAAACTGCTTCAAGTGCGTGTACCCCAAAAATAAATTACTATTGTCATTCAGCTTTCTGTACAATTATCTTCAAAAGCTGCAACCTCTCTCTTCTCAGCATGCTTTTGTAACGCAGCTTCTTACACGAAACCTAGCCATAGAGCTGCTGGACGCCATCAATAACCCAGAGCTACAGCAGAGATACACAATGGATGAGAGTGACCTGGAGGTATACACTGGTCCATATTTAGCTTTATATTCAAATGATCTCAAATTATTTTTCAGCTTAATTGAAAAGGCTTACAAGCAATTCTTATTCGTTTTTTGTCACTTGTAGAGTTATTTCTACTCTGTTTGTATTATAGACGTGCAGTGTTTCACCTGATAAGATACATTCCCTGACAAAACACCTTAACGTTCAGCGAACTCCGTCTGAAGAGCAATGTGAGTCCATGCATGTACATATGCTCACAGAAACACGGCTCTGTTCCTAAACTATAAAATGAATAGAAGATGTCTTATTTCATTGAGATTTTAATATCTCTAGTGATAAAATTCGATTTAAGATTGTGTAGTTAACTATGTATTTACATAAGTGTATATCTTAAGCCTTTCCAGCTCTAGACATTAGAGTAGTTCTGGCCTTATTTAAACATTCAATTTTCTTGGATGATATTTATTAAAACACTATTTGCTCTGTTTCAAATGTATAATTTCAAAGATCAAAACTTTTATAACTACAGTTGAGCACATTTTTAATAGTGCTACTGCTATACCTTTCCTTAGTACTGAGTCTACTTTACCTAAAGTGCTGTCTTTGCCATGGGCCATAACACTCTTTTCTGGCACAACACCTATTTGCTTTCAATGGTTTAATTTTGTTTTTCTCATAACGATATTTTTCTATATAGCCCGATCAAATTACTTAATCGTCTGCCCCAATTTCTTGTGGTGTACCTCAGGACTCTATTCTGGAGCCACTTCTTTCTAATCTATGTTTATTCAAAAGGCCTATGTATATTTACTCTTTGGAATATATAATCTGGTGATTCTTTGTTTCCTTGTGATTTGTTTGTTTCTTTGTTGATTGTTTGTTTTTATTTATATGCTGATGATACACATCATATATGTGTATCATATGTCGTACCTCCCACTAAATCCTGGAAATTCAATTCAGCCATTGCTGAGATTTTTCTCAGATATTAACCAAACAACTTTCTACAATTAACAAAATCAACAATATCAGTTTTGGTCCTCTAAAACATAGAACTCAGTACGAAGTTTGGCAATAATTCTTCTACAAGCCTGGGTGTCATTAAGGACTCGTTGTTTGAGCCAACACATGTCTGTTGTTAAAAATGATTTTTTCCAATGTTTTAACCAATTTGACCAATTTCTAAAATGAATTATGGACAATTTCTAACGTAAATTATTTTGTACAATTTCACTTAAATATGGGCAATAACCTAATTTGTTTTTTTTTTTTGCTTGTACATTATATGACTTCTCAAATTAACTGCAGTGTAATGTTATAGAAAGCATGTGCAAAATTACAGCTATGACCTCACAAGTAGAAAACGTCAAACCAGAAACGACTAAGAATGTGACTTCAGTCAGTAAGTGCTATTGTGTTAGATTACAGCAAACACTGGCCAAAACTCAAGGACAGCTGGACAAGAGCTGCCATTGTATTTGCGTAGTGGTTTGAAAGAACACACTGAGCTTGTGTTCTTTCACGTCTCCATGTAGTTTCCCTGTACGTTATGTTTGAACTAATTTTAAAGAACAAAAAATGCAACTGATACGTTTCATTCCAACCACATACTCCTATGTGAAAATAAGGAAGTGAAATGCCATTAAATAATATTGTGCTTTTAATTTGAGATGATTTCTGATTGGTTGTTTTCTAGTTGACCGTGTGAAGTTTGGACCACTCTTAAGAAAAGAAACTGAACCTTGCCCTGATCTGGTAAGCAAGAAACATTTTGTGCATAGCATTTATAATTGGCCACTTTCCCTCTCTTTCTTTTCGACTTCTTTATGTATTTATAGAAGCTGTCAACAAAAACAAGCACTTTAATAGATATTTTGAATGACTTACTTTCCTAAAGCGTGTCATCACAGATGCTTAGCTGTATTATTTTATCTTTGCTTAAGTTTTGCTGGCATCAAACAGTGACTGTACTGACTTTCGTAGGGGCTGTATGATGAATGGGGCTCTATTTGCGGAGACAAAGACTCACCGTGAGTTATTTTTTAGTCCCTTAGCATTATAAAAAAAATCTAAAACTCATGATGTTAGTAAATGTACATACAGTATGTGCTTTCTTTGTGTGGGTGAATCAAATAGGTTTTCTCATTTAAATGTCTATTATTTTTACACATTTTTTTGTTTCTTACAGGAGTTTACTGGAGTCTGTGGAAGAGGCTTTACTGGAAAGGTATTTTTGTGTGGAAAAATCTGGATTTTACTCTGCTTTCATGAAATTTAGCCTGTGATATTTTTTTTCTTTGGTTGGAAAAAAATATTATGTTTTTTATTTTATTTCTAAAATTGCAAAAAAAAAAAAATCAATCACATTTCTCCATTGTTATGCTTATTAAATTCAGCTAAAAAGAAGAACCAATTTAAAAAGAACCAATTATTATACCCTGTGACTTAACGTTTGTCAAAAGCAGAATATTCACTGTCAGTGAATGTCAAGGCCAAAGCCTGGATTGTGAACAGATCTTGGAGTAACTTGATGTCACCTGGAGAAATTTCGAAAATTTCAGTGAAGTGGCCACATTTCGGGCTTAGGCCGTGGCGTAAATTTTCATTATTAACTTTATTTTCAAACTCCACTCATCGTCAGGTTATCTATATTCTCACTATCTATATTCTTCACTGGATGATGTAGTTTCTCAATTTCAGGACAGGTATTTAGTTTATTATCTGGATACATGTTTTTTTTTTTTATCACTGTAGCATAATCTCTCGTCATGATATTTTTGCTGTTACAGGAGTTTGACTATAAAGAAAGGATCCTCAACTGAGGTGTGGATTAATCAAATTAGAACTGCTTGACTCTTCAATTCTATCTTTAGTAAAACTCTTGATTAATCAGCAGAGCTCTCAGGATGAAGATGATAAATGCAGCACCATGAAAAGAGTTCAGTCGCCAGCCAGTTGCGGTTTTGGCCAAGGAAGCCCCAGTCCTGCTTTGTGTTCTCTCTCTTCATCTTTTATGTGCTCCACATCCATCACCGAGCCCATCGTGGACACTAAACCCTCTCGCCTCTCAGCTTCAGCTCTTTCTGACCTGCCGCTGTGTTCAACTGAAGGTCAGATACTAACAATAGATTTAATGTGTGACACAAAACTATTTAAATACATTTAAAATACTATTTAAAGTAACAAAATAACTATTTACTGTTTAAATATAATATAGAGCTGACATTTGATGACCCCTAGTCATGAGAATGTTATATAGAATTTAATGCCATTACCTTATAATGCCAAAACCTTATAATGCCAAAAAATGTTTTTATCGTTTAAGCCAAACTAAAATTACAAAATCTGATTAGTAGTATTGCCAAAGCCCAAGTCGAAGTGGGAAATGATCGGCCTTGTGGCCAACCGGGCTGCACATTGACCAGTTTGGGAAAGCCTTTGGCCCTATTATCAGGGTTCCTACAGGTGCTTGAAGTCCATGAAAATGCTTGAATTTCAATTGTGAAACCCTAATCTGTTCCAAGCCCCCGTAAATTCAGACACTTCTTTTTATATTATGATAAAATATCATAATAACTGTAGTAAAAACAATTATCGAAATAAAATGAAAATAAAAAACAAAAATTAGTACTGTGGTACTAAAGTAAAAGAACAAAACTCAATTTATTATCTTGTTTGTTCCTTCCTAAGAAGAAAAAAACACTGAGTTTTGAGTCATTCGTGCATTCTGTTAATTTACATTCCATTCATTTGTTCATGTTTTTATGTGCAATAACTATAATGAGTTATTACTATTGACTAATATTGACAGTCAACAATATTAATATTATTATAATAAAAACTAATATTGACAGTCGACAATATTAGTATTATTATAATAAAACCTATTATTGACAGTCGACTATTACAAAGCATAACTTGTTGTTATGCAAACCTTTAAACATATTTACCAAAACTGTGTGGTGCTGGAAAAGCTTGAACATGGACGTGAAAGTGCTTGAAAAGTACTTGAATTAGAAACTTCTGAAACTGTAGGAACCCTGTATTATATGCTGTAATATAATTTTATATATTGTAATACAATTCCTATTAAATACATAAAAACACGTGTTTTAGCTCACGTCTCATTCCCTCCAGACCCAGAAAGAATCGGGACAAACTTCACTTTACTTGAGCAGCCATTGTCTTCAGAATGGAGCACTATCCGGAGAAAGACAGAAGACTCAGTAAGTAAATCATTGGACCTTCATCACATGCTGAGAATTTGTGACTTTTATTTTCTTCTGTTTCTCTGTTTATTCCAGAAAGTTGTTCACGGTCTGCCACCTACACCACAAGTGCATGTGAGTTTGAATCACGTCATTCATTCATTGTGTGAATACAATTGAAATGTCTTGTAGATGGGAGCCTGCTTCTCCAAAGTTTTCAATGGATGTCCACTGAGAACTCACTGTGCGGTTACATACGTTCTACCAAAGACCAGGGGTAAAGCAACAGCACGTTCTCTCACTTCCCTCATGTGGCGTGAAAAGAAAAATAGACATCAACTGGAACCAAGAAAGTGCAAAAGCCATGAATAGTAATCTTGAAAACATCTTAAATCTCTTAAACATAGATCAGTACCTTATTCTGGGAGCTGAAGAGGGAATCTATACACTGAACCTTAACGAACTCCACGAGGACACTATGGAAAAGGTATCCTGTTTTTCTTTGATTTTAAAGTACTTAAACAAATATATTTTTCAAAAGAAAATGCTAAACACTCCTGTAGGGCGATTTTCTACACCAAGAAATGGTAATTGTACATACTGTAAAAATGTCTTGAATTTGCATATGTATATTAACTGTTGACGGATTTTAATTTCATGTTTAATAAGAAGCTGTTTTGTACTTTAATAGCATTACATTACTGTTTGTCATCTAAAAGCACTTGTCAATTTTTATTGCAAAATATTATAGTGACATGAATGTCTGTACCTACAGAAAACATATGGTATATGTTTTCTTTTTTTTTGGTTTATTTTATCAATCAATTTTTTGTTAAAACCATATTAATATCAAACACACCTGGCTGTAAACATTTTAGGAGTGACATTTGATTGCATCTTTAAAAGGATACTGCATGTATCTTTGTTCCAGTTTAAAATTAAATTTAAGATATTTAATTGTTACTATTTTAAGTAATAGTATTTTAAGTAACCTTACATGAGTTTCATTTATGAATATTTAGTTTTTTTGCAGCTCACTCCACATAGATGCTCCTGGCTTTATGTGATGAATAATATCCTCATGTCCATCTCAGGTTTGTCAGTAGCATGAAGTTTACTCCTTATCCCCATATACGCATATAAAGCTGTTTCTTGTCTGTGTGGTTGTGTGCTACAGGAAAGTCGTCACAGTTGACCTCGCATTACCTTCCGGGACTGTTTGAGTATCGTGATAACATGCAGCGTAGACAGGGACATCTCGCCATTAATCCACACCGCCTGAGCACCAGAATCAATTCCAGGTCTGTGAATGAAGACACATCTTTGTGCTCATTGAGGAATCAATGTCCATGGAAACACAGATCGTCTTAGTCCTTGAAAAAATCTTGAAAATCCAGTCAAAATTCAAATTGCAATTTTCAAAATGTGTAATTTCAAAACAAGCAACAAAAAAATCCGAAAATAGTCCCAACACCATCCCCGAAACAGCACTCGCAAGCAGAGCTCAAAAGTAAACATGAGAGAGAAAGAAAACCGCACTTATTATAGGTTAGGTGACAGGTGTTACTTAATTAACTAATTACAGTTGTTCTATTAGTAACATAATAACTAACTAATTACAGAGTCTGGGCACCTAGTGGCAGAAGACATAAATTGCACAGTGGAGGCTTACAGTGACCATTGAGACTTTACAGTGAAGACTGAGCATTAAACAAACCGGTTGGGACATTTCTGTGTGTAACTGTGAAGAAATACAGGATATATGTCTTTATTTATCTTCAGGAAGTACGCGATGACCATAAAGATACCAGACACTAAGGGATGTAGAAGGTGCTGCGTCGGTGAGGACCACTGATACACTTGCACATTCGTTTTTCACCCAAGCAAATTCTAAAGTTCCTTTCAATTGTTTTTAGTGCAAAACCCATATACTGACAGCATCTTCCTGTGTGCTGCGGTGGCCAGCGGCCTGGTGTTGCTCATGTGGTACGAACCTCTTCAGAAGTTCATGCAGCTCAAGGTAGGAACTGGTCCAAGGTGGAACGTGTGGTCCGAGGTGTTTGGAGACTGTTCTGTGTCTTTCAGTACATTCCCTTGACTCTGCCAGAGTCTCTTCCTGTGTTCGAGCTGCTAGTGCAGGAATCAGAGGAGCTTCCGCAGCTCTGTGTGGGTGTGAGGCGATCACAAGGACAGATGAGCTACGACATCATCCAAATGGATGACAAGCCACAGCGAGCAGCAGGTTGTACAAAACACTATTTAATCCAATACTCACAAACACTCTAACCAATGTGTGTGATGTCACAGATGGCGAGTCGCTGGAGGTCAAGCAGGTGATTCAACTTGACAGGGACACTGTTCTCATCACACTTGAAAGTACGAAATTTTTACCAAATAAAAGTCTCATTCGCCTAATCATGATCTGATTAACTTCCTTTTATTATTTAAGTTACCCAACCTGTCTATAAATGTCCATCTCCACTCCGACCTGTGTACTGCATTTGTTGTGATTGTGACTCTGTTTCAGACACAGTGAAGGTTGTGGACCTACAAGGACGAATGAGCCGTCGACAGACTTCAGAATTTCATTTTGACTTCCCGATTCAGACTCTGGGTAGGATTTTTTTTTCATGTTTTCTTGCTGGGCATCAGATAATTGATCTTGTTTGTGTTTAGTCTAAATGTCAGTAAATGTACAACTTTTTTACAACATTTAAAAGTTGCATTAGGGTTAACCAATTTGTGTGTCATTGTACTGTAGTGTTCTTTTAATGTAAAACACTGAATAAGTATTTAACAAAATCCATTTTACATCGCTTTATGCCTTTTATTCAATGCTACTTATAAACATCTTGTATTCACTGACTGTTATATCTACATTCTTACAATCTGTTGTGAATACAAGCTCTACTGATTGACTGACCTTAAAGCTAACGTGAAGTACTGCTTTATAAAAAGCATGTGGTTGTGTGTTGCAGTTTGTCTTCAGGACAGTGTTCTCGCCTTCTGGGAACATGGTCTGAAAGGACAGAGCTTACAAACGAAGGAGGTAAATTATTCTTTTCTCAAGATCAATCAATCTGGATGTTAGGAAATGATTATAACTGTTCTGTGACAGGTCACGCAGGATATCACAGACAAAAGCCGTGTTTTTAAAATTTTGGGAAGATCAAGGTAAGTTTACTATATGAGAAATAGTCATTTCCATTAATTCACCCCTAGCAAGATCATCAAATACATATATTTAAAATAACATGGATTTACACACAAAAAGAATATAATTTGCTTATACTGTACATGTATATGTATGTATCTTGTATATTTGCTTGTATTGTCTGTATTTAGTGACTTTATTCAGTGCTCATATTCATGAACCTTTGTTTATATTAGTGAAAATTTGAACAAAACAGAATATATTTACAATGACAATTGACATGTTGACATGATGATATTCTGTAACTATACTCTACAGAACACAGTTTTGATCCTCATAACCCAAAATGCAGAAATGTTTTGCAATATATTTTGCAAATATTGATGATTCAAGGTTTTTGAAACATAATTCCATCCATTTTCTACTGCTTGCTCAATTTCTGGGTCAAGGTGATGTCAGCAACTCTGGGCCTGAGACACGACACAAACTGGATAGGTGGACAGCATTCGAGAAACATTCACTCACACACTCACACCTATAGTCCGTTTGTCAATACCACTTCATCTGGAAAGCATATTTTTGGACTGTTGTAAAGCGGAGACCAACACCACCACAGGGAGAACGTCCAAACCACACAGAAAACCCCCAGCTCACACCTCCAGTCTGGAACGGGTTCTTCTTTCTATGATGCGACAGCACTTCCCACTGCTCCACTTTAAACTAAGTGTTCCTTGTACATTTGGCAAAACTGAAGTAGCACTACATGTGTTTGTTTAAAAACAAATCATTATTTTCAATGAAATAATAATCTGTCTTTTTAATCCATGTACAGGGACATCATTCTGCAAAGTACCCCAACAGATGATCCATCAGCAAACAGCAATCTGTACATTCTGACGGGCCACGAAAGCAGCTAGTGATCAGACGTTGAGGACGTTCTTCTGTGACTGGACAATAAACCGACTGACCTTTCAGAGGAAGAGATGAAGTGTTCACATTCTCACTTCAGTGCATCCAGAAGAGCCACCTACACCCCAAATAGTTTTGATAGAAGTCAGTAGAAAAAACAAATGTGAATGTTGGTCGGATGATGTCATCAATCAGTTACGTTAAACCACCGATCAAGCCTTATTCTGCTTTGGAACGTTTTGGCATGTTCTCAGTGAGTGTGGGAAACAAGCAAACATAGACAGTATTGGCAGATTGTCCTCGTTGAGGAAGAGTATATTGTAGCAAAAAAATGTGAATGTTGTCTTAAAGCACAGATGTGTTGCATACACTTTACATTTACTCTTTATATTATAAATAGACTTGGCATGTGATGTAGGAACAAAAGGAAAATCTTGCACCACTTTTGAATGTCCGGTCGAACGTTATTGTTGCTATAAACTTTTATACAGTACTACAGTACCAAGAAGATAAGGATGCTGATTTTCTTATTATTCATTCTTATGAATCATTTCTTGTATAAACTGAGAAAATAAAATATTTAAAAGACAATAACCTTATACTTTTTCTTTGTTTGTGGGTGTAAGGTACCCCAGCGACTCTTCCGTTTCCACACATCCACGTGCCAACTGTCTCATCTTCATCATTTCTGTACTGCTGCTGTATCTATCTCCTCACAGCATCTCTCCCAACATGACTTTGTTTAACCATCAACAATTTATAATTACAAGATTTATTTTAAATCAGCTAAAGAATCTACCAAATGTCCAGACAATGACTATTAAGACTGATTGTAAATGTCTCATTTACGATGCGCGTGCGTTCTTCTTACTGGGTGAATTAAGTGTTTGCACAAGCGCACAAGCCCTCGTCGTGATGCGTTACTTTCGTTAATCTCTAGAGGGCGCTGTATCTTTTACGGGTCGAAACTTGAACAGAATTGAGCAGGAAGAAAAAGCGAAAAACACGATGCGTGTAGAAGTCGTGTAAAAAGGCTGGAGGATACGACTGAGATTTAAAATCCTTAACTCAATGATTCGATCAACGAATGATTTTGTTGATGAAGCTATCAACAAAAACAATTAATTTCAATTGCTTTGGTTTCACAAAAAATGATAAAACACAGTTAAGTTACATTGCTGATACACGTACTTTTTTATTTTTTGGTAGGATTTTAATATCTTGCACTCGCCATGAGTTTGGAGGTTCCCTGCTTGTCATTTCGCCAGCCGTATGCGACTCTAGTACTGAGCGGCATCAAGACTGTGGAGACTCGCTGGCGCCCGCTGCTGTCCGAGCTGCGCAACTGCACGCTGGCGGTCCACATCGCTCAGAAGGATTGGGAGGATGAAGACTGGAGAGTCATCCTCACCGAGAGACTGAGGATGACCTCCGCACAAATCCAGCAGTTAGTGGAGTCTGGAGAAAGATTTGGGCGAGGCGTTATAGCAGGTGGGTTAGTTTAAATGATAAGCAATGTACTGAACACATTTATTGTACAGTGTAGTCTCATCGTTTTACTGTTTGATTGAAAAATGAATCAATAAACAACATGTTCTTCATGTATGTATTCAGTGGTATTATTTGGGTGACATGTTGTGTTTTGCCTGTGCACAGGTCTGGTGGATGTGGGAGAGACGTGGTGCTGCTCTGAGGATGTTTCTGCTGAGGAGCTGCGAGAGCTGGAGACATCGGCCTGCTTGACTCAGCTTCACCTCAAACATCTCACTAAACTGTCAAACCCCCGCTGGCTCACGCAGCCCATGCGCTCCCGAGGCCAGAAAGACACCTGGACCGTGCGCATACCTCTTCATCTGCTGCCTTCTTCATGATCAGCAATACAGCCATCCCTCAGCTCAGTGTCACACCTGAATAATCCATTTATTTAATGCCTAGTTAATTATTAGTTAATATGTACAGTGTATATATATATCAGTATTATAATTTTATTTTTACTACATTGCATCTAAGTTTAGTGTTGATTTAAAATAAATCTTGTAATAATAAAGTGTTGATGGTTAAACAATGTCATGTTGAAATAAATTGTATATTGGACAACGTTTTGTTTTATTTTACAGCCGGATAAAAAGACAATTTATATAACATTGTTTCTCAATACATTTCACTGTTTGGTGTAATGCCACAAGTATATTAAATTAATGAAAACATTTTGTTTCCACTTTAACTTCAAAGCAGCTATGGATTGCAGTTGGATTTGCTAAAACTGTACAAAATGTTTAACATTTGCGGCTGGTGGGTGTTTTTTTTACTCATTAATATTCATTAACAAGCTTTGTGGTATTGGTCCGTGTTTTACTACGTCATTATATGTTCATATTAATGAGGAGAATTCAGAAAGAAGGGCTACCATTGGACAGATCGACTGCACGCGAGCCTGTTGATTCAACAGCTCAGCTCAGCTCAGCTCAGACTCGAGTGGTTCGAGCAGCTTGAGTTTGACACCAAGTGACAATGACAGTCGGATTTGTGCTGTAGTCTGATTTACTCCGTGCTGCTGTAGAATGGAGAAGCGACCGAGCTCCGCGAAGTCCAGTTCCGAAACCTCAGAAAGGTCAGTGCCGAAAAGCTGGTGTGTTATCATTACACAGCGTCACATTTAAAGCCGTTGTTGTTTCTTTGCCGAATCCTTCGGTTACATTCTATTTGTGCAGTTAATAGACAAGGTTTTTCAGAGACATACATACACACATTATTACGGAGCAAAAAACAGAAATAACGGGCGGAATTCCTGTGTGTGTGTGTGTGTGTGTGTGTGTGTGTGTGTGTGTGTGTGTGTGTGTGTTTAATAGAGTTATTTTAGAGTGATTGATCGGATTTTTAATATATAAAGCCACAGATCCTCAGTTCCACCTCAATTAATTAAAGGGGTTGTCACTACTCTAGGGTCTTCTCATCTTACTTAAGAAGCAAACAGCAGCTTTTCCTCTGGCGTGTTCCTTAAAACCCGTGAACATCCAACAGTGCAGCCACTGGTTAAGAAGCCTAACCTGGATCAGTCCTTGCTGATGGGTTTCA
Source organism: Paedocypris micromegethes (assembly GCA_028031935.1). Taxonomy (NCBI): domain Eukaryota; kingdom Metazoa; phylum Chordata; class Actinopteri; order Cypriniformes; genus Paedocypris; species Paedocypris micromegethes. The sequence continues at coordinate 16,847,725 of CM051496.1, forward strand.
GACCCATTTCGAAAGCTCCAGTTCCTCTCAAATGTCCTGCAAAATGGTATGTCGAGCTGAAGAGTTCTCTAGATGAATATGGCATTTGTGGCACTTCAGTGTATTTAGTCACTATTTTAATGGAGAGCATTCTGTGTAGACCTCAATCATTCAGTCTTCTTCTGCTTCCTCTATTGTATGGGGTCCCGCAGGGCTCAGTTTTTTGGGCCTTTGCTATTCTCACTCTACTTACTCTATCGTTAGAAAGCACAATTGTGCTTTTCATTGCTATGCAGATGATACACACAGACAGATATGTACCACTGACAAGTAAGGATGATTACTTTATCAGCTCTCTAATCAAATGCTTGGCTAAATTAAATGCCTGGATGGCTCTTAATGTTATTTAGTTATGTTATTAATGTCTCAAACTTAGAGAGAATCATCTCACAAAAGATATTATGGACAGTGGTTTTAATTTGAATGGACAACTTTTTTTCAGTTAAGGCAGCCGGTCTAGCGTCAAATTGTGTGCGTTCAATTTTGAGCTCGTGCAGAATGCACACTTGGTAACTGGAACGCGGATGAGAGAACTAATCACACCTGTGTTGGTTTCCATACACTGTCTCCCTGTCTATTTCAGAATTCATATTCATATTCTTCTTTGTTCATTTTTAAATACTTAAATGATCTGGCTCCACCCTACTTCTTGAAGCCTTTACAGCTACATTCCCCTGTCCGCTGGTGTAGATCAGGTGACCAGCCAAGGTCACAGTGAAAACTCAGGGGTTATTGTATTTGCTGTTGTTGGTCCCGACCTGTGGAATGAACAGGTTAGACAGGCCTGTTCATTGAGCTATTGTAAATATAGGCTACAACTTACTTGTTCAATCTGGTTCTTAACCCAGTATGAGTTGACAATTTTATGGAATGTTATGTAATTCGTCGTCTTTTGTTATAGATGTCTGTTTTTATACATGCTTTTTTTTGTGGCTTTGTTTTGTTAAGCACCATGGTCAGCCTGTGTTGTTAAAGCGCTTTATAGATAAAGTTGACTGACTGACAGATATCTTCAAAAACTAATGAACTAAAACAAACATTCAAGTAAAATGTATTATTAAAAAGTTAAAATTCATATTCATTCACCAAGCAAATAAGACATGTATCTAAGTGAAAAGGCAGAAGCGTATTACTTTGAGAATAAAAGACTAGTGTTTATTATCAGCTGATCAATGCTGGGTTTAAACATAACAGCCTTAAGCCAAAATAGAGGAGCCACACACACACACACACACACACACGCGCGCGCGCGCATTCAAGCTGTTCAATAAATAGATACTAAAGATAATAAAGCACAAAAACACACACCTATCTTGTGTAAGTTTACGTTATAAAGCTGCACAGAGAATCACATTTCTTTTTCCATGTTCCATTATATTATTATACCATCTATATGTTGTTCTCAGCTTGTTTTTCTCTCAGTGTGTGTGTCCTCAGACACTCAAAACTATGGCATGGCATTTCTACATACCACTCTAAAAAATACTAAAGCATCCAATTATTAATGAAGAGAGACAAATTGCTTCACTTTCCCCTCTTTTTGTAAGTCGCTTTGTATTAAAAAAAATTGCCAAAGCACTGTAAGCAGAGACATTTACAATTCATTGGCAACAATCTTTTAGTAACACACTATGTTTAGTTGACTGGTTGTGTGTTCTTGGACAGTCCCACAGGGCCTCATGTTGAATGGTGCAAACAACTGATTGCAGCCACAATGTCCAGTCAGATCTCAGCAGCCTTGAGCTCAGAGATGATCTCCAGAGAGTGTAAGGTATGTGTACTGGGATTCTTCAGTGGGCTCTCATTCAGTTTGGAATGCAATAGTTACAACAATTCAAAGCGTGTTCTTGTGCACTAAGGTTTATGTTCAGGGATGATTGTATTATGAAATTATGGATATATTGAATCAGTTGTTCGTTTTTTTAACCTAAACAAAGTTTTAAAAAGTTACAAAGTTCGGTTTAAAAAAATTATGTCATAATAATTTGTTTCTAAAACCTGTAAGTCGTAGTAAACGGAACTGTTTACAATTTTAACAAAATTTATTCATTTTTTATTTATTTATTCATTATTCATAATGATTTTTATGATTTTTACATTACATTGACATTTGAGCTTTGATTTTCTTGTTTGTTCTTTCTTTGCTGTGTTTTTTGATGCAGGACTATGACGTGGAGGTTACAGGTTTTCTCTCAGACACTGACCTTCCGCCGAGCACCGTCCCTATGGCAAGTTCCTCTTTTTAAATATGTGTGAAACAAGACAACCAGGTTAAAAAGTGATGTCTACAGAACATACACCTGCATAGATAATAGAATGCCTATCATTTTTAATAGCTATAGGTCAATCTGTCGGTCATGATGCAAAAAAACTAGCAGTGTTTGAGTCCCTCAGTTAAGTAAATCTATTTAGATCATTTTTTGTTTCGAGACTGGATATATTTATGTAGAGATTTTCAATAGACTTACAGTACTCAGTTCCGATATCTTATCCATTCGACCACATCCCAAAACGACTACAATAATGATGCTGTGTAATCAGCATCTCAAGAGTTGTCAGGGTTGATTGTTTTGTGTATGTAGGAAATGTCTTTTAGATCTTTAAGTTCATTGCATAAAATGGAATATGAATGGAGGCAAAAACAATAGGGCTGCATTTATATTTTTGTCCAATATAAATACTCAGAACTCACTTGACATCAACAACTATTTCATATGATCATGTCTATATAAAACCATATATATAATAATTATACATATACTCATTCACTGGTCATTTATATAAAGTTGCATATTTACATATTTAATATTTAATCTTATATACATATTATGCATATTAAATGTGCATTGAAAGAATGTTGCTGTCTATCTTTCAGAAGTTTTCAGACTGTGTTGATTCTGAAAAGGCACCACTCTGCGCCATCTTTGCATGGATTTATTAGCATAATGGAGAGCAGATGTCTGTAGATCTTTTGTATTGTGAAAGGCAAGTAGCTGGAAATCTACAGAGACTCTGTTGTCTTGGGGCGGCAACACACTTGCAGAATTCTCCTCGGCTTCTGCGGAGCAGCCAAACTGTTTTGTCACTGTGGGTGGAGTGAACCCATGATCCTCTGCTTCTCCTCACTTCCCTTGCTATTGAATGCGTACATTATGCTTACAGAAACTGAACTTTCATTCAATGAGATTAAGAGATGTTTTTTTTACAATGTTTTGAAGAAAAGAATGCATGACCATGTTTTTCAGGCTATAAGCCTCACTTGAAATCTTAAAAACCTGTTTAATAATTGACTGCGCCTTATAGTCCAGAAAGAAACTTGGGCCTTGCATGTGGAAAAAATGACTGTAGATGTTTTTTAATGGTGCACCTCCGTGTGCCTCATAGTTTGAACAATGCTCTTCTACTGCAAACAAGATGCACATTCCTTCATGTATTAATGGAAATAAGCACATTTATCCTTCTTTCACATTCCACGACTGTTATGCAATTAAAAAGGTGATTCGTGGTCATCCAAACACAGGGTGATATCCACACAAAAGTTTTTCCAAACTCCATATCTATGAATCACGTGTTTCTGGTCTGGCTTAAAAAACTGAAGCACTCAGCGAGATCCCACGTGAACATGGAAAGCCCCAACTGGGCCTCAAAGTTGGACCTTGATTGGGTTCTCTTTGCTGTAAGGAGACAATTTGTGGAGAACAGTGCTGGCTACACCTAGGTTGTGGTTTAAGTCTCATAAAAAGAATGAAAAAGCATTTATTCAAAGCCATGCAGGCTAAACTGATTGGATTCATAAAAGGTGAAAATATGAACAAACTGTTTTTAAGGCCCTTACCTCAGACTGTAATCTGACAATTTCAATTCCTTTTTTCTGATTTTTGCATCTTACCTTTTTCATTTGTTTATTGTATTTATCATGACAGACATCCAAAGAAGAAAACAAGCAGTCTCGAATAGAAGCTCCACTGGTACCTGGAGAAACCACACAAGCAGTGGGTAAGTGGGTGTCAACTACTCCTAGCGAGTGAATATTTCAACTTATTTCTAACCAAGATTAAAACATGGTAAAAAAATGTCTTTTATAATCATATTTAGTTTTAAAAGGTCATTTTTCCGCAGTGGACGATGTCATGTATATCTGCCCGTTTTCTGGAGTTGTGAAGGGGACTCTAACCGTCACAGACTTCAAGATCTACTTTAAGAGTTTGACTCGGGTAACACACACTCGCTCTTCTGTGTGCAAAATCAAACAACTTCATCTGCTGCCGAACTATAAACAATATTTATAGAATTTGTGTGTCAGACTTCAACTGTTTAGAAAGAGAAAGTGAAATTAACATTCTGGTTCGATCTCAGTGGGTTTGAGTTCATACAAGTAGCCAAAACAAGAGATGTGTTGCAGCAAAGAAGATACATTTGTGAAGTTAAAGTTGAAATATGAATATGTTTCAAATATATATTTTATTGAACTGTTTTTTGGTACTGTTTATAGTACAATGAACATTATTATTTTTTTTTATCATTATTTTACATTTTCTTCTAATTCAATTTATATGTCAAATTAAATTACTTTCTATCTTGGTATTTCAGAGATTATGTCTTGTGTCTTGCATTTAATGTTTGCTTTATGTTGTTGTTGTGTTTTTAAAGGATCCTCCATTGGAGCTGGATGTGAATCTAGGAGCCATAAGCCGACTGGAGTCTATCTCTGTTAAGAGTCATGGAGAGAACACACAAGGACTTGAGATTGTCTGCAAGGTCAAGCCATACTCTCAGTTCATTTTAACCCTTTATTTACATTCACTCAAACTGTGTTTCCATTTCCACTCGTCTAATCCACTAAAAATAATTAGTATGGTAAACAGAGTTGTAGAAAACATTCTTACACCTTTCACGGGTCATTGTAGTGTGGCAGCTAAGCAAAGTGGGATTTTTTTTCGCACAAATTTCACATGCTGTTTTTCACAGCTCTCTTCAGGCTCTATTGTTTAAGCCTTCTGTGATAGCATTGCCGTTTCATGCCCAGCCAAAATGTGTGTGTGCCAGACGTGTAAACGTTTTTGGCATTTCTAATCTTCAGGCAACCGGATGTTGACAATCCTGCCAGAATAAGTCTTGTTTACACCCAGCTGAACATCTGCCATAAATTAACCACTTCATTTCCACTTGCAATGAGGCAAATGGCACAGATTCAGTCTTGTACACAAGCTGAACTGCTTTCATGACCCACAATGGCATTGGGCTGAATCTCTTTGATTGATCTTCATGCACCAGTCCACAAAGTTAAACGTCACAAAGAAAGTCTGACGTCTATCAAGTAATAAAAACATGGAGACTTAAGGAACATAACTCTAAAAACTAGTGACTTAAGTGTCAGTGTTCTTTATGGTTAATGACAGTAATATCGTAATTCTATAATTAAGTTGGATGTTAATTTATTATAAAACATTATCATGTGCACTTTTGTTCAATACAAAAATGTAGCAAAACCCTTTGCAGTCTACTGACCAACTTTAGCAAATTTCTAAATTGTCTTTTTTTGCCACGTTTTTTAATATCTCTTTATTTAGAGTTTCTGCTTTGTACACGGTTTCACAGGACCTGAGAAACCCACGGTTTGCCTACACGAAAGAAGGAAAGAGCAATTTGGAGGTGTTTAAGATACTGTGGAAGTGTGCTTTTCCTCTCTCTCACAACCTGGTAGGAAACTGAAACTTCTGAAAACTCTTTATGTGAAATGCGCTTCCAGAGTTTGTCATTGCAATTTTATGTTTTTTCCCTGCCTTTTGTTTTTATTATCCCTAACACCCCCCCTCCTCCTCCTCCACCTCTACACTGTTGTACTATTGTATGTGTTCTGTGTAGCAACAGGATCCTGATTTCAGTTTTCTACATTTCAGTCTGCACTCTTCGGTTACTGTATATATAGCTGAAAGATACTTTTATTTCTCTTCCCTTCAGTCTTTATTTGCTTTCAAGTACAGAGAAGTGTTTCCAGTGGATGGCTGGAAAGTTTATGACCCGGTTACTGAGTACAAGCGACAGGTATTTAATTCTCTACAAACCCTTTATATTTAACACACAGCCTTTATGTTTAACGATGGGTGTCTCTTTCTCCCAACATTTCTATTTCCTGTGGTGTTACTGCGTGTGATGGTAGGGATTGCCCAACGAGAGCTGGATCATCAGTAAGCTGAACTGTGGATATGAGATGTGTGAGACTTACCCGGCTTTGCTTGTCCTGCCTTCAAATGTCACTGAAGAGGAACTGAGGAGAGTAGCTGCCTTCAGAGCTAAACGCCGCTTACCTGTAAGAGTTTTATTTTCTTATACCGATTGTTATGGTATTATGATGTCAGCTAGTCCAGAATCAGTGGATTCTTTGTGTGAAAACCTCTAATTGTATTTTGTATGTTGTATGTTTGTGTGTTTTTGTGTATTCATGTAAATGTCACTGTTTGAGAGTCGGTATTGCAGTAGTTATACCAGTTACAATTACAAAACACTTAACTGCATTCATGGTCCATATTAATATAATTTTGCACCACTAGCCATTACAGTTTAAAAAAAGGTTTTGGTTTTAATTTGGGCTTAACTACTTTTAACCATCACTTATTTCAGGTCCTGTCCTGGATTCACCCTGAAAGTCAGGCCACAATCGTCCGCTGTGCTCAGCCTCAGGTTGGTCCATCAGACCGCCGCTGCCGAGAGGACGAGCGCTATCTGCAGACCATTCTCGATGCCAATGCCCAGTCCCACAAGCTCTGCATCTTTGATGCCCGCCAAAGCACTGTCGCTGATACTAACAAAGTAAGTCTTACAATTTTGGGGGCCCGACTACTAATTTGAAATATTTGAAGCACACAGTATTATTCTAACAACACCACTGTTAATGTTGTTTGTTATTTAAACAAATATTGTATTGTGTAGTTGTATGAAATATCATTTGCCGTAATATTTTATTTTTAGGAGTTGGCATAAAACGTTGAAAAAATTCACATCAAGTAGAATGAATATTGATTTGATACTATATATCAGGGGTGGCCAACCAGTCAGATACTAAGAGCCACTTTTTTCTGTGTTTTTTCTGTGAGCCACAAAGAGCCAGAAAGAGCTGCAAAGAGCCACATCATACACATGGGAACACATAAACATCATCCCATTCCTTAATCTTGTACGCACGTACGCACACACAGACCTCTGCTCAGCCAGATTTACTGAAAATAACCACACCAACATGATAATATTAGTTATTTTTCAACAGTTAACATAGAAACTTAGAGAGAGCCTTAGAGAGAGCTTTATTGTCATTGTCAGAACAATGAAATTCTGTTTGGCAACTCAGCACTAGCATCAAAGGAAACAGTCAAAGGGTAACAACGTAACAACAGTAACGTGCTTCACAAAACAACATCACAACATTGACGTAACAACAGTAATGTGCAAACGGCAATACACAAACAGTAATGAACAAAGTAAGGTGAACAGTATACATGTGCAAATGGCAATGTGAAGGCATTGAAATAGTGCAAAAAGGCTAGGAAGTGAATAGTGCATATTTGCATATTCACTATATACATGTGCATATAGTGCACATATCGTGTGCATATTTGACTCATGTCACGTAAAAGCTCCTGAAGAGCCGCATGAAACTAGTTAAACCGCATGAGGCTCAAGAGCCACTGGTTGGCCACCCCTGCTATATATTGTCCATTTTGTGCTCTGATTGGTTGGTCAGGTGTCCAGGGACGTGTCTGCACTGTCAGACCGTTGACTCCAGACTGTAGTCTGCATGGGACGAGATTTAAAAATCGATTGAATAAACTATTAAAAATTCCTGATCTAGAAATATTCCTGATTTGTTTTTTTTTAATAAAAATTGTTTTTTTGTGTGCTGAGGCCAAGGATGGGGGATATGAGAACGAAAGCTTCTACATTAACGTAGAGCTAAACTTTCTGGAGATCCCCAACATCCACGTGATGAGAGAATCTCTGCGGAAGCTGAAGGAAGTGGTGTATCCTGTCATCGACCAGCAGCGCTGGTTCTCATCCGTCGACTCCACTCATTGGCTGGAATACATCAGGGTGAGAGTTGCATCTAAGTTGAGAGTTGAGAGTTGAGAGTTTAAAACTAAGTTGTCTGACACTTGTACAAAGTATCCACAAAACCCTAAAAACTAAAAATAATTTTACAGAGATATACATTTAGTGTACTTTCCACTATTGCATTTTTTTGAGAAGAATGGAAAGTAAACAAGTAAAAAACCAATTATGTTTTGGTAATTTTTATTCAATATTAACAGGATTTTAAACCAGTAATAAATTGTGGGTTATCTGATATTCCAGAACCAAATTCAGTTGTAACGTTTTTTTGTTGTTTGCAGCTTATTTTAGCCGGTGCGGTGCGGATTGCTGACCGTATCGAGTCGGGCAGGACATCAGTGGTGGTCCACTGCAGTGATGGGTGGGACCGCACAGCACAGCTCACCTCTCTGGCCATGCTCATGCTGGACGCATACTACCGCTCGGTCCGGGGCTTCCAGGTGCTGCTGGAAAAGGAATGGCTGAGCTTTGGCCATCGCTTTGCCTCGGTCAGTACAGATCTGCTATCCGAAGGAAAGATTTAGATTTTTGCACTACACAAGGGAAGACATGGTACTTGACTAACTTGGCAAAATATCAAAGAACTACGTACTGTATATTCCACAATAAACTGGAGTAAATCATAAAACAAAGCAGATATATTCCATGTTGAAAACTCACAATATTGTGAAACTGTGTTAACCCACTGTGAATATATTTTGTTTGTTTTTCTTACTGTTAGCGTGTCGGACACGGAGATGCGAATCATGCAAACTCTGAGCGCTCTCCTCTCTTCGTGCAGTTCATAGACTGTGTCTGGCAAATGACACGACAGGTAGGCCAGGATGGACAGAAAAAAATGTTCTAAAGCAAAACTATTTTGTGTTACTAACAGTGTTTTCTTTATAGTTTCCCTCCGCGTTTGAGTTCAACGAGATTTTTCTCATCACTGTGCTTGATCATATGTACAGCTGCCTGTTTGGAACATTTCTCTTCAACTGCGAGCAAGAGCGAGTTTCAAAAGTAAGATTATACACTTATCTCGTTCTGCTATGAAGGCTGAAGGCAACAGTAAATAAGAAAAGCATTTTTTACTATCGTATTTTCCTGACTTTATGATACTGCTTTATTTTTTCCAAATTTGAAACCTGTGGCAGCTAAACATAAAATGTTTACAATATAATGATCTCCATTCTGCCAAAACATTAAGGTGTTAAGACTGCCCACCGCTCCGGTTCGTGTGTGTTCACTGTGTGTGTGTGTGTGTGTGTGTGTGTGTGTGTGTGTGCCTAGTGGCCATATTGACAATCTATTAGTTATATTTAGGCTAGCACAACATATCTTTCGGGGCCGTTCGAGAGAGCAAGTCGAGTTAGTCTTTTTTTTTTTAGACTTTTTTTAAAGGACATAATTTTTATGCACAAATCTGTTAAAAGGAAGCAGCTAATATTCAGATGCACATTATAGTGTGTACAAGGAAAACTTTTCTCTGATTTTCAGGTTGTACTCTCTCCTGTCCAGTTAGAATAAAACTGTTTGGTGAATGGAACTTTTGTGTGAAACGAGGGTCTGCTGCCAAATGTTTTTAGGTTTAAAAGTGTGTTTTAAAGCATTCAGTATTGCACGACTGTAGAATGTGAGCCGGTTTTAACTCGTCATGATGCATGTTAAAAAATGTAATCACTTTACATTTTCCAAGTTCCATTGAAAATAAATAACATTTTAACAAAAATCCAGCTCTGACACTGAGTTTATTTCTGCAGGATTTGCACAGCAAGACGGCGTCCCTTTGGTCATATATGAACAGTCAAATTGAGGAATTTACCAACCCGCTTTACGTGAACTACGAGCACCATGTTTTATACCCAGTGGCCAGTCTGAGACATCTAGAGCTTTGGGTCGGTTATTATGCTCGCTGGAACCCTCACATGAGGCCACAGGTCAGTCCAAAATGATCTCACAAAGAAATAATGTAAAACGAAGTAATACTAAATATACGGTACAAACACATATATATTTTTAAGCATTGTTTATTACAATTGAATTAAAAGGTTTGCACAACATTATAAAGAACTTGACCAATTAAAATGATATGAATTATTTGGATAATTTATTAAATATATGTGTGTTAATTTAATAACAAACTATACAGTAAATCTAAGAAAATAACATCCAATATCCAAGAAAATGTTTATTTGCATCTAATTGTTCTCTTTCGGTCAGGTTCCTGTTCACCAGAGTCTGAGGGACTTGTTGGTTCTGAAGTCTGAGCTGCAGAAAAAAGTGCAGGAATTAAAGCAAGACGCCACGTTGTCGCGTTCTCGCTCCTCTTCCTCTCAGCAGGAGGGGATTCTGATGCAGACCACTGTCTAATTTCACTCACAGACAGATTAATAATCTAGAGTTTGTTCACTGCTTGCTTGAGACGCACAGTAGGTGCTTCAGTGGAGGAAATATCTTCTTCCATCATTCTTCCATCATTCCATTGTAATGTTATGTGCCATTTTGATTAATCACAAGTCATGTCATTACAGCCCTAATATTGGAAAATTTAACGTGCAACATTTTACAAAAACTAAACAATTTTTGAACATTTATACAGTTTACTGAAGAATTTTCATGTTAACTCGTAAAAATATGTATATGTATATGTATATATTTATTTTTGTATGATATTGACGTTTTACAAAGTCATTTCTAACACATAACATTGACTTTTCATGTTTAAATACATTGCAAAACAATAATGTATCAGGGTTTTTTGTCTTAAATTGTGTAACTATACTATCTAATATGCAGATGTATTAAAAATAATAATGTGTGTATTTATATATATGAATATATCAGACACAATATTGGTCAGATACTAATGCTGTAATATAAAGTAATTTACGACAATTTCAATGCATTGCATTTCATTTCAAACACAAACGTAAATATACTTTTTTCTTTCATGAAACGTTCAGAAACATGAAATGTTCCGAATGAGCTATTTGGCTAGATACTTTTTAAAATAGTTTCTATTCTAAACGCACCTTCATGTGAGTCACCCTGGTGCTTTTACTGAGCTACGCCATATATTTTTTTAGGTTGTATCCAGCTACAAATCTAATACCAACATTGTACTATGTGGAACGGAACATTTTTTTTCTCTTCAGTGCATTGTGAAGCCTGAAGCTCAAGCACGTGGTGCGCTACAGTGTTTTTCCGAGTCTGGTTTTTGACAGCCTTTCCCGCGTTGTTTTTGAATATTTGGGCGTGGTTTCACAGCTTCGTCCAATTGTAACAAGCGCGTCATGAATAGGTGCCGTTTTACACCAATGGACGGCGGCGATGACTGGTTTAACCAAACACAGGCACTAGCCAATCGGACAGCTCCCGTTGTGAGCTAGCGCGAGGCTGTGTGGTTTAGTACGGGAGCAAGAGCAAGCGCGAGGCCGTCAGCGAGGTTGAGAAGATCGCACGACTGGACAAGCGTTATCAGAAGGTATCTGTGTGACTCCGTGCTTTATTACGTCCCTGACGATACATTCTGCCTTTAAAAGTCACCTTTGTATTATTACGAGTTTTATTTCATGGGAATTCCGTCGTATTTTAAAAAGAAAACGACTTTATTGGATGTGTAGTTAATTTAATTATATGTTCGTGTCCGCTCGCTGTGTTTGTTGTTCGACCTTAAGTTAAACGTCGAACGTGATGTTAAAACGATATGGCGTTCTAAAAACAATATTAGAAACGCCACAGGCTCGTGCACGGCCTATTAACAGTCCACAGCCAGTTAACAGTGTGAGGATTGTAGAATCGTTGAAACGAATTGTTATGCTTTCGGAATCGCGCGCCGCGTTGAGCTGAAGCGCCGTTGACAGCCATTGCCAGTCAAGACTGGTTTCACTCTGCCTTTGTTACGAACGAGTTTGTGTCCGGCTCGAATTTGTGGATGTCGTCGTGGCATTAGACGGGCTGGTTAATAGTAAACGCGATGTAAATGTTGTTCGTAAGTGTAAAGTTGTTTTACATTTTTTTCGCAGTTGTTGTTTTTTATACTTTAAAATGGATTCTAATAATGGTTTAACAATGAATAATTCATGTACAGTTCAACCAATCGCCTAGCTCCTTTCGGCGAACGTCAGCGCCCGTGATTAATATTCATGACGTGATTTTTCTCGCCGTATCTGCGAACGAGCGTGATGTTAAAACTTTTAAAAACGCGCGTTTCTCTTTAGGCTGCATTTTCTGTCACGTTTCAATTGTCACTACATTTTGCGTTTAAATGCTTGCGTTTAGGTTCTCGGTGTACGTGTCTCGAGGTCATCTGCGTGCATGTCATTGTTGCTCGCCACGGATGGAGGCCATTTTAATGAAATGATCCTTGACCGACGAGTCGCCTTGACGCGTTCCTTTCTGACTATTTTCAGATGTTAATCACCTGTTTTCCTCCGTATTAAGTTGTATACAGACGTACAATTTGAAATCAACATCACTTTCTCTCATGGTTTAGCAATAAAGATTAATAAATGAAATTTAACGGCTTCTCAGAGGTCCTTGTATTTCAGTAAATCACATTTCACTGATGCATTATCAGTGGCAAAATGTCCTACTTCATAGATTAAGACATTAGAATATAGATGGAAACTTCTCTACACTGAAGCTACTGTTTAAACGTGTTTTTCCTCGATTTAGTAGTGTTGGACATGCTGTTCTCACTGTACGGAAGGGTCACATGCCGTCCATTTTCATCTCCACAACACATTATAAACACTTTTTGTTTACAAGTTTTTATTTAACAAGTTTTAAACATTTGCTCACTGATAGATTTTTTTTTTTGACCTAATCACATGTTAAAGTTATAGTCCCACCCGGCTTGTTTAGTTTGGAAACCTTTCCTCTTTGGTTTGGGACTTTTTATGCAGGGGTGAGTCCAGTCCATTTCGTTGAAGTTTTCAGTGAAGTGTTTGCTCTTTTTTTTTTTTTTTTTTTTTTTTTTTTTTTTTTTGCTTTGCTGAAATTGCCGCACTACTGCCATCTAGAAGCTTTAATGTGACCAGGAGCACAAGTAACTTTTTTTTTTTTTTGCTAAACTTTGTTTACTCGCTGCTGTGTTAACACTTGAAAAGTTGTGTCCAATAAACATCTTGGTATGGTTTTGTTTATTATATTTCAGGATACTTCATTTGCTTCTGTTAAGTTTGAGGTTCGTCCTTTTTACAAGAATTCGGTTTTGAAAAACATTGTCAGATTTTCTGACCTTCCCCTTCCAACCAATTTAAAATCAGTTCTGGACTGAATTCCATTTTCCGTCAGTAAGAGCTGTTTGCAGTGTTTCTGTATTTTTGTCAGTGCGTGTGATACTTAATTTAAATAAAAAAAATACTGTAGTCAATTGTTGCACTGTGGTATTTGGTAGTTTTTACTATAACAACTTTGCTTTGACCAATTGTCTTCCCAAATTATGTCAGATGGAATCATGTTTTTTTTTTTATATATATATAGATGGTTAGTGTCGGCTTTAACACTTAGATTTTGTTTGTATGCTGTGCTTATAACTTCTCTACTGTTTTGTGTATTTTCAGGTGCAGTGGTTGTACTTGAGCATTTTAGAGAAATGGCGAAAGGTGAACCAGGGAAGCCCAAGGGCAAGATGTCAGCTTATGCTTACTTTGTGAAGACCTGTCGTGAGGAACACAACAAGAAGAACCCTGGGGTCTCAGTTAACTTCTCTGAGTTTTCAAAGAAGTGCTCCGAAAGATGGAAAGTAAGTGGACTGGATTTGACTGGAATGGTCTAAACAAACGGTAAGGTGAGATTGTTCTGGGTTATTTTATTTATTTATTTTTAAACAGACCATGTCACCTAAAGAGAAGACAAAATTTGAAGACTTGGCAAAGCAGGACAAAGTCCGTTACGACCAGGAGATGATGAACTACAATCCAGGGAAAAAAGGCAAAAAGCAGAAGAAGGACCCTAATGCACCCAGACGGCCACCGTAGGGTCTTTCTTTTTGGTCTTTAAGTTTGGTTGTCTCGCTGTTTTTGCATTTACATTTCATCGTTTTCTATGTTTTGTTTGTATATAGGTCTGGGTTCTTCTTGTTCTGTGCGGAACACCGGCCCAGTATCAAGGCCCAGAACCCCAGTCTTGGCATTGGAGATGTCGCTAAGAGACTGGGAGAGATGTGGAACAAACTGTCTGATTCTGAGAAACAGCCTTTCCTGAACAAAGCCAGTGTACTGAAGGACAAGTACCAAAAGGTAGACGTCGACCTGCCTTCTGCTTTCCCAATATTTGCATTCTAATAAGATGCACAACATTTACAAACTTAACATTATTTATTGAACAATGACTTGTAACAAATGTAAACAAATTAAAATAGTCAATATATATATAAAATGAATAACTTCAATTATAAATGAAGAAATCTGAACAAATTAGAACAATAATGAAATGGTGAAATTTCACCCTTGTGGGGACAAATAAAGGACGTTCAATTCAAAACATGTCAAGTTTTTTTGACCTGGAATCCGAATTCGGCGCTTTACGTTGAACATCAAACGTTTCTATTAGAGTTGGCTTCTTTATCTTTCTGAGCATCTTTGTAAGCTTGGAAGTGGTGACATCTCAGGTGACATTTGTGGTGTTTTTTTCCTTTTTACAATGTTCAGCTCCAATGATCACAAGTTCATTGCAGATATTGCACCTGGCTTTCCTTTTTTTCAGCCATCAGGCAGCAATTACTAAACAGAAGAAACATGAAAGATTAGAATTAGAATATGATTTGATTATGATTCAAATAATGGCATTTAATCGCACATACATACTTCCCTCACATAACATACAGACATTACAAGGGGCTTTCACTTCATTTATTACTGAATACAAGCCTATAATTTAAGCTACATTGATCAAAATGTTTTTTAATCACTGACTAACCAGAATTTGGTTACAGTAGGTGCATGAATCAAAGTAGTTTATAGTTGGCGTCACATTCACGAAGCGGACGGAGATCTCTTCAATTTGACAAATCGCAAAGTAATCGAACCAAACATCCAGAGGTGACCAGACATGGTTCGAGTTTAGGCGTTTTGAAATCGCTTAGTGCGTTCACATCCGCACTGCACACTCGCGTTTGAAATGGTTGAATGAGCTAAATGTGAAAGTGCCTTTACACTCCATTACTGCATTTGGGGTAATATGTCGGCAAGCTTCTAATAACCATCGACTACAGACCATAAGTAACATTAATCACTTAAACAAGGACATTATTCGAAAACTATCAGAAGCTTCATGCTAACAGCCATAATGTAAGGAACTTTTCAGACGATTCTTCTATTTAAGTTGAGAAACACTTACTAATATAGTAAATACTAATATAAAAATAGCGCTTTCTGTCAGACCGCTCGTCCTCTTGCGCGTGCATCGAGCAAAACTTTTGCTTATTTAAGTACTGCATTATAACAGGAAGACGATCTTGCATTACTTCTGTTGTATTATGAGGCGCCTGTCGTGGGATTGATAACGCCGGACACACGTGACAGTCACCTGCGCGGTGACGCACGCTAATTACTGGCACTATAGACGGTGTATGTGAGTCGACTTGAGCAGCAGTCGAGTTTAAAAAAACAGAAAATAAACAGGGAGAATGAGTGAGGAAACAGTGTATTTCAATAATGCTTTTAAACTGAGTTAATTATTTTGTCCTAATACTGTACCTTGGAATGTTTAAGTTTATTGGTGTTTTTTTTTTTTTTTTTTTTTTTTTTTCTCTCTGAATGAAACTATGTAATGTAATGTAAAAGTAATGTTGTAAAGTATTACAAGTAATATGTGTTTTATTATATTGCGGTTTGACAACCGGATTTTTAGGGTTGAAATGATTCTCATTTTATCTAGAATCGTGCAGCTCTAATCGACCCCTAATTTATTTAAACCACTAGTGTCAGCAGTCGGTGGTCGGCCTCTCTCGGTGCTGACCTAAGTCGTTTGTAGCTGAGTTTTGTAGCACATTCTGTTTGGGTAGCACTGATTGTCAGGACACTGTCACAAAGATTTTACAGTTAAATTCCTACAGCAACTTCTAAGATGAGGAAAAGCATCTTCACAAACTCGCCAGTTACTGAGCAGTAATAAACATGTTTCGTGAGCAAGGCAACTGCTAGTGTCAGTTAAGTATATATATATATTTATTTTTTTTATTTATTTATTTTTTGTTACCTGAATAATAGTTGAGTAAACCTGTGTAATGTCTTAAATTCATCGTTTTGGTTTCAAAAATCGTGTTGTCTCTGAACCTTGACGGATAAGTGATCCAAGTTCATTGATCTGAATCAATCATTAGACCAGTTCCTCAATGGCTCCTTTTAAACCTGATTACCGTAATCCTCAAAACACATTGACAAACACTTGCATCACTAATAATATATATTTTAATGGGTTTTTTTTTTGTTGTTTCAAAGTTGTAATTTTCATCAAATCATATTTCCTTGATATAACAATGCAAGGTTAGAAGGAAACTTATCTATACCTATCTTTATCCGTTTTTCCTTTGCAGGACATGGACTTCTACAAGCGAAAAGGCAAGGGAAGTGGAGGAGCGCCTTCCGCAAAATCCAAACCCAAGGTGGATGAGGACGATGATGAGGATGAGGACGATGAAGAAGAGGAAGACGAGGATGATGATGATGATGAGGACGACTAAGTGACTCGTTTCACCTCCCCAGTCTGAAAGGTTTATCGTTCAAGTTCGTTTCAGTTGAGTGTGAGTGTAGGGGTCTGGCTGTCAAGGCTGCTGTACACGTTCACTCGTAGAAACGCCCGGTCACACAAACTCTCACTCGGACCACCAAACCTTCTCACTGCTGGGTTGGCAAGCAGTCCCATGTCAATTGTTTTGTTCAAAGCATAGTAGTTCCATATCGTTTAATAGCGGAACATGATCTTTTAACAAATCTATTTAAGGTGGTGTGTTTTCTGTGACGGTTGATTTAAGTTTTTTTTGCCACCCCTCTCTTTTCAGTTATCCAAATTGTTTTTTCTCTCTTCCCTTTGACCCACAAACAAGCTTCTTGCATCTTTCGACGTTTTCTCGTGATGCAAACTCATTTAGATGGATTTTCTTCGCTCAAGTCTGCAGATATTTTGGCTAGTTCTCAAATGTTTCATCCGCAGAAAGCTCTTATTTGCACCTTTTGAATGTTGTTCGTTTTTTTTTTTTTTTTTTTTTTTTTTTTTTTTTTTTTTTTTTTTTTTTTTCTTTTCTTTTTTTATGTATCAGTGACACTGTGATTTGAAATAAATATGGCATTTTTAGATCTCAGATGGTTTAATTGACCTTTTTCTTAAAATCACTGACCACACAGAAGTGGATCGTGCTTTTGTGTTCTTGGGGAAATGGATTCTGCAGTAAATTATACTGACAGTACGTTTATAGAACACCTTAAAATGTGGCCCGATCTTTGTCATGTGCTTTTGTAAATGTTCTGATAATGACCAATGATTTTATATTTAATCCATCTAGAAATATGCTTGGAGGTTATTTGCACTTGTGCAAAAGTGGTGCAGTATCTCCACTGTAGAAAGTTTGTTAGAATGTTCTCTTAAGAATTGGACTACCTTTTTACACATTGGACTTGTCAATGTGTTTTGCAGCCACTAGATGGCATCATTCAACCTTCAAAGGTTGAAGTCTGCATTGCATTGAGACCATGTAAAATGGTTGAAATTTTAGGCAAAAGTACATTTTGTACTGCATAAAAAGACATTTTCGTGACTTGTTTCTTTAGGAGAAACATGGAGTCAAGTCTGTGAAAAGCCCTTCACTTGCGTTCATTTCCTCACCTATCAGCTGCATTGGCAGACCACGTAAAAATGTTTTTCAGTTTGTGTATGAGATGGAAATCTAGCATGTTGGTAGTTTTTAAATGTAACACATGCCTCCCCCATGTGAATTCCGCAGCAGTCCAGTCTGACAGGAAGTGTGAGGTAAAAAAAAAAATAACATTAGCAAAATGTTTAATTTGACAACTAGTCGAATTTGTAGTGATGTTTTCCTCTGTGCAATGGTGATACTCAACCCACGGGAGGGTTTAATTCTTGCAAGAGACTAAGTGTGTGGGCAAAAATGTAAATTCTCTTTAAGAGAATTAAAGCTGTTAATAACAATAGCAACGTTGTGATGAAGCCGTTCAAAAGTTTGCTTTTAAGTGATATGACTTTTAAAACGATAATAAAATAAAATAATGTTAAAAAAAATCACACACACAATTCTCATCAAATCGAGTGAATGAAACTTTAAACGCGAACAACTCTTCCTCAAGTTCAGCTTTAACCAACGTCACAGCAATTTAGGAGTATTGGGAAATGGGCGTTTAAGAATAAAACATTTTAAAAATGGGCATTTAAGGTGTATTGTGGAATATTGTACGTATACCCCTTCTGAGAAGCATGTTCTGGAAGGTGTGGACTGATGACAAATGTCTTTATCGACCAACTCTGGGTCCAGCTGAACCCCGCTCACCTCGTCTGATTGGCTCTGGCCTCATCTGCTGGTTCCCATGAGGCCATGCACCCGCCTGCCCTCCAGGACCCCTGGAAGATGAACCAGCGGCTTGTTTGTGTGCCACCGACACGAGACAACAGCCATCAGATGTGCGGTGCTGTGCTCATCTGCACATGCTGGAGCGCAGTTAGACCTGTGCCTGTGGTGTGGGTTAATGACGCTCAGCCTGTGCTGGTGATCAATCCAACAAAATGAGGAAATGTGTCTTGCAGCCACCACTAATGCGAAAATCTACATTTACACTGCAAGATGTTAATGTGCAAATGCATTATTAATGTTGGAATAATGTAGTATTTACATATGCAGTTGTAATGTATAATAACAGTTGTTTAAAATTACTGAACATTTTTTTAAAAACATACACCATAGAGTCGGTGAAGGGGAGTTTGAATCAGTTTTGTAATTGTTACTCTAAAATAACAATGGCTTGGCACACAATTATATATACAAAGTCAAAGACTAAAAAATAAACGTATATGCGTATAGTTATGTACTGTATATATAGATGTACGTAGGTGCTTGTGTGTATTATATGCTATATACACATACACATATCTGATAGATATACAGGTAGATGGATGTGTAAACACAGCATATGTTCACTAGCATGCATACACACACATCTGGTAGATAAATTAATATAAATAGGTGTGTGTGGTTTTTATGCAAGGGATATACTGTACATTGTATATGCTGTGAATAAACTATACTTGTTCATCTACCTGTAAATCTATCAGAAGTATGTATATAGTTTATACACACATAAATACAGGGGATGATAATCACAAAATGCACTAATTCCACAACAAGTGAAACTTTATGTTGACTATATTGTAAATTACAGTATGTATGGG
The DNA here is from genome assembly GCA_028031935.1 of Paedocypris micromegethes. Lineage (NCBI taxonomy): Eukaryota > Metazoa > Chordata > Actinopteri > Cypriniformes > Paedocypris > Paedocypris micromegethes. The sequence continues at coordinate 16,867,252 of CM051496.1, forward strand.
ATATTGCATCTGCACACATGCTAAAGACGCCACTACCTGGTTTTAACGGCCCAGCAAACTTGCTTGACCTAATCTACTGACCTGCGTAAGTAGTTTTCTAACTTATTCAAATTTTCTCATCAAGCATTTTTGAAAATCAATTGTATATCTGTATATAAACCATTTTAATTTTACCATTCCTCACCAAACAAATGTATTAACTGAAGTGAACTACTGTACTTCATACCACACAAAACATTATTTCCTAGTGAACATGCCGAGAAAAATAACTTTTAAGTGAATATATCGAAGGAAATATTGACAGCTTGCTAAATCCTTTAAATGCAACAACAAGACGTCAGGCGACTTCAGCCGGTGGAGAAATAAAGAACATACGAGAAAACCGCCTCAATTGGGAATGCAGCCATATTGATTTCTTCTTCTTAGGCTCAACAACCTGTAAAGTGACCTTTCCTTCCCACTTCCCTCTTGAACACTAGTAACACGACTGACCTTTACCGAGAACATCAATATTTCCTGTGAAACTACAAACCTGTTAGTTGTGAAATCGGTGAGAACGGGACCTGCAGTGATCTTTCAACTGCCTTGAACTTCACCTGTTTTTGAGTTTGTGGTTTTGATAGGCATCAGTTAAAAGACCTTGACCAAATGTTTTTATAGAAGTTTAATATCATAACCTTCAGTTGATTCTCCCTACCATAATATAATATAAAAGTGAACTTGAACAGTTGCACTTATTGGCACAAGTTTAAATTCACAGCAGGCTGATCTACGTTTGAAAAATGATAAGGAGACGTTAGAACAAGACAATATTTCATTATGTCAATAAACCACAACAAACACGAGGAAAAATCAATCGATCTTCTCTCTACTAACCACCACATATTGATCCACAATCACTCACTGTTGTGTGGCTCTGCTGATATTCAAAATGTGTCCACTTTCAAACAGAGGAGTAAAGAGTACCTGAAAACCACACTTGAGTAAAAGTACAGATATCTTGGCTTTCTGTTAAACAAATTACTTGATTACAAGTTACTTACAAGTCACCAATTCCAAGAATGACTTGAGTAAAAGTTGCAAAGTATCTATAAATTTGTTCTAAAATTAAGCTCCAAAATGTGAAAGAGAAATGTGAAAAACAATTCTTTATGATGTTTTCATTCTTAATATAGAAATGAAACTAAAACTTCAAAATTTCCAAATGGCTGAACAAATTAAATAAAAAAAGATCGAAAAGACAGTCAAACTCAAATGTGTAAAAAAGGTGCAACCGCTAATTCGCCATGTTTTTTGGCTCATAAATAGCACCAGTGTCTTTAGCACACTGCAGATGGCAATATCACCTCGTCTACCTAGGTCTATCTAACTAATCACGGCAGAAAAAGATGCCAACTTGTAGTGCCCAAAGACAATGTAACTGGTAATGGTGTCCATTAAATGCAGTAGTATACATGAGTATGTATGTCAAAAATGTAATAGAATTAAAAAGTAAACGTTTCTTATATTTTTGATACTAAGTACAAAGTAGTCAAAAAATAACAAAGTAAAAGTGCATTTACTCAAGTATTTTCCACCACTGCTTTCAAGTGACTGTCTCCAATAGTCGAAGGAGTGTGTCCAACTGTCTTCAAAAGATGCGGGTGTTTGACAGTCAAGTTATTGTTTTCAGCGTCACACACAAATAGGACAGCCTCAGTTCTGACTGCTTTGTTTAATGTGACAGACTATTATCTATTATCTGGACCATTCAGAAGATCGATGTCATCACTTCTAGATTACTTGGGAGAAAGACAATACAGCTGGATTGTTCCGGAGTGTTCTGTCCTCCTGTTGACAGAATTGAACATAATAATATATCGAGTAGACTATGTTAAAGTAAAGAATACACAAGGTGACTGATACCAATTGTTAGTTTCTCTCACTGGTCTTTTTTTCCTATCATTTGATGCATAATGGCTTGCTCACTGGTCATAGTGGCTGTTCAGCAGCTTTCAGGCAGCCTGACTGTGTTCTATAAATATGCTAAACTACAACATTAAACTTTATTTAACACCATTTTCAGTAGTAAAACATACTTGTGAGTTTGATTCTCTTGTGAAACGCTGTAATAGGTAAATGTACAAATGGCATTTTACAGATAGAGTATTTTGAGTCAAAACCAAGCCTTAATGACTCCCTTGGGTTCCTCTCTACATTGCAACATGCAGAAACGCTGTCATCATTGTCAAGCTGTGGCAAAGAATGGCGAGGTTTAATGGCGCTTATTAAAACACAAGAGAAAAGGAATTTATTGCATGTGTTGTTGTTGTTGTTTTTTTTTTTTTCAGTTCTGATACGTCAAGTCTTCTTTTCTCCCGTGAGTGTCTGTTCCTATTACCTGGAGGAAAGTCATGTCAGTGTTGAGACTCAGCTGGACCTGTAAACATTTGTTAAAAACGCCATTTGTTATTGAATCTTTCTACTGAATCTGAATGCAATGGTGTCAGCAACAATCCTACCACAGTCCAACAGCCCAAGACTAAACTCCTTGTGGTCTCACAAATCTCACATTTTTTTTGTTTAATCTTTTGCTCACCACCTAAAACGGGCCTCAAAATAAGTTTAGATAACATTTTTACAACAAAAGAACATAGTGGAGTAGTGTGTATCGCTGTCACCGTACATCAATGACGACCTGGTCAAGATTCCAATCAGATCCTTTCTGTTTAGAGTTCAGCATCTTCTTCTTGTCTTCACATGTCTTTGATTGTCTTTGACTGAAATTAGCAGTGAGATTTGTGAGACCACAAGGAGTTTAGTCTTGGGCTGTTGGACTGTGGTAGGATTGTTGCTGACACCATTGCATTCAGATTCAGTAGAAAGATTCAATAACAAATGGCGTTTTTAACAAGGCTGTGGACACATTTTGAATATCAGCAGAGCCATCTTTGTCAAATGTTAGAGCCAAATGTGACTTGCGAATCAAAATATTTGCCCACCTCTGTTTTAGGCTATGGGACTTCAGGTCAATTTCTCCATTCAAGAGTTGTAGTTGTAGATCTCATGAAGAAGGTTTAGAACAATTGATTTCCATTGGTTCTGATTGGGAAAAGCACTGCACGAAAACAATTGAAATCATTTACGATGTCGCTGTGTGATTTTTGAACCATCGGCCTTCAACCCAGAAATCAATCACTCTCATTGTAAAACGGATGGATTGATATGATTTTTTTGTATTTTTAAATGCATTTTAGACACATTGATACATAATGGCAATTTGACAACTGTGTGTTAATATCTTTCAAGACATTATACATGTTTTTCTTCCAGCCTTGATTTAAAAAAAAAGCCATTCAAACTGTTGCGAGTATAAGAGTTCTTCTCTGTTAAGCTTTTTCAGTTCTGCTTTTGTAGTCAAACTAATTATTTATCATGTTGGAATTTTGCCAATGATTACAGTTCTAAGCCCATGAGCAGCATCTCTGGATGACGGATGGCAGACGGTGCACGGTTTCCCGAGACGTCGTCTGCACGTGTCTGCTCACACGCTTGAAGAAGAAGCCTCTGGAGAGAAACATCAGACGACGCAATGGTGTCAGGGGAGAAGAAGTTGAGAAGAGAACCAGTTAGTCGGATTTTAGGAAAGGGTGGGGGTGATAATAACAAGCTGGAAACCTGGGTGCTAAAGAGGAGGAGGGAAACCGGGAGATGCCGCAAGAGGGTTGGGGGATGGAGACGAAGAGCAAGCGAGAGGAGGGTGAAATAGTGGGAATAAAGAGAGCGAGAAGAAAAACAGCAGAGAAAACGAACAGTCTGATGAGCAGTGAGCCAAAGGAGGAGCAGGAGACGGAGCATCCTGCAACCATGACAACAGGTGGAAGCACATGCTAAGACCACTGCATATCAGACGGCGAAATACAGAACATCTCATTGCTTAGATAGAACAACTGCATTTTTTTTGCTCTTTTCTTCTTCATCTCCCTCGCCAGCTGAGATTTTGGAGTGTGCGCATGTCTCTCCAAGGCTCGTTGAGCTCGAATGAGAGAACCTCTGCGGGATCCGACGTTCGGTCTACTGGTCAGCCTTTGGTTGGTCAATGGAAATCCCTAGATGAGCTTGATTGTCATGAAGATGAGCACAAAATCACTATTTTCTGGAAAAATGCAAGCCGCACGATGACAGGTGGGTGCACTTCCACTTATTCAGTGATCATCATACTTTCCTAACCAGTATCATTCCCCGAATGATGTATTTCTGCACATATAATGCATTTCTATATTCCATTACTCGTCGGTGAAGGGCTCGAGGGTGAATGAATATATACATAACAATCACCTGAGCTGATATTAATAATGTTCAGTAGTAATTTCTGACATTTTCTTGTATAATTACATAATGATTTTGTTTCATGGACAGATAATACTAATCATATACTGTACTAAGCTAATTTATATGATTTGTTGATGCTATTGATTTTTCTGGTGATTAGTTTAATAAATATGGTGCTGGGGTGCTAATCAATTCGGTGATTGAAATTGTACTCGAGCGGTCAGAGAAGGAAACACAACGTCTTCGGCCGTCAACGAGTCTCTCGACACTAAAAATCATTATGTGTCTGCATGAGCCACAAGAAAGTTGAGCTGATATTTACCACAAAATGGCACTTTGTTCAGCACAGCGCATAAATATGTTTTTGTCTGCGTGTGTGTTTACAACAAACAATATCAAAAATGGACATTCCATCATTTTGTATTAATTATTTAACAGTTAACAGTATTGACAAACACAACTTGAATGTACCAGTATTCACACAAACATAACCAGTTTTGAAATATTTGTTCACCGGTGTACAGAATTTAATCTAGAGAAATTAAATAATACATTACAGTATCTGATTTATAATATTAGGTAAATTATTAGAGTAGATTAAATTGTGTTCTATTAATTGAACACAGGGGTATTAAAGAGGTATTGACTGTTATAAAAACACAGATTACTGTATATAGTAAATAAGGAGTTTGTATACCTTTATATACTATATCAACAGAATACAGTATATACCATTATATATATAGTAATATGTTTAAATCAATGTTTTGATTATTATACATGAACATTCATGTAGAACTGAAATAAAGTACGGAACATCTCAACCAAAGTAATAACAAAAAACTGTATGATTTCTAAATTTACATTCTCAATCAAACTTATGTCCATAGAAAGAATTAATTAAAAAAACAAACACATTTTGTCATTTATTATTGCAGAACTGTTTTGACCCACTTATACCAGGTTTCTGGCTCAAAATAATCTATGTGTAAATAATGTGAAATTTCATACTTGCTTTAGCAATTTATTATGTAACAGACTGACCCATCATGCTGTTTTTTTACACTAGTTTACTCGATTGCACCTGCACACATACAAACACACACCTGATACACTAGGTAAGAAATAGTCTCTTTTTTAATACTGTCATGATCATAGTGGAAAAAAGTCCTAACTATGGTAAATAATTAATTGCGGTTGAGTCATCTGAATACCTAATTATAGGCTGAAACAGAAAAACTCGATCATGTCTTTTTTCCAACCTTCGCTGTTGACTTTTGCAACTAATTTGAACTAATGGCTTTGTACTGTTTTGACAGTTTTAATGAAAATGTATTTTGGTTTTACATGGGTAACTCTTGTTAAATCCCTCTTATTGTGCGTCGATGATGTTTTGTGAGAAACAGAGCTTGTGACGCAGGTCGATTAGTACAGAGGGAATGTGGAGGAACGTCGCAGCGACTCCACACATTCCTCTAATAAAGAAGCCTCTCATATTAAACACGCACTGTTTGAAGGCTCTAGTGTCAGAAACGCTTCAAACGTTGTAACCAGCAGCTGCATTTTTTTACTTGGGACCAAACCATTGACACCAAAAGGCCTTGAAAGTCTTTCTGTCTGCGTATTGAACGGAAAGCCATGTTTTCTTCTGCTGTGAAGTGGAAATGGAGAATATAATTGGACTTAAAACGGGTCCTTGTGGTGGTCCATAATTTAAATGCATGTATTTAGCTGATTTCCCATTTAGATGTTGACTCGTTCACTACTAGGAGCAAGTCATTAGAGTTTTAATGAGCACAGTGCCTGTGTTGGGATGTGGCCTACGGCTGACTAAAATCATCCCTTTTTTCACGACTGAGAAGACCCCATTTTTTTCTCTAATCATTTTATCAATGAGCAAGAGAGACTTTAGCACCGGAGGCCAGAAGACGCCAGTTCATCAAATTAAATTGATGTGAATTACTGTAGCGTTATACACAGTACACACACAAACACACACACACACACACACACCTTCTTGTGAAGCACTTTGGTCCACTGTGGTGGTTTTTAAATTGTGCTATATAAATAAACTTTGACTTTGACTTTGACTTTGACACATACACACGCATAAACCCCATCAGGCTTTTTTACTATCTTTGATTGACGTGATTGTCAGAAAAAAATGTAAGCACTGCTTTGTTTGACAACAGGTTACCCAATATATCCGTAAATGCCTTTTGACGTTCAATGAGTCAATGTATTTAATCTTTGCTTTATTGTGTATTAGCAGACATGCAGTGTTTACACATATTTAACCTGAAACGTTTTTCATTAATGTTTTTCATTTGCTCTATTATCAGCTTTTTCTCGTCTTGTGTGATCTTCCGTAACCAAGTTCTCATGAAACACATGGCGCAGCTTTACTACAACAAAGCCAGCAACTCCCCATACCGGGACCGTATCCCGCTGCAGATAGTGAGGGCAGAAGTGGAGCTGTCAGCCAAGGAGCGAGCCTATCTCATAGCAGTGGAGAAGGGCGACTATGCTGGAGTTAAACAAGCCCTTGAGGAGAGCGAGATCTACTACAACATCAACATCAACTGCCTAGACCCGCTGGGTCGTAGTGCGCTCCTCATCGCCATCGAGAATGAAAATCTGGAGGTGATGGAACTGCTGTTAAGCCACCGAGTGCACACGGGGGATGCGCTCCTCTACGCCATCCGTAAGGAGGTGGTGGGGGCTGTGGAGCTACTGCTGTCTTATAGGAGACCATCCGGAGAGAAACAGGTGAGAGTTGCTTTCTTTAAGGTAGAGTTATAAACAGCTCGGCTAAGAGACCTAAAATAATAATACCCTATTCTCTAAAAGAAGGTTATATGGATGTATGAATGAATGAATAGACAGACCAAAATATATGTGTCTGTATCTTTAAGACAGACAGGCAGACAGACAGATAAACAGACATCAAGATTGATGGATCAATGAAAGGACTGACAGTTATATACACAAAGACATTTGGATGGATGGACTGATGGATGGAAGGACCGACAAACGGATGTACAGAAAGACAGACATCCAGATAGATGGATGGACAAAAGGACAGACAAACAAACCGTTGAATCTATAGTCAGACAGATGGATAGACAGGGAGCTATTACACAAAGAGACAGACAGATGTGCATGGATGGAAGGATCAACAAACAGACGTACAGGCAAGGCGTCCAGTAAAATGTATGGATGGATGGATAGACTGATGGACAAACAGACTGACACGTTTATAGACAGGCAGACAATTAGATTGATGGATGGAAGGAAGGACCACAACAAACTGACGTACAGACAGACAAACAACCAGAAAGCCAGATGGATGAACGGATGGACAGACGGACAGGCAGAGAGATGGACAAGCAGAAACAGTCTTAAACCTTCAGACGTGGATTTCATAAAATGTGAATGTTTAAAACCTTGAATGGCGTCATTGCTGCTACTCATAAGCCTTAATTACTTTTACTAATTGCTCATGCATAAATTATAATGGATTCAAAGAAAAGGGAAATGTATTTATAAAAAAACTGCGTTTTTTCACACGAAACACATTGCAAATTGAATGTTTGTGAAGATGAGCTATTCTTTCAGAATTTGTCAGGAAACAATGGCAAATGAAGCAAATCTGCAATGACACATTGAGTGACTTCATCCGATTCACCATGGCTTTGATAGCAGACAGACACTTGCTGGGTTTCACGTACAGCATTGTTTAGCCATATTATCACGTACACTGTTACACAGAAATATTGGTAATACACACTCGCACGGTTTGATTGTGTCTGACTCAGTCATATTCAGCTCCGGCGGCCCTGGAAATTTACATTACGGTTTCTCCTTTCAACAGATTAAAAAATGTTGTGTTTTCAACTGCTTCCATGTGAATCTTTACATACATGTTCTTTACACCACATGGGATTGTAAAAGGAAGAACTAAATGCCTATTATCTTCAGCCATTAAAGTTGTTATTCCATTTTCTGATAATTTTATTGCGTTTGAATATTTGTAATTTTAATACTGATAATACCTAAGCTGATAGTGTTTTTTATTTGTTACCATTTTCATTCAATGTACTTTTAAATACATTTATTTGATTAATATTATGTACACACAATGCTGAGAACTTACGCACTGATGAATAAAAGTGGGTAATTAATTGGGTATTGTTTTACACCAAACTGAGATCAAACGGACTTACACTTGATTTTACATTGTTTCTTCATCAGAGATTGGTTAAGTAAATGCTATGCCAAATAGTTACTGTATACAGTACATTATTCATATTATCATGCAGTACAAAATTGCCTTTCTAAGAATAATTTTAATCTTATAGTTGGAAATGCACTTTCAGTGGTTTACAACCACTGAGAATGTAAAGTTTGCAACTACAAATGCTGTTTATTAAAAACTATTGCTTGGATTTTTGAAGGTCCCTTCTCTCATGATGGACACACAGTTTTCCGAGTTCACTCCTGATATCACACCGATAATGCTGGCTGCTCACACAAACAACTATGAGATAATCAAGCTGCTAGTCCAGCAGAAAGTGACCATTCCACGACCACACCAGATCCGCTGCGACTGTGTGGAGTGCGTCTCCAGCTCAGAGGTGGACAGTCTTCGCCATTCCCGCTCACGTCTAAACATCTACAGAACACTGGCCAGTCCGTCCCTCATCGCCCTCTCCAGCGAAGATCCCATTCTCACCTCCTTCAGGTTGGGATGGGAGCTGAAGGAACTCAGCAAAGTGGAAAATGAGTTCAGGCAAGAGTATGAAGAGCTTTCACAGCAGTGCAAACTGTTCGCTAAAGACCTTCTGGATCAGGCCCGGAGCTCCCGTGAGCTGGAGACCATCCTCAACCATCGGGACGACCACAGCGAGGAGCTGGATCCTCGTCAGTGTAGAGACCTGGCCAAACTTAAACTAGCCATAAAGTATCACCAGAAAGAGGTGAGTAACTTTACCACGGAACATTTCAAAGAATTTAATTCTATTGTTTGTCTTTGTAATTCTGTTTAGTGTGCTGATTTAGAATTATGCGTCTGATTGAACACAGTTTTGTAGGTTTGAATGTAAGGCATGAAAATATTTTTATGGACACATGCACTTGCCTCTTCTAGATAATTAACTAAATGTGCAGATTCAACAATATATTAATTTTAAAAAACCAACAACAAACTATTTTAATAAAAGAATCATGAACATTCTCTCCGATCCAAACTATAGCGTACCATTTACCTCATTTGCTCATTTCACACAGTTTAGGTTCTTCAGGACTTTTAGTAAAAAACAAAATGTAGATCTTTGTATCATAAGACATACATTGTTCTTAAATAGAAATTATGAAGACTTTGGTCGGTTAAATTCGAACTATTTTCTGTTCCTTCGTTCTCTTTTGTCTTTTTATTTTAGGTAGAGTTAATTTAGTTGGGCAGTTTAGTTAATTTAGTTTTGTACATAATTAAGTCACCTTTCCTGTTGTGAATGGAATCCCCAGACCTCCTTCCTCCTGCAATTAGTCCTCATAATCACTGAGAATACACAAGCGTACTTTGTTTTTTTTTTATGTGTGCTTTTCACTAATTTCACTAAGTGCTACTACAGCAAAGTCAAATACGGTACCCGGTACTGTATTCATAATTCCATTAAACTACAAATTTCAGATCAACATGAGTGTTTTATTACAAATACTGTATATACGGTACACTAGATGTATCGACCACAGTTTTCAGGCTCCCCATCGGATGAGTTAAATATTTGACCATTTTACAGCCGTGACTGTGTTTGGTTCAGATTGAAGTTATTGTGTGAGATTAACCCTGTGCCCCTAAATCAATTCTCGCACTTCGCTCATCAAAACCATAATCTTAATTTGAAATTAAACGTCATAATAGAAGTGAAACACGGTTAACACACGTCTAAACCACTTTATAAATTCTAAACATGATTACGTAATTGCGCTGCAACGTAAAACAAGTTAAAGTAATGGCTTCAGGACGAGGGCTGCTTTAAAGCAAACGTGATAAATGGTCGTCGTTCAAGGTGTTTGTATCAGCGAACAATATTCCCGCAGCATTTACGTCACCTGCGTCACAGCTGATGGAAAGATCGGAACAGTGATCGTGATGTATCTAAAATAAAAATCGAATCGATGATCTTTAAACTGGTAGCGTTTTCTATAACCAGTGTCAGTGTTAACGGACCACCTTGTTTCTTCTTGCTCATCAGTTTGTCGCACAGCCCAACTGCCAGCAGCTCCTGGCCACACTGTGGTATGATGGATTCCCTGGATGGAGACGCCGACACTGGGTGGTGAAGCTTCTCACCTGCTTCATCATCGGCCTTCTCTTTCCTGTCTTCTCGATTATTTATCTCCTGGCTCCGAAGAGCACCTTGGGAGTCTTCGTCAAGAAACCCTTCATCAAGTTCATCTGCCACACGGCCTCCTACCTGACCTTCCTCTTCTTCCTCCTCCTCGCCTCACAGCACATCGTGCAGACCGACCTCCACGTGCAGGGACCTCCGCCAACTATTGTGGAGTGGATGATCCTACCCTGGGTTCTAGGTAAGACCGACAGGTAAATCCTAAATACAGGCTCAAGGATAAAATAAATCTAAATATACAGTGGATTTGATTGTTGACAATTGACCAACCAATCAAAAGATTGTAAAAAGGATCCCTTGCTGATCACTGAATCGTGTTGTTATGATGAAGCTAACAGCTTTGGTGAACCACAGTGGGCCGTTTTTGTTAGTATTCTATGCTTGTGAACAGATGTTCAGACATTTGTTTGCAGAACGAATTTATTACAGATTTATAGTCATTTCTGTGCCTGTTTGTTTGGGTTGATTTTATTTTATTTGTAATTTCTTTTTGTTCAATATCACTGGGGCATGAATGAAAGCATCTGAAATATGTAAGTTTATTATATTTATTCTTTCTTTTTTGCTGCAGGTTTTATCTGGGCTGAAATTAAGGAGATGTGGGATGGAGGTTTCACAGAATATGTCCATGATTGGTGGAATCTGATGGACTTTGCGATGAACTCTCTTTACCTGGCTACAATTTCTCTTAAAATTGTTGCCTACTTTAAGGTAAATTTAAAGGCAACATTTTACAAAAATGTCTAACATAATAATAAAAAATATTGGTTTGAAAGCATGTTTACCATAAAGTTGAAATTATATAAAAACATTTATTTAAGCCAAATTATAGCTACATAAATTACATACATTTTAACATTGCACGCAACCTCAGAGACAGAATATGTCGAGGTGAGTTAGAAGTTGTTCAGTTAAGATGTTTTGTTGAGTGCATTTTGCAAAAACCGAATTGCAATTCGTTTCAGGTATTTCATTTTAATTCTTTTAAATTTAGTAAATTGTGTTATTTACAACTGACCCGCTTCTGTCATTCACATCCACATTATATGCCAGTAGTATTTGCTCACCCATCCAAATGATCAGAATCAGATGTTTCAGGCCCTTCCATGGCCTCGGGTGAATAGAATCCTGCAGTGTGCGCTGCTCTTACCAACACATGAACGATTGAGTCGCTTTCATGAGTTCAGTGACTTCCAGCTCAGAACGTGCAACAGATCCAGTCGTGAAATGTCCTCGCTGAAATATTCCACAGACAGACTTGTAAAATGTCAGCAGCTTTAACAGATATTGGAAACTAAATACTATATTTTTTGTAGTATCAATTGCCACAGACCATGTCATAAATGACAAAAATGAACAAATGATAAAATCATTTAGTGGTGGTCCACACACAAAATTCAAAAGTGCAAACACAACGGCCAGAAGAGTTGAACTTGAGCCGATGCATGTGCAGAGAAGCTCAGAACACTTTTAAAATACACAAAACAGAAAACAAAGATACAAATTATTGATTAAAATAAAAAATAAAAAAAAAAAACACAAAAATTTACAAGTTGAGACACGTTAGGATTAGATTATCTTAAGTAGACCAGCAATCCTAACCAGACAAGCTACAATGACCGATGAAGAGGCTTCTATACTTAACCCGTAACAAGGAAATTGACCAGAGGGTGAGAAAATATTTAATACTTAATATTTAATATTTAAAGCTACTCAAACAAAACAGACACTGTTAGAATTCCAGTACAAATAAGCCTATAAAAAGAGAGTGACTGGATCCAGACACTTGAAGGAGAGAAACCTGAGAGAAGTTTAGAAGAATTGTTAGAAAGTAAGAAGCAGTAGGTTGAACATGTTTAAATGTGGCTTATTAACTTTAGCGCTCAACGTTGTGATGAATGGTACCGGTTTTTGGGTGAGTTTGGTGGCCACTGCAATACTACAATCGATTTTCCTTCAATTATTACAACAGTCTTGTCATTTGTGTTCTTCCATCAGTACAACAACTCTCGTCCTCGCGTGGAGTGGGAGATGTGGCACCCTACGCTCATAGCCGAGGCTCTCTTTGCCATCGCCAACATCTTCAGCTCACTGCGCCTCATCTCGCTCTTCACTGCCAACTCTCATCTTGGCCCGCTGCAGATCTCTCTTGGCCGTATGCTGCTTGATATTCTCAAGTTTCTCTTCATCTATTGTCTGGTGCTCCTCGCCTTCGCCAACGGCCTCAACCAGCTTTACTTTTACTATGAGACGCAGGCAGACGACGAGCCCAACCATTGCAAAGGGATACGCTGTGAAAAGCAGAACAATGCCTTCTCGACGTGAGTTAAATGCATTTAGTTTTCATCCCTATATCTTAAATTATTCTATTTTCATTTGTCCTGTGGTAACCCCTGATTTGTCTCATTGTTTGAGTAAAACAATTTATAAAATGTAAAAGGTGTAAAACAACATCTGCGTTTACTTGTGTTGTTTACGTTGTTGGTGACTAAAACTGTGTTTTACGCACTTAATTTTTTGTTTTAATTGTTCCATTAGATTTTTGTTAGGCTATTGAAAGCTCCAGAAAATTGAGTTTGAATCTGGGGGTGTGTAGTTCATGTTCAAGTTCAAGTTTATTTAATAAGAAATAAGAATGGAGGTTGGATGTGTTAAGGGATTTTAAGCTGTGGGCAACTAAACATGTTTCTGATGTTTAGTTGGGGACTTTTAGCTTATTTTGTGCTCTTTTTGTGCTCTTTTGCTCGTAACTGTTTTGTTTTTAATAAATGTTCTATTTATACAAAACTGTTATTGGTATTATTTTATAGGTACTTTAAACTGTCATGGTGAAGTAAAAATTATTTTTTCATTCTCTTTTCGTTGAAGAATTAATAGTTATTTTTACATTTAATTCAATCTATAGAACATAGCAGTAATATCCAAACACTGCACATGGTTTAAAAAAATGACAACAAAAAAAAAAGTTACATATTTACAAATAAATTCTCTTACCCCACCACCACTTTGTTGTGTTTTCCAAAGTGCTTAATTCTTTTTGTCTTTCCCCAGGCTGTTCGAAACTCTCCAATCTCTCTTCTGGTCTGTTTTTGGATTGCTGAATCTGTACGTCACTAACGTCAAGGCTCGTCACGAGTTCACAGAGTTTGTCGGGGCCACCATGTTCGGGACATACAACGTCATCTCGCTGGTGGTGCTTCTTAACATGCTCATCGCCATGATGAACAACTCTTACCAGCTCATCGCTGTGAGGACATTTTATGGTTCATATTATTGGTATCTGGCTTCTTTGACAGTGACAGAGATGAAAACAGCGTTAAAATATCTTACCATTCAGAGTGGATGGCTCAATTATACAAAATAATGAATATCTGGGACTAGCCGCCAAGATTACACTACCGTTCAAAAGTTTGTGGTCACCTAGACAATTTAGTGCGTTGCATGAAAAGTCACACTTTATCTTCTAAGAACAAGGTTAGACTGTCGAGTTTCACATGAAATTTTCTGACCAGTTTGATTGACACCACACAAGTGATGCTGCAGATTCTCAACCTGCTCAAAGGAAGGTCGGTTTTATAGCTTCTTAACCAGCCGTTTCCAGAAGTGCTAACATGATCACACATTGGTTTTCCAATCAACCATTATCCTTCTGACACAATTAGCAAACACATTGTGCCATTAAAACACTGGAGTGACTGCTGCTGGAAATGGGCCTTTATACACTTATGTAGATACATTATGTATTGCACCAAAAACCAGACATTTACAGCTAGAATGGTTATTTAACATATTAGCAATGTATAGAGTGTATTTATGATTAGTTTATTTTCATTGACAAAATTAGTGCTTTTCTTTCAAAAATAAGGACATTTCAGAGTGACCACAAACTTTTGAACACATTGTGGTGTACATTTTGATGACGTTCTCAATTTCAGCTATTTCAACTTTTAAAATGCAATTATATGAAAATAAACACAAAATAAACATTTTTTTTTATTTAGTTCGTAAAGGGGTAAATATTAAAATCAATGAGTCAAATGTCCTAATGTGTTTTTCCAGTACAAAGAAATTAAAATATTAATTACGTTGAATCAGTAATAGCTTTAGTACACTTTGTGCAATATTTTGAACAGAATACAACTAATGCAATTACTAAAAATCTACAGTCTTAGAACGTAACTAATTCTGTAATGTATAATAATATTATCATCAAGATCTTTATCAGTAAACAGGTTACTGTTATAATGATACATAACATTAAATATGTGTTTTTAAATAAGTGATCAGGGTTTTATTTTACTGATATTATCTAGCTCTACTATTATCACTCTGATATTAACATAGTTAGAGGTGGAACTAACTGAAGCTCCATCTTAACATAAAACCTAGCTTTTGCACCTTCAGACTGTTTTTAAATTCACTGCAGAACTCATCTACAAACGCACAGTGGTTCTGATCCAACATGCCAGTTTCATCCTTCACCCGCCGCTCTTCCCATTGATCTGCTGTAGGATCACGCCGACATCGAGTGGAAGTTTGCCCGCACCAAGCTGTGGATGAGCTACTTCGATGAGGGAGGAACGTTGCCTCCGCCCTTCAACATCGTCCCCAGCCCGAAGTCCGTGTGGTACCTGTGTGTGTGGCTTCACGCCCGGCTGTGTCGGCGCCATGAGGACGAGAGCATGCACAAGAACCTGCAAGAGTTCACGGTAGGAGATTCCAGCACTTCCCCTTCACTCAGCGTGATCCACATCGCCTTTTAGTAGAAAGCAGGAATTTAGGAAACCAGAGGCATCATAAATAAACTAGTTTGGATAAACAGGGTTTGTGTATTTATTCAAAATATCAGACGAGGGCCAGAAACGAGCCATACGTGGCAATTTTGGCCTAAATAAGGTCAATGGATAATCAGTTTTGGAATATTAATATTGAATATTAACTAGTTCAACTATAATTAGTTTTGAGGACACATTCCAGTTTGAGTTTAACACCTCAGGTTGTTCAGAAAATTTAAATGATGAAAAGATGCTGATGAACAAATATCTTACAGATGCTGCCAGGTGTTGATTTTTTTACATTTACAGTGTTCATATGTGGAACAGTTTCAAACAGAATGACAGATAAAGAACACAGGGACAAAATAAAGCCATATTTGCAGTTCAATAACGCATATATTTTCATTACAGCTTGGATCAGTGCTACTCCGAATGTAATGGGAAATGGATAATATGACATTATTATCCATTTAGTTTTTTTAAGGAATAATTTTGCATTTGAAAATACGACACCATTTTCATAAATACCATAAGGATCTTGCAGGACAGATGTTTATGATGCGGGTTCACCGTCAAGAATATTTGGATTGAACCTGCGAAACCTCGTCCGTTCTTAAGATGCCCTAGGCTGATGCTGGTTGCTAGGCAACCGGCATTCACCCATTCCAATCCCCCTGGCATCCTTTGATCAGTTGAACTCTGTGAGGTGGTCTCCACAGTTTCTGCAAACTCGCTCTCCCACGTTCTGCACAGAAATCACTCTTTATGTTAAACCACCATTGTTTGCTCGTTTTTAGACACTTACGGTGGTTTGGGGAGAGAGATTCAGAAGCCGCGTATGATTTCCTGCCGTTATAAGTGTCCTCAAAACATTAAGGGTTGAAACCATTTGAATCTCAAAGTACAAGATGGCTGGAATGTAATACTGTTTTAATAATGTTGCATGACCAGTAAAGCTGGCGTTAACAGTGTGGGTTTGACTTGCAGAAAAAGCATATGCTGCTTTAATTAAACAAAAAAAAAAATCTGAAGAACATAGACATAAAAAATACAGCTACGTTCTCTAATAATGGTCCTCCAGAGATTTCTAGCATCAATTATTTGAGTTGGGACTTTTCTTACTCAGAAATTGTAACAAGCCAATTTATAACACCATCTTGGCAAGCGTGTTATGGTCATTATAGTTGTGAAGTAGTATGTAGTTCACAGGTGTGTTTTACAAAATACTCGTCTTTTTCTGGAATATCAAAAAGAAAATATTCCTTTTATTTTCTTTTTGAAAAGACAATGAATCCATCCATCAAAATTGCTTCATCACTTGGGGACCAAGAATTCTAGGATTCTGCAGCTGCATTCAAAGAAGAAGAATGTGAAACAAAAAACGGTGGTGGCTACTGAGCGAGAGACAATAAATATAAATAAAGTTGTATGAAAAGACAAAGTTCTGTCGCATGTGCTGCGTATTTATGCGTTTACTTTTAAATTAGCATCCAAGATAGCATTGATGGTTCAGAACAAAAAAAAAGAAAATTGAAAAATTGCACTAATTTATTTAGTAATTGTGGGCAACTTAATACGTTTCTGAATGAAAATTTTCTTTGTTTTACAGGAGAGACAAGCGGACAACATCCTTCAAAACCAGCAATACCAGGTAAAACCTATTTTATTGTCAGCAACCCTAAGTCACATGATCTCCACTTGTGAGTTATAAACTCATTAGTTTCGCAACATATCGTTTTGGAATCGTCAGTTTTGGGATTCCATAATGATGAAATAACTCACACTAAACCACAAGCTGGAGTACGGTATACTGTATTAGGTTTTTTTTTTTTTTTTAATTTTTTTTTTTATTTTTTGGGTTTGTCCGTAATTTACATCATTCTTTGGAAAAAAACCCCATGACTGTTTGTGTTGCAAACTCAGATCACGATGGTTAACTGGTTATGTGTCTTAAGAGAAAGCGTTGTGTTTAAAGAGAACGTTTTAAGAGAAAGTTGTTGGAAAAGGGACTAGTTTAGCACATTTTCTTACTGCATTTGCAAATAGATGCTAATGAATGCGCATCCAGACTTTTGCCTTCAGCTCAACACGCACGAGGAAAACCTGCAGGCGCACGTATTTAGCTGAAACCACCAAATATGTGCATAACAATTGTATTTAAATGGCGGTGTTTCAGCTGCTCTCTGATCAGTGTGTGTGTGGACCTGAGAATCATTCTGTTTTTAGGAGGTGATTCGGAATTTGGTGAAGCGTTATGTTGCCGCCATGATCCGCAGCGCCAAAACTGACGAAGGGCTGACTGAAGAGAATTTCAAGGTACTATTCTTGATTTTTTTCTTAAAGTTAATTCATTTTTAGAACAAGCTTTCAACGTTTTGCTTTAAAAGAGTAGATCTTGCTCCAACGATGCACTAACTAATATTGTGGGGATGTCATTATTCTTTTATGTATGTACTCGGTTCTCACACTTCCATTCCATCTTCTTCTATTTTAGTGTCCAAACAATCACAGAGCCACACATATTAACTCTGGCCATTTTTGTTAGTAATGATTATTTTATTACCAACAATACTTTTTCCATCATAAACAATTTTTTACACTTAACCTACAAAAACTACCAATAACATACACACATTGTGTGTCTTGATCAAACAAATCTACACCATCATGATCATCACACAAGCGGGTTTTACCGGTAGATATAAAATTCTAGATCTAAAATATTCTCCAATGCTGCATCAACGTCATTACTTTGCTTCATCACAGAATTTTTTTTTTATTATCATCATTTATGAAAATTTCATGTTGTCTCAGGAACTAAAGCAGGACATCTCCAGCTTCCGCTATGAGGTTCTCGACCTGCTGGGGAACCGCAAACCCTCTCAGCGCACGTATTCGTCCAGTAGCGATGCCACACAACAGGACGAAGCATCTGACGCAGAAAAAGAAGGGGATGCAGGTTTGGTTGAAGATCCATATGGAGATTCAAAAGCATCCACCTCCTTTACTCGATCTTATAAGAAGAGCAGCGATTCCCATTTTAGTGTGTCTGCGCTATTCAAATCCATGTCTGGACCGGCCAAAGATCAAACGGAGAGCAACGGCCTGAGGAAGACGAACACTCCCAGATCCTCCACATTTGCACGGACCAGTAGCCGCCTGCAGAGGTTCTCACGCTCCAAGAAAAGCTCTTTGGGAAAGATCATGTCACGTATGAACGGACACGTGCCAGAGACTCAGCGCTCTGCAATCAGAGTCTCACAAACGTCTTGGTACGACTCACAGTCACTGTCAAGCACAGCGAGAAGCCAGGTGCCTCTGCACGCTCTTGGGTTCAGCCCAACAGAGTCTGAGCAGAACCCAAAGACAACCTCAGCATCCATAATGCAGTCGAATGGCATGGATGGTGTTCTCCTGCGGCCTCCCAGCCAATCACCTTCTCCGCTCCACTGTGCTTCCAGCTTCACTGCCAGTTTTCTGACCTCTAGCGATGAGATTAGCCCGAGTTGGTTTGGACCTTATGGCAGTTTAGCTTCCACCAGCTGGGAACACGAGGAGTCGCTTACCACGCAGCTATAGAGCTGGGAACATTTCAAAGAACAACATTTACGGTTAACCAGCACTCCGTGACCTGAGGGACTTGACGAATTGCTTTATATTATAATCTTCGCCGAAATCGATGTCGACGTTGGTTTGCCTGTTTGTTACTTAGCAACATATCGTTATGAACAGATTTGCATGAATTTACTTGGAATGTTGGGCATACGGTAATTTATTTGCATATTTGTGCCGAATATGCAAACATGTTGGACCAACTGAGGCGTTAATGCAATGCGCTTTTTAAAAATATTGTGCAGAATCTCATGATGCAACGTTTAGCAAGACTTGTGAACTGGATGTGAACATTTACAGATTCTTTAGTTTCTGACAGTAGCATGTGGAATCACTCATGTAGCATACAAAATATTTTTCTGCACTCAAAATGCACTCAAGAGAAAAATCGTTTGTTTTTTTAATTTGTGCTACAAAACATTTACTCAAGTAACCTAGAAAAAAAATAACTTGAGTTACCGGTTACTCCCCTGCTCCAGCAATGAGCTAAAAGGATGCAGTCCAGCAAAGGATTTAGCAATTGCTCTCGCCAAAATGATTTTTTTTTTATGCATAAAAGTATAATAGTATTGTGACGCCTCCACAAAATATATGCATCTTTGTGATATATTTTATCTGAATCCAACAAATGCTTTTAACTGAAAACATGTTTAAATTTGGTGCACCATGTCACTGGTCATTCCATCAACTTTAGCTGGACTCAAACCAAGTTTTGTATTTCTGTGAATAATCTCTAGTCCAAAAAAATTGCTTTTTGAAAAACGAAAATTGTTCTAGTTCAGCTACTTAAACAAGCAGTTGAAGTTGATTCTGATGTGGGATTCAATTGTTTTTTTGGCGCAAATCTTAAATTCTGTCTAGCTGGAAGTCAGACACATGATCCATTTGTTAAAAAAATATTTATATTGTCTTTGAACTTTGAGTCTGAAATGTTTTTATTTTGTAACAAATTATTTTTCTATATTATTTTAACATCTTTGGTTACACTGCGTAGATTTGTATACGAAATTGAGTTTATAATTGATTTGTCTTTGCTCATGAAAACACAAAATGAAAAGTCACTACAGAACATCAAATGGAGGTCGGTGTTTTGCTCAAGCTCTTCTATGCACGATACTTGCTGCAATTAAACACTTTTCTGTATATCAAATACAATCAGTGCATTAAACTGCATTAATCAAATAATCAGTGGATTTTAAAAATGCTGGAGAAACATCCAGACATTTTTTTTTTTTTTACATAATTTTTTTTCTTTAATCTAACCTATATCACTTTCATTCTTCCTTTATAGGAAGAACAAGGATCAAGCAACATTCATTTTCAAAAACGAGTTGGCAACTCTAAAAATGGCTCTGAAAGCTTTTATGGGTTACTTATTTTTTTATTCATGTGCAGTTATACTAAGTGCAATACTTTTGACATAGAAAAAAAGACAGACAATGGTTTCTAAGTGTAATGAAAAACTACAGAGTGGCGGCATGCAAAACATCCGTAAAAACAAACAAGAACTTTTTAAAATTCTAAAAAAAAAAAAAAAAAAAAAAAAAAAAAAAAAAGGAAAAAAGTAATACAAGTTTATGAAATACGATGAGAAATGAATGGGAAGAGAATATGCAGGGTGTTGAGCGCACATCGTCCGGCCTTTTGAATTGCGTACCGATTGCACGAGGCGGATTTCTGAATAACCGATTGTCTGCGTAACAATTCCGATGGAAAAATTGAACAACAAAAATGAGAACTACTCTGCTGAAGAACAAGACTTAGACAAACTGTGGGTGCGGCAGATGGGTGCTGTGTGACGGGGTGGTGAAGTAGTTGACAGGGGGGTGAGAATAAGTGACGCGTGTCTGCGGGCCGGCCCCGGGGGTCCAGGGAGTGAGGTAGTGATACGTAGTGGACAGAACCGGTACGTAGGGCTCATAGGTGGGGTGTAGGGGTGGCTGGTTGCATTGCTCCGGAACCAAGGGGTAGAACACCGTGCCAGGGACCACCGATGGGGGGGGCTCCATAACCAGAGGGACGCCTACGGAGAGGAGGGGATGGAGGTGAGCAAGGGTGTAAGCAGCTGGAGACGGGCGTGGCAGTGGAAAGTGTGCAGGTGTGAGGTGGTCGTGAGGGTAGAGGGGAGACGCTGACCGTTACTGGGCACCTCCGCTGGCGGGTGGGGGCACCTACGGACGGGCTCAGCGTAGCCTTGTGGGACAGTGTGGTCAGCGGTCTGGAGGTTGCTCTGGTACGGCTGAAACGGAACCTCTGCAGGCGGCTGCGGATACACATGCTGCATTTGCAACACCGAGTTCCAGTATGTCTGCAGATACCACTGAAAAACACCAAACACCCAAACTAAGCCCTTAACTTTAAAAAAATGTTGCAAAAATCTCCTTACTTTTCTCCTAAACTCTGATTCAGAAACATGTAAAATGTGTACATGCTTATGTTATGGAGAAAAATTCCTGACAAAATGTAATAGAATGGTCAATTAGTATTTTCAATTGCGTTTCAGTTGCTTTGACGCAAAAGAAATGGACGAAGCTCGAAAGCGGATTTAATTAAAACAATTTGCGACATCAATGCGCGTGATGGATTTGGCCAATCAGAGTCAGGAGGGTCCACTGTGAATGGACCGTGACGTCTCACAGAATAGACGTGGAAGAGTATGAACAATGGATGAAATGGAGAAACAAGTGGAAGATGATTTACTATGTTACCGCTCAGAACAGAATGAGTAAAACCCGTTCCTCAGATGAGGGGTTCGCCTCAAAGTAGCGCTGTCTGTTCAGTACAAAGACACGTTGTGTTTTACCTCTTATATTGATCTTGTGAAAAGACCTCACATAATGCTAAGCTAATTAAAGGTTTTTTTTCTTCCACTTAAAAGCAAATGCAAGGCAACCACAATCAGAGTTTGCCACAATTTTCAAAATTTGTCTGTGCGTAACTGGCTGAGATGAAAGTCCAACAAAAATCTTTAAAGAACCTTATTGCGAGCAAATAAATATCAATATCAGAGTTAACTGCATATCTAGAGGTTATACACAAACTACAAAACCAGCTTACCTGGACACCCAAATTATAGTAGTACTGAAGAACTTTGCAATCTGTGAACAGATTTGAAATTGTTACAGATATACAAAGTATAGTGAAAAAAGTGCCAAAGGTAAAGCGTTTGTAGAGTTCTTACCTCTAGGAAGGTCAGAGCCATTGGGATCGTAAGAGTAAGGCGGAGGTGGTGCCACGGCCACGGTCTCTCCCAACTCATTTACAAACCAGGGAACCACTGGAAAAAAAAAAAAAAAAAAAATCAATCGACGGAGTCAGAAAACTCAGGGCGTAGATATTGGAGACAGAAGCTCTAGTGTGAATCTAAAGACAAAGGTGCTCAAATTCTTTACAATTCTTTACAGACAAAGAATAATTGTACCAATATAATTTTGACAGAATACAGTGATTAGACCCAAATATTCTTTCAAGTATAAAATTATTGGGCTTCCACTAAAAATGTGTGTATATTTTGTTGATTTTATTGCCAATGAACTAGACTGTACCAGGCTTTCCCACAAAATTCTGTGGTGGAGGCTGTCCGGGTGCGAGGATATTGGGCTGAAGGGAGTTTGATGGAGCTTGGGAACTCCCAGACGATGAAGTAGAAGAACTTGAAGTAAAGATTGCAGCCGGAGCAGGGTTTGGTTGAGAAGAAGAAATAACAGATGATTTCACCACAACCTACGAGAAAACAAGAAAAGCCGCACACGGTTTTCCTAAAATGGTGATGCATTGTAGATCAACTGACCTGCTGAGAGTAACTGTAGGTAGCAACGCCCTCTGGTGGTGAACCAGCCCGAGAACTACCTTCCTGAATAGTCTGTCAGACAGAATACACACCAACAATGTACACGCAGATTAACTTTTCTATTAAATGGAAATGAACTGTAGTTAATAATGACACAAACTATAGCCTAACACCTAAAGATCTTTACTCTCTTTACATTAAGCTATACTGGATAACTCGAATTGTATAATTTATGTTGGCATATTTGTAATATCGTTGCTTTTCTTTAAACTAAGAATTACATATGTAAATGGAAATATCGCTGTGCACATACTATTGTAAATGTCGGAACAACATTTGGACTAAATTGATACAGAATTGCTCCGATCACACGGAAACTAATTAAAAATCCATACATTTCAGTCAGTACAGTATTTTAAGGTGATGCAGCACACACTCGTACAAATCAACCTCACTTCATTATTTTTCCACGACTGGATGCATAGCAGTAACCTACGGCTTAATTATTATTATTATTTTCCCCATCAGCAGTTACGAAAAGTGTGGAGGTCATTACCAGATTGGTTGTAGACTCAGCAGCCGCAGCGTAGACCGATGGACTCTGATATCCTGCTTCTGGAGTGGAAATGAAGCATCAGAATGACAACAAGACAAACTTTACTGACTAACACAGGACACTTCTACTCATGAACTAACCTGCGGCAGAGTAGATGTACTCCTCAGAGTAGTCTCCTGCACAAAACAAGTTGATTCTTAACAAGTTAAAATTAAATGTGCAGTTCCAAGTACAGTATTCCCTCGCTACTTCACGGTTCGACTATAATTACGTATATTCGCTGATTAATTGTTTCTCGACCGTAACTCGGCGGTAGGATGCTCGCAGTGGCTCGAGACGGACCTCGCCAGACGCGTCTCACCGCGGAGATGCACATCGCTATGTCGGCCGTCTCCCCACGACCACCACCGGGCCGCCAGCTGCTAGAAACGCTGCCCCATCCCCCTGTTCACACCCTTTGAAAATTAAGACCTCCGACAACGCGTGCAGCGGGGAGATGTTTGTAAACATTACTTGAATAAAGATTACCACTTTAAAAAAAGTGTTTAGAAAGTCTGAGTGTTTGAAGTGTTAAATAAATACGTAAATGTTGTGCCTCCATTTTGCGGATTTTCACCTATCGTGGTCGGTCTTGGAACGTATCTACCACGATAAATGAGGGATCGCTGTACCTTGGTCATCAGCACTCCTTTCATCAGGATCCTCATCTGACAAGGTCATTGGCTGTTTCCCTGACGATGGGATCGGACTGGGAACTCTCGGTACCCAATAAGCAGTGCCCCCCGGGACCATTGGGCTGGACACAGCCTGACCCTTGAGATCAACAAACAAGTTTTAGTATCTGCATCAAGGTAAACTATGAAGCAAGTAGAACTGCATGACTCACTGGAATTGGCGAGAAGGCGGTTTCATCTGATTCCTCGATTTCATAGAACGTGATGCTTCCCTCCATGTCTTGAGATTCCTCTCCAGGCTCCGGAACACAGCCCAGACACTCTTTATTTAAAGAATGCATCTGCCTTCGACTCCTCCTGCACATAAACAAATGAAGAACTGATTAAACAGAAACAAATAACTTCTTAATTGAAACAATAAGATTCATGCTATTACTTTAAATTTATTAATATGCTGAATCAGGCTTCTTTGAACCCGTTTAGTTCCTACTCCAGCAACCACTTGTCAAAGCTGTAAATTACACCACAGCTAAACAAGATTGTTCATGGTTTACGGACTAAACGGTGAGTGGTTTGTTTTCCTTATTGAAAATTCAAGTTCTCTTACTTGCAGGTGGAAAAAAGAAAATTTAAGTTAGAATTTGCCAGGATATCATTTTTGTTTAAACGGCATTAACAGAAAAATAAAATAAATAAATAGGGCCATATGTACACGTATAAGGCCCATTTCTTTTTTTTTTTTTTTTCTAGTCATGAAAACAGTACAGTCCAATAAAATGTGCCTACCGAGATCTGAATGAGTAATTATCAAAACTCTGGTAGCAGCGCTTGTTGGGACTGGGATAAAACGCCATGTCCGGTCCATTAAGATTGTGTCTGTTCAAGAACCGGGCCGAACTTCTGACAAAAACATGCGACAAGAAAAATAAAAAAAAATGATTACTTTTAAACAGTGTACTGAAAAGTGAATAATGCCTTTATTATTTGTTATGTGACCAACCTTGGTGGTCCATATCCCCGTGGTGGTCTGGTTGGAGGGTGTGGTCGGTAGTAATCATACGCCACACCAGAAGCAGGTGCAGTAGCACAGTGAAGCACTGTGGAACAGACATTATGAGTGTTTCCTAGCCCGGTTGAAAGCAGAAGCCTCCACCATCTCACCACGAGGCTTCTTGAAGAATCGACGACGTCCACGCAGCTCTGAATCTATTACCGAGAGAGTAGGAAACTACTCTGAAGAACTTTTCAGTTACAGAAACATTTCAAAATCAGGTCAATAGGAGCAATCATATCAAGAACAACTGTAGTTAGACAAACCTGTAAAAGTCCAAGATAAAACTAGGAACAAAAAGACTAGCAAGTCATTAAGCGGCAATATCCAGCGTTATTTTACCTTTAAATTCTAAAGCAAAACGAAGACGAGAAATATTTAGAAATGTGTGCAAAGGAAGTATATATTTTCATTGGTAGACTAGTAAATAAGTCAACTGAACTACTGCAAATTAAACTCGACTAATTTTGAAAATAAATGTCACTTTTACCAAGAGATGTGAATAAAGTGAACAGACCTAACTCTCCATTGTACGGCTCCATGTAGTTATAGATGTTTCCTTTTCTACTTGGCGTGATGTTCCAGGCCGGCACAGGACTCAATGGCTTCAGATTTGTCAGGGGAACCAGATGCCTGTCAGGGGTGCACGGATTAAAGATGCTGTATAGACCTACATAAGGAGAAACAACAAGTATCCTGCTCTTACTTTTCACCAAGTTCCTCAATGAACACGTTCACTGCAGTGGCGTGAGTCCCAACTTCCTGTATGAAGGCATTGAAGAACTTCCCTTTGGGATCCAAACGGACCTTAAACGACAAATTAAGATTGTGTTAAGATAAGGGTGAAGTTTGTCAACTTATCAGACTTATAATAGTGATAACACTTGTTGCAAGATGTTGCCCACCTGACATTTATCTCCCAGAAAGTACTGCCTTCCAGCAAACACCATGTAATCTGTTTTCTGCAACTCTAAAACACATTCAAGTTTTCTGAAGCACTGATTTCCTACTAGAATTTGGATGGCCAAAGACCAGAATTTTTTTTTTTTTTTTTATAAATACCCCCCCCACCCAAGAAATAAAGTAAAACATGTTTACATGATTTGGACCAATGGAAAAATCTAATACAATTATAAACTTCAGTCAGGCAAAAACCCGTAGGTCTCACGTAAAAAAAAATAATAATTTTTTACAAAATCACACACAAAAATAAATAAATGAAATTTAAAAAAA
>CM051496.1:16895339-16926981 GCA_028031935.1 Paedocypris micromegethes
AAAAAAAAAAAAAAAAAGTTAAAGAACCCCCCACCCCAAGTAAAACACAATTTATAATGGTGTATTAAAAAGATAAATTGTCAAGATATGAGCATACAATAAAAAAACCTTTGTGCCATCTTACAAGATTAAAACAACAAAAGCAGAGAAAAAAAACCATTCCTTAGACTTTAACAAGACATGGAGGAAACATACCTGTACAGCAAAGACAATGCCTTTATTTCCACTTGACCTGTGGTCTCCTAAAACAAATGTAGCGCATCACTGTGGCAATGTAGCAGACACTGCACCAAAAACTGTCTACAGCAGAAGCTTTTTCTTTGCAGCAAACACTCAACTAACAGTAGCAGCAATTAATTATGTATATTTTTAACTCCTATGCACACACTTAAGTTAAGGCTTAAATCTACGATATAGACAAAATTTGACAAGTCTTAAAAATATAGAGCAATACTTTCAGCCAGTCAAGAATTAAACTCTACCAAAAATACATATTAGCTGATGTCATTTTTTGGTGCAGACATTTATGCTGTTACAACCATCAGTTAGAAAAGTACTTAAAGTATATGAAACAATACGGTTAATACAATGACTAGTACTTCAGGCACTCGTTCGAACATTCAAACACCAAAGACAAACCGTTGGATCTTCCAAGCGCTCCAAATACTTCTCAAAAGATCCTTCGACAAACTGCAATAAAATAACGGCAATGAAAACTGCAATTTAACTGTCATTTTTAATAAACATGTTGTTTTGCGAGCGCACACGTTCACTCACTGGCTCGAAGTTGCATCTGTTGGCCCGCATGAAACCCACACATTCTTTTCTTATCCTCGGATGGTAATTCTGAGAGTAATAAAGCTAACGCATGCAAACAAACAAACAAACAAACAAAAAACACACACAAAAACAAATGAAAGAAAAAATGAATAATTGTGAACGAAAATGGCGACTCATTTCCAAGAGTCAAAGTTTGAAAAATGTGTAATGTGCACAGCTTTCCATGTATATTTACAGTATATGTTATATATAGAAAACACATTCGAGTTTTAGGATAGTACAAAGTACCTGTTCGGACACAGCTCGAAACAGACAGGACGCGTCTCTCGCCATCATTTTTCGGTAAAGCCCAATGCTGGCCAGATACTCGTCCATGTTTACGAAATACTTCTTTAAGGCTTTCTGCATCTTCAGGAAATGACAAATAAAATACAACAAATACGCAGAACTTCACGGTTTTCTGACCGAACAGGTGAAACCGGTGAAGGTCAACGGTGGGACACACAGGTGCGGTAGATGAAGCTTGATTTGATGCTCATCACCATCTTTTGGCGCGACTTTGGGCTCGAGCGTTTGCGCAGGAACGGTGGCCGATGTGCCGACTCCGGGCAGCTGGCGGATCTCGGAAACCATACTTCAGTCAGAGATAAGTCTGAGATAAGCAGAGCATTAATCATCACAGAAGAACTCGTCAGACTAGGCCATTTCATCGTCGCAGGGTCTTTTCTCAATTTTCTCCAACTACCATGGGGTTTGCGTTTCTCTGAATTCTGCTCAGGCCTGTGGTTTAGTCCTATGTAAAAATGTTTAACACGGAATTACTGCGCATTTACGCGTATGCAATTCAAAACTACAACATTTGACGCCATTTGAGCGTTTGTTGATTATCAAATTGGTCCTAATTAGAAGAGAGGACGCGATGATGATGATTAGGCTGATGGTCTCGATATATAATGTCTCACTACTCTGATCGTTCTTTACTTTGAGGTGTGTTTGGAAAGGTTCATTTGAGGGAAATTGTCAATATGGCGAAGAATCCGCTTTTATCGTTTGAAGTACCGGTAATTGTTGCAGCTGGTGTTGTAACTGTTTGGAACGATACAAATCTGTCAACAAGATGGCGCCACAGTTCACGTTTTTGTCGCGATCGCGGCTAATACGGCAGGCACGCGCAAACATGGAAGGACTTTTGTGTGAGTTGAACTCTATAAAAACAATATCTGCTGTGGGCTTTTCTTTGCATTTCAGAAGTTTTTCGCTTTTTAAGAATATAGCTGCATTTGCACGATCGAAAATCAGTGTAGCAACATGCGTCACGAGTTCTGATTGTGTATCAAATCAGATAAATGGCTGACAAAAAGCACCAATCGTCGTTCATCTGACTTTAATGTACTATTCTTTCGTCTGTGTAGTTTTCAACAACCTTCTGAGTATGTGCTTTTGTTTAGGATCAGGATTGACTCTTCCTTCCCCCACCTTTTCAAACCATCTCTGTCACTTTCTATCTCTTTCAGTCACTCGCTCGCTCACACAGTGACTGTTTCTCTATTACTTTCTTTCTCAGTCTCTTTGACTTTGTCTCATGCACATATCTCTCACACCATTTTTTCCTTTGTTGTTAAATCTTTTTACAACGCGTTCACGTTTTTACTTTTTTCTTTTTTTCTTTTCTTTCACTATTCACTCACACTTATATTTGCTGTATACTCCTATGATACTTTTCTATTTTTTATTTATATTTTTCACTTTCAAGTTTTCTCTTACACTCAGTCACTCACTCACTCACTCACTCACTCACTCACTCACACAGACACACTCATTCTCTCTCATGTCCATATACTTTGTGTCATCGCTTGACCTGGTTCTAGTCTCCGGCCATTCTTCTAGCTCTGCTATTTCTTTCCTGACAGCTTCTTCTGGGACAAGCTTCACAGAGCACTTCTGGTGGTCGAGGCCTGATCCGCTTCCAGAGCAGAACTGCCTCCTTTTGCCTAAAACTGTTCCACTGAAGAAACAACTTCTGAGGTCTCTTCAAGGACTTAATGCGACCAGATCTTTGTTTTGGCTGTTCACTGTGTGAATCTGAAGATTTTTTTTTTTAAATCTCCAACTCTATAAACAATTTACTCTGCTCCTAAAGAGATCTCCATGCAATAATGGATCTCCAGTGATGATTTAACTGCGTCAGAGCAGAATGATGTTTTGTACTGAATCCAGAATACTTATTGGATTCAGCTTTTTCTGCACCCATAAATATTATTTGAAATTTAATTTTATGTGATATTGAAATAAGTGTTTCTGTCTTACTTTCGAAATGATCTCTTTCTGTCTATACATCACAATCATCCATAATTTAGAATTTTTGTATTTAATTTTTTTGTATTAAATAGTTTTTCCCCTACTATTTTCATTTTTCCACTTTTACAAGCTGCTGCTTTCTCTTTTTCTATATATATATATATATATATATATATTATATACCCTTTTCTCTTTCTCTCTCTCTCTCTGAGTATGATGTCTTTTTTTCTGACATTGAGTTGGATGCTCTGAGCTGCTTGACAGTGTGATGCTGCATATTTGCCTAAAAGGCCTTTGACACCAGAATCATTGTGGTGTCACCCCCCCCCCCCCCACCTAATGGATGGTCAAACACTCTGGGACTCAATCCGTGTAATGAAAATACTGCATTAATTTTGTTTTGTGATGTGTCATTGTAATTCAAGAGATGTTTTTAATCTCCAGATTGCTCCAGCACAAGCAGTCTCAAAAATATTTGGCAGCGGCCCATCTCGCCCCGCACGGCCTATTTAGTGAATGGCGTTTGTCAGAACCGGACATTAAAAGCTTTGCCTGTATTTGAATAAACTATTCAAGCACTATAGAAATATGTAAATGGGTGCATTGAAGAAGGCTTTGCTCACACTCGGTGCCGTGCATTATGAAGCGCGTCTCTCTTCCTCTTCTTCATGTCGTCTTGTCTTTATGTGAATGATGTGATCCAGCTGAGCTTCAGAAGACCACGGCCCGAGCAACAAAAGGCAAGATAATCTGCTCTTCTGCATATGCAGCAGTGCCGTTCTCTGTTTTGATGTAAGTGCTTTAAGCCTTGACGTCCACTACACCGCTTTATACGTGTAACACACACACACCCCTCATTCGATATATTAGTCCTGCAGTTTTTTTTTCTTCATTAGATGTCAGGCGCAGCAGTGTTTGCTTCACGACAAGAGTATCTGCAGATTTATTTTTTTGTCCGTTCTGCTGTTTTTGTTTTAAATGATCGTGTTTCTCTCTCTCTCACTCTACACATACACACGCACTGATGGATTACACTCACTATCTCTATTCCCCCTCTCTTTTTTTTGTTTTTTTTTTTTCTTTCTAAAAGCTGTCTTTTTCTCAATCACTCGTTACTATACTTACACACTGTCTTCCTCTGAACGATTATTTCTAGTTGTTGTGTTATCAGTTTTCTGCCATTCTGTCATTTTTATTGGATTGATTGTAAAACGAAACTACTATAACAATCACTTCTGTGCCTCTATACTTTATGTATCATTTTTCCTATGGATCCTTTTATCATTTTGACTGTATATCTATTTACTTAAGATTTGTTTGCTTTTTTTTTTTACCCACACAAGATGCTTTTTGCAGCACAGATTTGTACCAGTTTTGAGACACGCAACACTCCAGTTTCTTGTGTCACCATGAAAATAAGTTATTTAAGGCAAATTCAATGCTGCCATTTGGCCAGAGTCGGCCTGTGCTCTGAGTGCTGTCCCGACACGCTGTTACAGCTTTTATCCTGTCCCCAACTCTGTGCTGAACCGACACTTTTGTCGTGGCGGATGGTGAATTTTTTAACAGATCTCATGGCCTTTTCCGTCTTTACGATTGCTGGGGTCACCAATTTACTGTAATGGACTGAAGCAGAGAGAGACTAGCAGGTATTACAAACCAGTGAAAGGAGAGAGTGAATAGAAAATACCAACACGGGGATATAAAAGTTCTTTTTTATTTAGAAAGAGCCACAGATTAATATTTTATAGTTTGAGTATGTACTGCTTCTACTTTTTTTTTTTTACATGAAACAATTGTTTTTAATGTCTGTCTCTCACTATCGTTCTTACCTGTAGTGTATATAAATAACACTGTATACAGTATTTATACGTACATATAGAGCCGACTCCGCTTAATCGGGCGACTTCACGACACAACCGTATGTCCCAATAAAGCTGCTGGCCCAATAAATTGGCGCTGGACACGCCCCCATCTCAAGGCCTCTGCCTCGCCCCCCACATCTCTCCGCTTCGGTTGTTAGCCCAATTGAGACGAGAAGTAACCTAAATATGATTTTAAACACAAACGTACAGCACAGAACTACTGTACTGTTTCTTATGAAGGTACAACTTGTTAAATGAAAACTGAGCAACATGCGTTCTTTTTAGCATTGAAAGCATGCTCTTCACTCTCCATTTGAAAAAAGTTCACACACATCGAAAAAGTGAAGCAGTTTATTAGAAATGCTGTCTCCTTGTACTGTATTGTGAAATGGACACTATAAACTCTTTTTAGCTGCGTGTAACTTCTGCTTGTGTTGTGAGCTTCAGGCACACAAGCGCACGCACGTCAATCTAAGGTTGTGAATCATTGACTGTTTTCCATTATACTGTATTCTATTCAATCAAATGAAGGTGATTGGTGATGCTGATAAATGCTTCATGCTTGGTGACTTCATCTAGGTAAAAGAGACACTGGTGGGCGTGTCTTTGCATCTCTAGCTACTAAACAGGCGGAGACAGACGAACAGCATTACGCGTTAAGTGCGTTTACGGGGGAGATTTATGACTTTTTTTTTCGCTTTATTTTGCCCCAATAAAGCGGCTTGTTGGCCCCAATAGAGCAACGCAAATTTGCGTGATGAGATGCAATTTGTTTTGGGCCTGATAAAGTGGCTGCCTCCTTTAACCGGCAGCCCAATTGAGCAAAGTCGACTGTATTGCATAAATAACTATTTATTTATTTTTTACATGGCTTTAGTTGGAATGTACTTTGAAAACTGTAATTTAGAACTATTGTAAAAGTCACAAAATAACAAAACTGCAATGTTGTTTATTGGCTTTACCAAAAAACATTTTCCATCCAACTTTTGTTCTGAACTGCTTTTCTATTTCTGGGTCACGAGGAGTGACCCAGAAATAGCATCTCATCGCAAAAAGCCAATCATCGCATCTTCGTACCTGTGGCGGGATACACAGGCAGGTTTAGGTGCTCGACCAATCACAAAGCATAGCGCAAGGACACACATTCATACTCTCACTCAGATAAAAGGACAATTAGTGTTAGTACTCTCTAAAGTTGAAGGAGTGTGTAAATGAGTATGTAAGTGGCAAAAAAAGAAAGTGCGAGCCCCAATAAGACTGAGAAACGAGTGCGAGAAAGCAACTGAGAAGAGTCAGTGAGTGAGCTTGAGACAGAGGAAAGTAGAGTGAGAAAGCAAAACAAAGACCTCCTGTAGTTTGACTCTTATGAATAATCTTAATGCTCCGACTCTATCAGTATTTTTCAGCAGGAGGATTAACTGCGGGACTGTTAGCGAGGGTGACATCATCATAGTGGTTGTGTATCACTGTAAATGAATGCGAGGCTTGTGCAGACGGCACACAGCTCGCTGGATAATTAGCGGCAATGACAAAGGAGCAGGGCAGTGAGCCGTGGTCTAATGCGTCGCCGGTGCCGGGACAGGCATGTGCCCCCACAGCTCCAGCGCTGCCCCATTATTAATGAGTGACCTTTGCTAATGTTAAAGTGTTGGGAGCCAAATTAATGCCTGTGCTCGTTTGTTGGCGTCAAATTCCTTTAACTTTCTTTATGGTTAGGGTGAGATTATGCTTCAGCGTAGCGATGATTTTTATATCCTGATGATGATTCTGCAGCTTGGCTTTAAAGTCGGCAGGTGTGGACCAGGGGATGGAGAGCTGGACTTGTAACCATATGTTTGTCGGTCCTGGTATACACCACTGAAGTCTTAAGTTAAGACTAACTTCTTAACTAACTCCTTTACCTGAAGATGCTCTGTGTGTACAGTATGTGTGTGTGTTTTCACTTCACTTTGTTTATATACATGTGCAAAGAGTTAATATTCTCGTTAATAAAATTTCCCAGTATGGTTTCGTCCAGACCATATTCCTCTCCCATTCATATAAAGTGTAGTCTATTCACGTAAGAACACACACTTCTGCATCTTTACGTCCGGGTTATTTCCATGGTTCCTGTTTGGGATTGTTTTGGTCATTATTGTTGGCTGTGTTTATGGTGAATAGGGAATTGGGTAAACGTTTGCCGTGGCACACATCTTCCTCCATTTACCCAGGAACCAGCCAGACACGGCTCGCTCCAACCATACTTCAAAGAAAAGGGGAAAAAAGTTCAAAACCTGCACCGTTTACTACCGAGTCTTGTTAAAGAAAAAAAGAAAATGTAAGTCACTTCAAAGGGCCGGTCCAGCTGACTGTCTCCAAAGCTCCGAGAGGCTTTTACTGGCCTGTTCTAGGTTATTAATCTCCACCGCACCACACTAAACCGTAATTAGTATGGCGATAAAGAAAAGCCAACTAACAAAAACAACATAAGGTCTTACTGTTAATCTCTTTGGAAAACTTCAAGCAGTGTCTTTTCTTTTTGTCCAGTTGTGATTTTTGTGTTGTCGCATTGAATGCAGAAGAAATGTTTATTTGATCTTGACTATTGGAAAGTTCTAGATCAGAATAATCAGACCTGAGTAGCTTCCGGCCTGGCGGCCACACACGGTCTTTGCTAGATTTAAACTGGTTGTATGAGAATTGAAAATCACAAATAATTAAATGTTGTTTTTATTATTGTTATTGTTATTATTATTATTATTACTACTACTACTACAGTATTTACACGAATGTAAGCACCCTCCCTGTTCCAGACACACAATTAAAAAAAAAAAAAAAACTGTTTTTTTTCTCACATTTCTGGTTCAATTATGTACATTTTATCTTAAATTACATTTTTTTTTTTTTTTTTTTTTTTTTTTTTTTTATAACTTTACCTGTGACTCGCATCACTTTAATTTTACTTGGATAATAGTTTTTGTACACCAGACCAAAGCTAAGCTCAGTTGTTGTTTGACGTAAATATCAGAACATCATTGTTTTGCTGTGCAGCAGACAGAGCGATTTGATTGTGTTTGACTCCGATGCTCATCATTTTAACAGATTTCTTTCTGCGCTGAAGCTTTTGCGTACTTATGGACTTGTTTTCAGCCGTTAGTGCGGATCTACCAGGTGAAATATGTCTGTCTTTTCAACAATTTTTAATTGTATTGAGTTTGATTGTACTTCCAGTTATTTTGTCCCTGTCAAGTGTCGTGGCGTGACTGTTTCTTTATTTCTGTTATTGAGCCAAAAAAAACCTTATCATGTCTGCCTCAGAAACCAGTATTTATATATATTAAAAAAAAGACACACTCTTCTTAACAATGATGTGATTCTTTTTAATTGTGATTGCTCCTTGCATAATATATGGAAAAATGGCTGCTTAGTTATGTGCATAATTGAAATCGCCGATTATAAGCAATAAACCGATTATAAACCAAGTGTTTGACTCTCTAAATTAAAAAACAAGGGGTGCTTATATTGGCGTAAATATGGTACGATTTATTTGGATTAAAAAAAAAATCCAACTTTTGCATAGACTACAACTGCCACAAATTTTATATCAAAGTTGTTAGGCTGGCAGTTGTAACACGGCCATGAGTTTGATTCCAAATGCATGGAATTGTTGACAGGTACAGAGGTCGTTGTTTTTCTCATTGGCGTGTTTGGAGTGGAGCTAGACATCAGACCAGTGATTGGTGTAAATATCAGAATAGGGCGGGTCTTCACTCACCAGGACACAAGTGACATTGCGAAGACACTCATGTAAAAATTACATGAAAAAACTATAAAAACAGAAGAGCAATTTATTTTATAGCACATTTTAAATGTTTTACATATTAAAATATAAAATATTTTTGTTTTTTAAAATTGCTTTTTGTTTACTTTATGAAAATGCATATAAATTCAAATGATAAAAGCGCATATTTCCTAATTTGCCAAATCATTACTACATTGCTTAACAGAAGTGTGTTAAAATCAGATTGTTTATTCATGCCGTGAGAAAGTTACACAACCTAATGCCTTTTCCGTGATTAAGCTGATGGCAGGAAACTCAAACGAAATACATTGGTGTACAGTGTAAATGATGGAATGTGAACTGCTAAAAACGGTAGTTTGCTACTGAAAGCTGTTGTACTTTTACACATTGGGCTTGCGGCTTAAAAGGAAATGTTTTTAATGTTAGTTCATCTTAATCTTCGATCTGATATATTGACTTGGTTTTACACAAAGTAGTGCAAAGCGGGTCAATCCAGTGACAATAAAGCTAAAAAGCGAAGTGTTAATATTGTTGTTCATAGCAAGATTTGTTTTCCTGATCTAAAGATTACTGAAGATACACATCAACAGTGTATATATTGTATATAACCGTACATACTGTACACAGTCTATTAATTATTAAAACTGTTCATGAATGTAAGTAATCACTTTTTTTTGTGTGACCACAATCACAAAAGTAGATTTATGCTTTTAATTCAGGCTGAACGAAAAAATGAACCTATACCAGGAGAAACTTTTTCAATGAGGGCCAGATTTGGTAAGGTGAAAATGTCTGGGGGCCAATCATCCCGCCTGACATCTTTGAACCAATAACATTAAATACAGTTTTTGTTTTTACATTTAGCAAAATGCATACTTTTGGCACATTGTTTTCCATTTTCCAGTTTTTACTAAAATCATATTTGAAAAACATATTGCATTCATAACCAAGGCTGCTGGCCGGTGAATATTTGAAAACAAGCCGCAATTGGTCCCTCCGACAAACTTTTGACATGCCTGCCTGTATTAACATACAGTATCACACACTCACTCACTCCTTTCGAACATTCTCTAAATCTCTTGAAAACAAAAAGTTGTTAAATGTCAACACAAAAAAAAGATTAAAACTTCGCAATCAATGCAAATAAAACTAAAGTGAACTAGAGTTGGCTTTAATGTTTTTCATTATGTAGTCATATGTAGACCACCCCCTCCAGGACCAATGATGAGCTTGCTGAATAACAAAACTTATTGGAAAAAAAGAAAAACACAAACTTAAAATTTGTGTTAAAAACTTGTGTTAATTGTGTTATAAAATTGATTCCAGTAGAAACTAGCACCCAAGAGCTGGGTTCTGCTCTTTTTATTCCTAGCCACTGTCGCCAATGGCCTGCTCACTAGTCGTAATCGTGTCATAGTCGTTGGTTTGTATAGTAACACAATGGACTGTGGGCATCTGGCATTGGGGAATTTGTAGGCAGATGGACTCAACTAGATAGATGGTGGTAAATTGCACATAAAAAATATAAATATATATTTATATATATATATATATATATATATATATATATATATATATATATATATATAAATAATTAGTTAAGCGGTGAGGGCAAAATTGCCATTTTCTCTTCGTCTCTGTGGTTTGGATGTGATGGCGTCTCTGTCCTCGTCCTCCGCAGGGACAGACGGCAGCAACGCACACGTTAACACTGCGCTCAAACGCTTTCTGACAGCTAAGGCATATGCCACCCGCTAATTACAGTGCCAGTCCTCCCCCACTGCTGTTTACTCGCCCTTCACCGCGTTATCTGGATTAGCCTGATGACACATAGCACACACCGTCTCGCTCACTTCTGATTGCTGAAGATCGATGCCTCTCCTCTTTGTGTCTGCAATCCTGCACTCAAACACACTTCTCCCAGATACGGTTGTACCATAACAAGAAAACTTTTGGTTCACACACTCTCAGAAACAAAACAAAAACTATTTATTTGGTCATTACAATTCATTTTATGTATGCACACTTTTAACGTAAACCATTTTGTACGATTATTTGAATGTGCAAAGTTAGCAGTACTCCCAGAAATATAATGGTCGCTTGAAAACCTGCAACACTATATCAAATTTTGTATTACTATTG
This sequence comes from Paedocypris micromegethes, assembly GCA_028031935.1. Classification (NCBI taxonomy): domain Eukaryota; kingdom Metazoa; phylum Chordata; class Actinopteri; order Cypriniformes; genus Paedocypris; species Paedocypris micromegethes. The sequence continues at coordinate 16,906,206 of CM051496.1, forward strand.
CCATTTTCTGAGGTTTTGAAAATAAATTAAATGCCAATGTGTGTTCGAAAGTAAAACAAGTTTTCAGGTGATGGCCGTAAAGATTTGAATTTATTTGAATGTTGGTGTCACTTTGCACAACTTTACTTCAAGGCTGGTAGCATTTTAAAGGTCAATCTTTTTCAAACCTTAAAATAAATGATGAACTGCACATATTCACTATAAAAATGCAAAAGTAATTGTATGTAAAATATTCTCTTCATAAATACATTGATAAAACAAATTATTACTTCTATAAATATTATTTGTATTATATTTTTTTAAATTTTTTTTATAAAATATTATTGTTATCGTCTGCATTTAAAAAAATATTTGTACATTTTACACAATAAAAATCTCTATTGTCGATAATTACTTTGTACATTTGTCAATTTCTTTTTATTGCCATGAATTGAAGCAACTACAGTATGTCATATAAAATAGTGACTTTTTTTATTTATTTATTTTTAAATAAAGCATAAAAAATAGTACATGTATTTCAACAATGCAATCTATTAAACCGACGCTTTAACCAAAATAAGTTCACCTAATTTTTGTGTTGTACTATCTGATGTTTTTCTCTTGTGCGGTTACGTTTTTGCCAGCTTTTTTTAGTAAGAGGGGTAGATTTATCTTGGATTTTATGTGCAGTACATAGACCCAAGAAGTATTTTGTGAACGTGAGAAGTTAATCGTTAGATTCCTCTGTGCTACAGATACTCTGCAATTCAAACTACTCTGTTGATTCCAGCTTTGATGCCAGTCCCATTCCATCCTGAGCATTGAGCAAATGCCATAAACACTTCTAAGCTGAAGAAATGCTGTGCGTGTGAATGTTTTTGAGAGGTGCATCAATAATAGATGAGGTCTGTATGGACCTGTCTGCCAGACACAGCATTAGCAGATGGTCCTGAGAACTGAGCCCTGGTCACCAGGGCGACACGAGCAGATGCCAGTCACTCACAGCCGCACACAGGGTGCCGTCTGTGTACTACAGTAAAACGCAAATATCATTTACCAGGAATCTGTGCGTAATTGGGACGTTTCAGCTGTTTTTTCCATATTCTTTCATCAAGACATCATAATGGCTCCAAAATATCATAAACACTCCAAAGCCTCCTGCGAAAAAGCAAATCTGCGTTATACGCATGGAGATGAATTTGTCCTGTTTTTAGTTGTTTACGACACTTTCACATTGTTGAAACACTCAGCAAGACTGAGAGGTTGGAAGGACAAGGCAAAATTTTGCAGCAGAGACCCTTTGTCAAGCTGCTGAAAAGCTTCAGAAGCGGCTTAATGTGTGAAAGAGAACAAAGTAAAAGTCCATATAATGTACTACTAAATTACCATTATTCAGTAACAGTAACTGTATCGACCTCGATACCACTTCTCTAAAGTACTTGTTAAATGTCTGTCGATACTGGAGGTGAGAAACGTCTATGTTTGAGTGGCGTATAAAGGGTTAATCACATCTGCAGTAGTGATGGGAAGTCCGGTGTAGGTACCAGATCGGCACTGGTGTAAAAACAACTCGGGCCGGCTACTAATGATGACGTCGTACTATTTGATTGGTTGTAAGTTGGCAAGATGACGTGTAAGATAAAAAAAAAAGTGAAATAAGGGAAATATAACATTTGCGATCAAATGTTAAATCTATACTTGACTTAAACACCCTAATGTTTAGAACTGTATGACGCTGCTGTATTATGGTTATCAATATGACTGATTATAGTCGTCTATGTGTATAACTGACATTTGGGCAAATTAGACCAGACTGCACTGCATAAATAAAGGTTTTTTATACAGTCATACATTTACTCGATGATACGTGCTTCTGTTACTCGAGTACAAAGAGTTTGTGTAAGCCAACACAACTTGCGCTACGGTGAACTCTTGCAAGAAAGAAATATGTTGTTAGCGTATTCAAATATTGTGCACTAAATAGCAAATATGTTTATTAATGCCCCTTGTGCTGTTCAAAGCGGCAGGTTAAGCATAGTGAATAAAAAAACATTGGTTGTGCTGTCCCTGTTTACATTTTCCGTAATTATGTTCTGTAATGTGTTGCATAAAACATTCTTTTTATTTTAAATGTTCTTCATTCCAAACTAGTCCTCCTCTTTTTTTTTTTTTTTTTTTTTTTTTTAATGATCTGAATAAAGCTGTCACCTGTACATTTTAAAAAATGTTTTTATTAACTACTCAGTATCAGCGAGTACTGAAATACTTGTAACTCGTTTTCCAGAAACTCATTTTTGGGTGCATCCGAAATGTATTTATCTGTGTTCCTCACTGTGATTGGTTGACCATTATTCCGAGGGGTGTCCTTTAGATCTCTGATTCTCTGTGACCCAGAAATAAAAGAAGCTGCTGTGGATTTTGACTATTAAATGAACTTGTTTCCTTGTTAAAGCAGCTGTGACATTTGTCAAGAATTGTACATATCATGAAAAGATGATTAAAATCTGTAATTAATTAAAAAATATTATTCATTGAAGTTAACAAAACTAAAGTTAAAAAAGAAAAAAATATATACATTTTTTGTTTCAAAGTAGTGAAGTAGATTTTTTTTTTTAATAAAAAAAAGAACGTTTTTCACTAGTTCTGCTCCACTTACACAGAAAACCAAAACAATCCATCAGTTGTCAGAATCACTGGACCAACTGTGAGAGAACTAAATGGATGTTGGGTCTTTTGTGTTTTGCTGTGTCTTCCTGAGTCGGCTCTTATTTACTTAAGTTGAACTGGTGGAAGTATGCTCCACACTTTCTCAGCTTTTCCTTGCTGGGCTTCACTTTCTCTTTAGTTGGAAACCTCAAACTGCACTTGGTTTTCATTGGGTGTGTTTAGTTCGCTCTGAATGTCAAAATAATGGTACATAATTGCTTTTATATTATTTGTATTTTAATTTATTTTTAATGATTTTTTTTTATTTACAAAATTAAATTATTTACTTTTAAAAACAATATCTCTAATTTCATCAATAAGCAACTTACTTGATCTCACAATGATCACAATGACAAATAAAGTATTTGTAAAGGCTTTCAGCTAAAAACTTAAAGAAATTGCTTTCAGTTAAAACAATCAGGTCCTGCGCTCATGTTATTTGAACCCACAGCCTTGGTGTTGCAAGTCGAACTGATCGACTGTGAAGAAATACCGTTGTAGTAAGGTTTGTGGGATTTGAAGAGACAACCATACGGACCTTCTATATTAATACAGCAGAGTCTTTGCAAAAATTTGTTAAAATGTTAATGTTCAATTTATTTAGCACTTTTTTTTTTTTTTTTACTTTTTTTTAAAACTACATGTAGTTTATTGATTTCAAGTCAATTAACTATAATCTTAGGCACTCACTTATTCACAATATAATACGTGTGATGTATTTTTGTGGAGCTTGTGGTTCGTTGTTGTTTGATCGCTTGTTGTTTCGAACTTTTCAAAATTGCATCGAATTTTGTTGTTGACACACTCTTACACCATATTACAAGAATATATCCAGAGAATTTTAAAGATGGTACCACAAAAAGGGGACGTATTAATAGTCTGTTTAAAAAAAAAACTAAAAATATAAAATGTATAGTACATAAGACGACAAAATGGACAAGAATGACAAAAAAAGATGCAGTATGCAAACACTGTTGTGCAATGCTCATCTAAGCACAACGTGTGTGTTCATACATATATTATGAAGTAAGTGAACATTTCTGTCCACACTGCTGTAAACATCTCCAAAAGTTAGATTTTGATTAACTAGACAACCGAGTCAGAGCATCTCTTAAACCGTGGCTCTTGTTGGCTCTTCCTGTCCTGCCGTGATCAATATCCACCAATAGTGAAACAAGCTAGGAAGGAACAGCGCTGAACCAGAACAAGGGTCATGGTTGAGGGTCCTTGACGCACGTTCGAAGAGAAAGCTGGTCTGATACAACAGATGGTCTACTGTAGTTATGCTGGTCCTGATAGAGCCAGAGGAGTCAAAATTCACAGCGGTTGGATGGTTTCGTGTCTGTCGCTTACCTGAAGAACACATGGCACCAGAATGCACTATGGGAATTGGACAAGCTGGCACAGACAGTGTGATGCTTTGAGCAATGTTCTTGGGTCCTGTCATCCTTGTGGATCCTCCTTTGACCACCTACACAAGCTCTCCTGCAGAAGTTGCCCTGGATAGGCTGGCACTCTCAATGCCAACGTGGTCTGGAAATGGGAACAGAGTTTGTTTCTAATCCAACACAACTGCAACTCACGCTGCAGCAAAGAGAAAGGGAAAACCTTGTTGTTCGTTTATTCAAATATTGTGCACTAAATAGCAAATATGTTTGTTAATGTCTTGTGTTACGATCCTGGGGTTTAGCTCTCCCTGGTGGCGGCCCAGGATAATTGACTGTATCTATTAGACACCGGCAGCTCATCTTCCTCCGCGACAGGTGTACCTCATCACCATGAGATACTTAAGGGATCGTGAAGGGAGCATGAGCCTCCGGTTATACTTGGTCATGTGATCCGTGAGAAGCCATGTCGGCTTGGCTCACGTTTGTGTTTTCAGTTATTCTTTGAGTTTAGTCTGCCTCTTCTTCATGTGGATCTTCTAACTCCGGCTTCATCTGCGCCTTCGGCGTGACATCTTGTGTGCTATCCAAAGAGGCAGTTTACAACAAAGTGGAAAAAAAAAATGGTCACTGCTTACATTTTCTATAATTATTTGTTCTGTAATATATTGTTTACAACATGTTAATTATATAAATAAAGCTGTTACCTGTAAATTTAAATCCTGTGTTTATTAAGTACTTTGTATTAATATCGGCAAGTACTGCAATGCTCGCACTCGTAATAATTTTCCAAAAAAGTGGTATCGGTGTGTCCCTGTTTTTTATTTATTCATTTATTTTTTTTGTATTTATAAAATTTTCTTTTATGAACATCATCTGGTCTTTAACAACGTTTGACCTTTTTAAAATTTCTGTAGATATATATGTTATACCACCAAGAATGGCTGCAGTAGCTCTGCAGAAGCCTGAAAGCTTTTATTTGATCTCAAAGCATTTTTTTCCGGTTACCAAAGGGGGGAAAAAAAGGCTCAGTATTTTAAACCGAACAACTGCTCGCAGCACTGAATAATGAAACGCATTCAGCACCAAACCCCAGCAGTGGACAAAACTCAAGAGCTGCTGACCAGCATTATCGCCTGCAGACATCCCAGGCTGCCCTGCCCTAAAACATTCCTATTTACAGCGCGCCTGCACAGAAATAAATAAATGTGTTAATATGTTGGGAAGGCTGGTTGGAGAGAGCGCTGGTGCTGTTTGGTTTTTCTGTGATGATGCCATTTATCACCCACTGACAGCCAGTTTGTGAAGTGCTGCGCTACGCGGTCCACTTCAACTTACCGTCCCGCCATCTCAGCTCTTTAGGAGAATGCATAAATGAGACGTCACCATGCACGGCGACGAGCTGCTCCTCGCCTCTGGGATTTCCAGGGCGGAAAACTCTGGAGAATATGCGGGGAGATTCTTCATGGTCGATGACAATAACAACACGTTTAACATCGCTAAAGATCATGGGGGTTCTGCGCCTACTTCTTTTGTCTTGGCCGAACCGAAAGGGGACTGAATACGTACCCTTGGGGTGCCCCATGTCATCAGGCGTGAAAAATAGCCGTTCGAATCCATCATGAGAGGGAACAGGAAGTGCCAGGAGTTTTTACATGTGGAGGTGAACTGTGGAAAAGGGGGCACTTCTTGTGACCTTCATTTTTCCTCTTTTTCTTTTTTTTTTTTTTTTCTCTTCTCCACCCCTATGTGTGTGCGTGTAGGTTCAAGCAAATAGTACAGGTGGTGATTTATGATTTTCTGTGCCGCGAGATGCGACTTGACATTTTCCTGCTGTGGTGTAGCCCAGTTCTGGCTCTATGCTTCATTACGTGAGCCTCCCCACGCGATTCCCGACCCAGTAAAAATAAGCCCGTTCACCTCAGCTATGAGTGAATGAGCATGTGTGGGTCCGTCTCGAGGGGGGTGGGCAGCTTCATTCTGCTTTGCTATTCTCACCTTCCACCGATATTTCCATATGGCCATGATGCCACTGCTCCAGTCAACCTTTAAATACACACACACGGCTGACAACAACTTTCAAAGTCTTACCTGGTAAGATAAAGGAAACTGATAAATAAGTAAACAATCACATCTGTGAGCACAAATGGTTGACATTTGGTGCGATGCAGATCATTTCTTATTTATGGATGTTTTCATGTCTCTCAACCTATTCACACAAGTCGTAGAGAAATGCCTAAACCCTTCTGATGCATAGCTGTACCCCGTCTCTGTTATTGGCAGGTTTTGGTAGCTTTGCATTTTACAATCACTTTAACTTTTTTATATTTCTAATGGTGGGGAGAGATCTCATGACTATTGGACTTTTGATCATTATTTTGTGATTAAAATTATGGAACTTACAGTTTGTAATGATATGAGCGTTTAATTAAAGCTCTTTAAAGTGCATCTGGATCAAAACAAATATCACCTGAATAGTTCTGCAGTTTCCACTTGTAATTTGTAGTCTGTTTTTAGATTTATGAGAACAAGACCTTCTCTTGTGTCTCGTTATTTCTATATTGACCTTTGTGGCACCCCGGGGAATAGATGGTGGCACTCATGGACCAGTTTAAGCCTTTGTGTGGAGTTTGCATGTTTTGTGGGTTTCCTCTGGGTCTCCGGTTCACAGTACTAAACGTGCATTCTGGAAAGTGGCCCATAGGTGTGAGTGATAGAGTGCGAATGTGAGTCTGTGTGACCTAGTCTGTGATTGGTTGGTTGCCATTTCAGGGTGTGTGTCGAATGTTTGCTCAGATTTACTTTAGCTCCCAGTGACCCAGAAACAGAAAAGTGGATGAGAAAATAAATGCATAGATGGGTATTTGGATGTACAGTTTAAAGTAAAGTATTCATGGTAATTACAATAATTTTTATAGAACAAGCTTGGCGTTGTGATGGAACGTATGATTTCAGACAAGCATAGACTTTTGTGATTGGCTCACATCTAATTTCTTCAGAAAACAGTCTAATTTTGTTTTATCTTTTCTAATTTTAAGAAAAATGATCGAGACCTGACAGTATAACAGTATATAAACGGTGGTGGTAGACATTCCAACAGAACGTTTCTGTCTGCAGAAGTACAGTCTCTGCAGAAAATCATTATTCTTAATTAGCAATTCTGTAAACGGCATTAACCCCCATTCGCCAGATAGGAAAATCTCTGTGGTGTGTTTCCACTAACAGTCGCAAACGCAGCAATTTGTTGCTGTTGTTTGGTGTTATTACTACAGTTGTTTTGAGGGGTGTGAAGGGGGGGGGGTGCAGAGCAGTAGAACATTCCGAGACACAAACCAACATCCAGACACCCATTATTCACCATTATCTTTTAATGAAGAAATTTACTGGCATTTGAATTGTCTTTAATGTAGCCTCGAGGCAGAATGCTGTGCAGACGGCCACTTTAGTGAGCCTTTAAACTGCCTTTACACATCTATTCATTTGTTCACATGCTCCGACTTTTACAGCCACGGCAGCAAGCAGCGCTTGGCTGTTGTTCTGTCTTGTTTTGCTGGTGAGGTGTTTAACGCTGGTGGCTTCGGCTTGTAACTGGTTTCCGGATAAGCAGTGCACAGTGTGTGTGAGGCCAAGTGCTTTCCTGTGAAAAAAATAAAAAACAAGAACCTTATTTATAGTTGAGATGAAACAGAAAAAAAAGCCACATTATCAGATTTCTTAGTCGGGTACAGTTTCAACAGATTTGTTTTGGTTGTATTTGTATTGGTTTAATAAATTATTGATTTGTTTAGTATGCTGTTATAGTTCAATACAGAATTTATATTGGTCAAATATGAGTAAATGTGGAAAATATAGATGTTGATAAAAACAATCTAAAAACAGTTTAGATGGATTTCCATGATTGATTATTTTACTTGTTTTACCTTGTAAATGTTTTGATTTATTGCATAGTTTTTGTAAGGATTTTTTGTAAGGATTACATTTCAGAGCATTTATTCATAAACCTATTTCATCCTTATCTCATATTCCTGATTTTTTTTTCTTTTTTTTTTTTTTGAGAATAATTAAGAATTATTTTTCACACATTGGTTTGACTTTCTAGCAGTTTATTTGTTTTGTGGCTTAAAAAGCCAATTTATGTTTTTTCTTTTTTTTATTAATTCATACAATTGATTGATCATATATATAGACCATAAGAAGGATTGAATCAGACCTCGGACTCGAACGTTGCTCTCTGTTCTTTTATCTCAGCTTTCTTGCTCTTAATTAGATGCCATGTTTTAGTAGAATATATGCAAATGATTGTTTTTATCTTATTTACTCTGATCAAATGGTCTGCGGCGGTGCGTCTGTTTCAAACACTCACCTCAGTCCCACTGCTGATATAATCACTCATCATAAATGAAGTGTTTTACAGCGAGGAGAGGCCTGATCAAGACCACATCAAACGACGCGTCTTTAATTGAAGTGCAAAAACCAACCCTTGTTCTTATTCCCTCACGCAAGGCCCTTCAGGTCAGGAGCGTTCAGGTGAAGAGGTCAAGCCACTGGAGCAGTCCTATTTACGTAGGTTCCTACTTCCTGTCTAGTGCTCCACAGTGGAAAACTTTTACTTGGTTAATGCTCTGCGCGGTTATACGCTCGATTGTTATTATAACGCAGAATCCATTTATGCCTATACAAATACACAGAATTGATACATTTACTTTTGCAAATATGTACATACACATATATCAATACTATCACACATTTTTATACACAAAAATACACACATTTACATTATAGTGGGGTCCCACCATTGACTTCTTAACAAGACAATACCCCCCCCCCTCGACTATAATCCCAACCATCAAAATACTCTACCTGTTGTTCTTTTTTTTTTTTTTTTAAATCCAAATCTCAATTGTAATTTCAGCCCTAAAATACAATCTTGACCATAAAATAGCTTTCAAAGTTGTGAGGCCCATAGTTCCCCACTTTAGAATAAAAACTTTGAGTCATCACATTGACTTATAAGCACAGAAACACACCTCTTTTTGTCTATAGAGATATTAAGAGTAAACACACTGTAAAATGACCTGAAAATAAGCAGTGACATGGTTTGCATTAAAGGCAAGTTGGGGGGAAAAAGATACGGAACCATAAATTTACACTTGTTGGAAACCACAACTGCCAGTATATTGCTCTTTACGGTTTGTCATGGGGAATTTATTTTAATGCGTGTCATTGCGCGTTCGTGGATACAATGTTCTATACATTTAAACGCACACACACACATTTTGCATATAATTCAATTATATCTCGATGTATGGGATTTTATTTGCATCTCTAAAGCACCACAGCAAAGAACAGCAGCGAAAGATAAATATTTTCATGGTAATTTTATTAGTCAAAGAAAGAATCCTACCAAGATCAATGAAGTGTTTTATTCATCCTGGCATGTGCAAGACAGTGACACGCGTCCGCTCCCCGTTAAAACCCAGTCCGACATCACCCGTAGCTGCCAATTAGTGAGTGCGCAACGTTCAAAAATAGATTTGAAGAGGCCTTTTATTTTAAAGCGATGCGTGTGGTGGGTTTATTTACAAGCATGCTCGCTCTGGATGTGCATAAGTCATGTCTGTTTTCATCACTAAAAACGTATTCACGTGATAACAAACGCTAAAGCATCTTTACAAGTCTTTAGAAACGGGTAAAAACAGAAGGGCAGATACTGGAATACTGTGGTTATAGCAACATCAAATCAACACTTTTCTTAAGTTAAGAATGGAGAGAGAATAAACCTTTGCGGGAACAGCAAAAGACATACAAAAGACATGGTTCAAGGTCACTCCAGCTGCTTAAAGTACAATAAAAAGCCAAAAACTAGATCAAATAATCATGGGGCGGGAATCCACAACGTAAGGAATATTTATACAGTTGGGTATATTGAAAAAAAAAGAAAGAAAGGGGGAAACAAATAAGCTGATGAAGTGTCTCTTGCTGGAAAAACTAATTCAGACAGTGTGTTTCCTTCCTTGATAAACCAAAAAAAAAAGACAGTGGTCCTTGTATAAAGGACTTTTCAAGACTTGTGCTGTTCAGAATCACTGGTGCACATGAGGGATCAGCAGATAACAGTAATAATAATAACAACAATAATAATAATACAAATGATGAGAAGCCGGGATGAGGTTGTGTGCTTCACGTAAAGATGGAGAATTCATTAGGTGCTGATATTTGAACCCAGGAAATAAAACATCAAAATGGAATCAAAACAAGTTTTTTTTTTTTTTGTAAGCATGTGTATGTGTGTTGTAAAGTCGTGCTCCTGAGGGCCGCAAACACTCTTCCACACACACACACACACACACACACTGAAGTCCTGTACACAAGTTTGGGGCAGGTGGTCTTCAGCTCCTCGAGCCCCTCTCTACACGGCTCGTCTGCTGGGGTGAGAGAGTCCGGAGCGGTCAGTACATGAGGGGAGGTTTGGAGTAGGGTCTGTTTTCTGGAACCAAGAAGAAAAGAAACTGTTAGTTAGTAATTTAAAAGACTGAAGTGTTTTGCATTGACGTGTTTGTATTATTGTTATATTTATTCATATTTAGATGAGAGGTCCTGGTGAAAGTGGCGGTTTGTGTGATCTTGAACCAGTAGGGGGCACTGTAATGAAACTGGTACATGCTTCAGTCTGTCTCCAAAACGGTCAAGCACAGAAGACGTACAATCTGGGCGTAAGCTACATTCATAAACACACATACTGTACATTAATTACAGACACTAATTAAAATAGGTTAAACAATACAATTATTTATATTAATTAAATATTGAACTGGACAGAAAGTAAAGTTTAGGTATGTTTTTATTTAATATTTATAATTATTTAAGATATTATTTCACTTTCTGTGAACTTATAAACATACTTTTAACATTTAATACATTTAAAATAATTTAAAGAAAATACAATTTTACTGAGGATTTAATTCTGTAGTTTAGAACCAAAACAGTTTTTTCTGTATAGGAAGTGAAAATTGTGTATTTTCAGTTAAGTATGTGAAAATGTGAACCATTCTCAAAGCAAAAAGATGCCAATGGAAATTGATATGGTTTAAAAAAAAAAACAATAAAAAATGTAAGCACATGCTTTCGTTTACAGACATGGGCATAATCACACAATATTTTTTTGTATTATTTTTTTTTTTTACTGGATTTAAACAGTTAAGTTGTATTGAAGTGTGTATGTGCATGTAAAGCACAAAATGCTCTTTCATTAAAAAAAACGTTAAGTAAAACTACTGTATTTTACCAAAAATAATTAGCAATTAATTTTTTTTCTAATCTAAAATTGCTGCAGTGTTTTAAAGAAACTCATCATGAAGACAGGGAAAATATTCTCGAGCGAAACTGGTGAAAGGGAGGAAATGGAGTTTGCGAGTGAGTTTCAGCATCAGATCTCAGCAGGTTGGGAGCGTGAATGATGTTATGTGCAGCCGTAAAGCATGAGATGGCGAGAAGCAGCTGGCGTGGAGGAGCAGGAGCGCTGCCGATGCATGTTAATGGCAGAGGAGGCAGTTCATTAGGGCTGGAGTGCTTTTGCATGTTCAACATGCTGCTTTCTGGAAGCACTGACAGATGAGCTGATATGTGTGTGGGGGCAAACGACACGCTCAGGGGGCATTCAAGGCAATGCCACCCTGTCCACCTGGCATCATCCACCAGTGAACATCCACTAGTCCTTGGTGAACGTGCTAACTGGTATAAACCAAAACCACTTGCTTTAGATTACATTTGGGCAAAATGGCATTCTGTCCTGGGAATCGAAACCCGATTCATACGATTCATTCCAATCTGGGATTGTAAAAGCTGGTCTAGAGCAGTTGTAATCCAATCGAGCGCATGTAAACACTTGATCCCGATTCAAACACAACTGCCCAGTTTGGCGTGATTTCTGAGATGAGATGAAGAAACTAAATTAACTAAGAATGAAATAAACATTTCTACTCCTGTTTTCAGAAGCTCTTTGCAGACTTTGCTTCTAATGGCCTTCGACATTGATGAATTAAACTATACACTAAAATGAATGCGCTTTTTAAAATTGTACCTCCTTGTACAATCGCAGGCAAAAGACAATTTAGACCATACAATAATTCAAACTATAATTATATTAAATGTATATGCCACACAAAAACAAAACTAGGTCGACATAAACACCATTTCATATGCAAGTCAGGGTCATGTTTAGCCAAAAGTGAATGTCTGATGAAAATTTAAAAACCACTTTGGCCAAACCAAAACCAGGCCAAAAGTCAATTTTTCGAGTTTAGGCACCGAAGCCAAAAATTCGTCTGCCTTCTAATTACACACTTGCCAAAATGACTCTCATTAACTTGATTACTTCCTTAGTCTTTCAGTGATATGCCCATATTCATCAATCCAGTTTGTTTTAATCCGATTAAGGCACGATTAGTGTAGCTAAACCAAATTGTTTGTGAACTGAAGCGTTCATGAGCGGACGGTGTTTACGTCAAGAGCGACAGTTTGTTTTTTTGAGCTTTAACAAAACTCTTTCCTTGTCATAGTTTTATACCATTTCACACTATTTCCTGAAAGTGTTCAGCGCTTTGATAGTCTGAGAAGTGCATTTCTATGTCCAGAAGTGTGAATGCTGAATGCGGTGTTGCGCATGACGTCAAGCAGAACACTCGCGTTGTAAACTGTGACGCCTGAATGGTGTTTTGTTGAAGGGAAAGATGGTGTTTAATTGAACATGTGCAATTCATTCACTCTCATTTCAAATTAATATGCAGAAGAGTTAAAGACTTGTTAGCATCTTTCATTAGGCCAAGGTGGGTTGAATTGATATTTAAAGTTCTAGGAATCCTTTGGCATAAAGATAAAAGTTGACACGAGTAGAAACAAGGTAAGGGCAAAAACCCTAAGCTTAAATTATGGCAATTTAGGCAAATTTCAATGGATAAAGATGAAAGTCTCAAAATTGTACTCATTTAAAAGCAGAAAAGAAACCGTATTAATAAGAACAAGTATAAATGTTGAAAAAATGGAAACTTGACTCCCATTCAACATCAATGGGGAAAAAATGGATATTAAGTTGCAGTTACGTTTTCAAAGTATAAAAGTAACGAAGATGAAAAATTACACGTGGACATGCGCTTTAACTTTATTTAAAGAAATGCGCTCAAGCACCATGACTTGTACATCTGATGTGTGATGGAAGAAGAACCAGGCTCGAGCACGAGTAACTGCAGCGAGAGAAGAGGTCACCCCCATGAATCTTTGGATCTCTTGCCCCGTTTGGGGGAAACTTTAAATAGATTCAAGAAGAGGTGAGGGTGGTCCTCCTCTGGGACCTCCTCCCCACTAACGTGCTCCATATTTAACACGGCCTTTCTCTCTTACAGGCCAGCCCCATTTATTCTCTTGTTGTTCTGTCACCGAGACGCGACGCATTAACACTCCCGTGTCTTTATTCTTCTCTACTTACACACCATGATGCCAATTAGCCGTGTGAAAACTAAGGTGCAAGTACACAGCGTTTTGCCAGAAAAACATGGAGAAATGCGGCGTGGTCTCCAGTCAGAAGCTCGACACGGTTTGGCGTCTTAATTACATTTTCACCTCGCCTCGCTCCCTCCAGCGCTCCACACTTCTCTTAATCGGCTTGTAAAATGATGTCACCTTCTTTTGTGTTCAGCATTTTTCTGTTAGCCACTTGTCTTGATTAATCAGAAAAGGCACGGGTCATTGTAATGGTCCAACACGCGAGGAACCTGAGAAAGCGCAAAAAGCTTTTAGTCTGACGAGTGGGATCTCGGCAAGGACAATCAAACTTAATGAAATCAACTGTCACTGCTAAGCTTGCAAAACTGTGAAGTCGGACTTGGGAGAGAAGCTCGGGCTAATTAGATTTTTGCCAGCAGTAATAGATAAACGTGGTGGTGTTCGGAGGGGACGCAGCGGCAGTAGCTGTGGACTATATGGAAGCTTTGGGGCTTTTTGGCCTGGTGACTTTTTGATGGAGTCAACCTGTTCTGGATTATGTTGCAGTCGATATGATACATAATGTTATGTTCAAATGTTACACTTTCAGCTGATGCTTTGATCAGAAGTACCATTACCACAACCCCCCCCCCCCCCTCAAATTTATCTGGCGCAACAGACAATTATTTTATATGTGAACTTAAGCATCTCATTACTTTCTCTGTGTTCTAACTTTCCATAAACCAAATATTCTGGCTAAATACTTTTCTTAACAAAATTTTTTACTTGTTTTAACAAACCCAACTTGTGACTATCACTCGAAGGACAGATACAAAATAATTCAGATAATAAATTCCCCATGTTATTGTATTGAAATTTTATTTTATTTCTTTAAGTGTTGTTTAGCCACTGCAAATAATAAATCTGTTAATTGTATACTTAAAATTCAGTTGGTTATATTTTAACAACGCTGCTTAGCTATTGCCGAGTGTCTCGCCGTACCTTTATTTCTAAAATTGAAAAAATATCAGGGTCACAAGTTCAACAATTTTATAATTTCTACTTAATATCACAATTGTGGTGTTTCTAGAACAGCGTTCGACAGATTATCTAAACTGCTTGGAGTATTTTTATTTATTTTTACTCATATTCATATATAAATATATATCTAACACATATCAGGTATAGTATTATATATTCACTTACAATTAATATGCTTCAAGTATAGTTGAAATATGTTGAATGCGATAAACACAACGCCAACTACTTCATTTTAAGTTTTAAGTATTTGGTCCCTTCAGAATCATCGTATAAATAATGTTCAGGTTCAAAGCAGAACCAGATCGGAAACAACTCGTGCTTCCGTGTCACAAGTTCCTCGTCTCGGGAGATTGAACGAAAGCATGTTAAACTCGATCTCCAGATGTCGGCCGACTGCCCGACAACTGATATATTCCTCTGTGTAGTGTAGTGTAGTTCTGCACGTCTTTGATCTGCGATTTGGTAGATCGGAGTAGCGGTTAAAAGGTAGAGGCTGTGAAACATGAGACAGGCCGCAGATTTAGGGTGAACATCATCTCTGACTCGACATTCTGCCGTGACCCTTTTACACTGTGAATGAACCCCGGGCCCCCTGAAGGACCCAAACACACAGTGAAAGCTTCAGCGCGGCTCCGTTACAGAGCGGCTGTCAAAGCCCGAAGAAAAATGGCCGTCTCTTTATTTGCAGACTGTGAAATTGGCTATGTAGGGAAGAAAACATTCCCTTATTTTCGGCGGAGCACTTTGTAGCCTATTTCCCCCGCATCGCCTGTAAACATATGTATTTATTCACCTTCCCCCAGCCCCACATTTCAATAAGATGTACTGCAGCGGGTCTTTAATTCGCCGTCAGACGTGTTGATAATAGGCTCCATTCATCAAACGCAACTTTTGGCTGGATTTGGGAGGTGGGCTTGTAGAGGAGGAGGAAAGACTGATGGAAGAAGTACAAGGATGAAACCAAACGAGTGCACAAAGTAAAGCGGGGAACATGCGTGTTCACACCTCAGGCTGTAATCTCCTTCTTTCAAGAGCTCGACTTTATTAAAATGGCCAATACAAACTTAGAAAAAATTGATTAGTTGATTGTTTGGGATGAAGGGCATTTGGCCTAGATTGGTGGTCCCCAAAACCAAGGTCGGACCTCTGGACTGGATTCTTGACTTGTTCTTTCTTACGTTTCGTTACAGTAATTCAGTAAAATACAGTAGTTCAGCTCATATTGTGTCTTTTATTTGTAGGTCGTACCTTGTACAGTCGAGTTCTCCTGCTGGTTACCATTATGTTCGGACTTCACTTCTGGAATCACGGCTTCTAAAACCACACAAAAAACCCAGCAGTCATAATTTTTTATTCCATTCTGCGACAGTCGTGGGTTTGGGTTCCATATTGACATATTGGTATCATGACGGCAGTAGTGGAATGCAAGTAAATTAAATTAATTCTTATAAAAACTAAAATGTGAGTAGAAATTTACATTCATAACGTGTGTAAATATTATATTGAAATGTTTCTAAAGTAGCTGCAAATGTTTAATTGGAAGCGGTTACTGCGCACACTAGATAGACTTAATGGTAACATTATTTATACGGATACACAACAATAAAAATCGGCATTTAAATATACAGTTATATTAAAACCATTAGTTTACAATACATTTAGTCACCGGTTTTATCTGGTTTCCTTTTCTAATGACATATTAGCTACTTTCACACACAGAGAATTGCCGGCAAAATTCCCGCCTGCAGTCATGTGTGAATAGGCAAATAAATGTTTTTTCGGCAATTTGCCAGCAAGGGTACCTGTAATGTTCCCGGGAAATTACCGGCGAACTGCCCTGTGTGAACGCAAAAAATATAAGCCCACAGAAGATCAGTACGTGGTGACGTAAACAACTCTGAGCCAATCAAAACATTCTGATGAGGGTCACATGTTCACAGGCACAGCTATTTAAAAGGTGTCGCCACTAAATGTTGTCAACAAAAATACCGGTATTTTGAAAGTGCTGTGTGAAAGGTGGTTACCGGTAAAATGCCGGAATGACAGGGCTTGTGTGAAAGGGGCTGTTGTCACACAAAGTTCCTGGTCCACCAGCTTCGAACCGTTTAACAATGTGTAAAACATAATGAAAATATACTATGTATTTGCACTTGGGGTATAACAATATTTTGTGATTGAACTGTATAAAAAAATAAAGTAGAATGGGAGTTATTGTCGCCGTACAGTTAATGTACAATACCTGTGAATGGGACGCTACGATTTTTGTGATTCAAATACAGTGACGTTGTAGTGCAATACATATTATATTACAATCAAAGGTTATCGTTACAATGTGTTCATTACGTAAAAGGAAATATGTATTTCACCGCTACTGTAAACAGCACAAAGCTGAGGTGAAGCGTTGAGCTGCAGTTGGAAATAATCAAAGCGTTTTACAGATAAACACAGGAAGTGGTTTTATCAGGAAAGAGATGTGACATAACAGCGGACATTCACAATACCGATCTTTTTCTGTCGTTCCTCTGAGATGAAAGGCAGAAACGAAAAGCATTTCTCCTAATGAATTCACATCTAATCAGCCCGGGCCTAAAGATTAAGCCAGCACTCATGAAAACGCTCGCAGATGTTCCACAATGTACCTGTTTTTCCCTTTCCGCTCAAATTCTGCTTCTGTTAAGATATTCCCAATTAGACAAGTGCAATCAAAACAACAGCCAGAGATTAGGAAAAGGCCCCGGCCTTGATAAGAGCGCACAGTCACGGCCTTCATGATAAACATCAGCCTCCATTTCCTCAGTCGCGACTGTGAGCGATGCATTAGCATCATAATCTCACAAACGGAAATACCAATATCATCATCGGTCCAAACAATGTGCGGCGTGAGAAGTTTCCGCCGTCAATGAAATAATAAAAATTGAACATTTTTTTCCACCTTACTTTCCTGCCGTGAGAGCAAACGCCTGATTGGCTGATCTCTGATTCATTTAAATGTCACATTTGAAGCACTGTTTTGCTGCTTTGTTTCTGTGTTTGCAACAATTTCTATCAGATTTTTAGACGAAGCCTTTTTGATGTCGAGTCTCACCGTTGAGACTCATGCGGAGACTTTCAGGAGACGTGGCCTGCTTCAGCGCCTGCTCCACCTGCTCTCTTCTCTTGGACTCAAACTCCAGAGCCTCCTGCAGTTTCCTCTTTGCCTTCTTTTCCTTCTTCAGACGCTTCTGAATGGTGGCTGGACGAGAAAAACAAAGGGCTCAGACAAACTCGATCCACTTCCTTTAAACGTTTTGAGACGTAAAACAGAACACTAGATTGTTCATAGGTAGCCTATGAATGTTTTTGATTAAATATGTTGTATGCCTGTCATTCTGACAAATTACGATGGTTTTTGATATTCAATCAAAAAATGTATTCAAATTCTATTAATATACATTTTATTTTCTGTTTCTGTATATAGCTTTTGTAACACACACACACACACTGTTGTATGATATTGGATTAAATGTTTCATATACAATATATTAATATCACATTATTAAAAAAACGTACATAATAAAAAAATATACATAATACTATGGATGTGTATTTTTTTCTTTCTTAAACACAAGCACGTAATAGTTATTGATGCATACGAAACGCACACTAGCTGTAATTTCTTTAACGGTAGCTTTTAACACCCACAAACACATTTTGGATGATGTTTATCAGAACAATCCCAACAGCTGTATACACACTTTGCACTCCTAAATTTACACACTGCAGAATGTTTTCACACAACCGTCGTCGAACGTGCAAACAAATTCTGTGTGTATGTGGCTTCACGGCAATTAACGGCCTTCTGCAGCTCCGAGTCTGGCAG
Source organism: Paedocypris micromegethes (assembly GCA_028031935.1). NCBI lineage: Eukaryota > Metazoa > Chordata > Actinopteri > Cypriniformes > Paedocypris > Paedocypris micromegethes. The sequence goes on from CM051496.1 coordinate 16,924,653, forward strand.
AAGCGCTCGGAACACGATAAACACGAGTCCCTTCCTCCTCACACCTCTAATTACGTGCCTTTGATTGGCCTAATCATCCAGCACATAACAGTGAGCATTAAAATAACATAAAATGCTGTAACAGCCATGCCTAATAAATTATTGAGGTGTTTGTACATATTGTCGGAGTTGTTATCCAGCTGAATAATTGGCTTAATTTCTTGGCGCAAACGGCAGGAGTTGAATTGGCAGTAAATCCACTAGTGATACGCTTTGGTTGGGTGAGAGCGAAAGAATTGGCGGCGAACACCGGAAGACTTCCACCACTATGCCGGGGTTTTCACGCAGAGCGTTTACTGCTGCTTAAAACGCTTCCCACTTCCAGCTGGAAATGTTGACGTTTGTGACTGCATTTTTCACAATTGCGTTGCGTTACGTTAGTTTTGCATTGTTTAGGATTTGTAAATAGTTTTGCAATTGTTCAAATTCATTTCATTTGAGTTTCAACTGGGATTGATGAATAAATAAAGAAAGAGAGACATCCATCCATAGTGGGGAGTTAACATTCTTACTATTGTTCTTAAGGTTCTACTTTGGTGTTGCTGGTTTGATGTACAGTTGTTACCTCGGCTGTGCAGTTCGGAGGTGAGCTGTCTCTCCAGACTCTCTCTCATCTCTCGTTCTCGGTACAGCTCCATCTTTAACTCTTTGCGTTCCTGCTGCACTTGTTTCTCCTGCACCCGGGCATTATCTACAGCCACCTTCAACAGACCCTGGGCCGCCAACACAACAAAACACACACTCCACTTTAATACACACGTAAAGGCCGCTGCTGGACGCAAGTCAATCGTGTAGCACATGTACCTGGATGTTGGTAAGCAACGTCTCCACTGAAGAGAGGCCATCGGCGAAGAGGAACGGAGCGGGGAAACCTGGAGGAAGAGTCTGGGCGCCCAGAGGAAGCTTCTCAAAGCCTGACTTCTGCATGGGCAGAGATAACGGACCATCGTCTGTTGAACAAAAAGGCAAAGGGGAAATTGAGCGATATTGATTTGCTTGGAAAATAATAAAAGGAAACATGACTAATGACCCATGTGATCAACCCCCATGTCATGGGTTTGATTCCCAGCAAGTGCACAAAGTTGCTTTCATGTAAAACTTCATATAATGCAGTGTAAACAAGTCTGTTTTCCGCATTTTCACAAATTTAAGTTTATTATTTGCAACTTTCTAGAGATGCTACCTGTTTACCCTACTAGAGGTAACTCGCCTAATCCAACTACAGTAGTTTATAAAACTAATCTGACTAGGGGATACTAACACAACTATGTTTAATTACACTAACTGAACAATGGGTAACTACCCTAACCTGACTAGGTGTAACCTAAACCTACTAGGGATAATTAAGGGCCGACTAGGGGACTTTAAATTTAGACGACAATCTCTTCTGTACAGAACAACTATTCTGTTCTGTATTGTTTAACTTTACTGATGTCTCAGACAAGCCATTTCCCACATCTTTGCTTTATCACATTTATTAGTATCAGTCACTATTGTATATTGTTATTTTTTTTTTTTTAAGATTTTAATGATGCGACTGTTTTTTATTTGTATAATACAAGTTCCAGTCTTAGTTTCTACAGTTGTTCCATAATGTTTGCTATACAGAGCGATCAAAATACGTGAGAGAGATGTAATCTCAAAAAAAGCACAGATTTTTAGCATCTATCGGGTCGTCTCACACCAGGTTGATGAACTAGTCCAGTAGAGAGGCATTACATGGGATCGTGATGAACTGGCTGCAATGAAAGCAGGAGCTGACCACACATCCACAAACCCTAGAAATATCACTCAGCGGGGAGAAGATAAACCAAGTGAGCGCTGATGAAACCAAAAGCTGCTGTGCCCAAACCTACAGCCAGCAGTTAATCTCTTACTTCCACCCTCAACGATCCATATTTTACCCACAAGGCCCTGCACACCCCTCCCAGCCCCAACACCAGGCTAAAAAACTCCAGCCCCAGCGCTCCAGCAACAGCAGATAGAACAGAAGCCAGCGCTCGTGATTCACCTCGGCTAATCTGGCCAGGGCCTCTCTCGCCGTGCGTTGACGCGGCCCGTCCAGGCCTCCATACGCAAGACAAATAGGACGGCTGGGGTGGGAATTGTGATGACAGTGTATCACGGGTCACATCGATTTCCCTGACGCGCGCTTTCCCGCGCCCCGGCAGATAACCCTCCACTCCTTTCTGCCCATTGTTCATACCCCACCTGTCCCACCAGCCATAAATTTTCCCCTTCTTCCTCGCCACTGCAAAGGGCATTAAATAAGAGAGAGAGAGAAGGGGGG
>CM051496.1:16926988-16957586 GCA_028031935.1 Paedocypris micromegethes
GATTCGCCCTCCTCCGCCGGGTTGACAGTGTGTGATTAAGTTTTTGGTGCTGGCTGAAAGTGGCGAGCAGATGAAGGTCACACAGATAGAGTGTGAAGAGGAAAGCGTGCAAGAAAAGAGAGGGATAGGGTGAGAAAAGGGTTGAGCGGAAGGGGATGCTGGTGAACGAGAGAGAGTGAGAGAGGTGTAATGTGAACTGTGAGATAAAGCTGGAGGTGAAGAGCACAGAAATGTTTAAGAGCAGTGTATGTGCATCTGAATCCTCTGTGGATTTCATTCCCTGTTGTCGTATTATTATTATTATTACTATCATGTTTTATTTTATTTACATGGACCAGGACAAAAAAAAAAATATCTACCAGAACTGTTAGAACTGTCCCAGCCTTTTTGTAGTTATCAAAATGAACATTACTCAAATTAGTTAAAGCAAGAGGAGTCTGTTCACCAAATTGCTTCGATTCAGACATAGAGAATCATACGGAATCAGAATTTTCAAGGTGATTTGGCCTTCATTATCCATACGCTGATGTTGAGAATGATCAAAAGTGTACTGTGTGAATTTTTGTTTTATGTAGACTTGGCCACGCCTGAAACCCAACAGCCAATCAGAAGTTCGAATGAATAAGCCTGTTACCTGCGACACAAACTCAAGTTGCTCATGGGTTGCGTCATCATTATCTCATTTCAAATGAGATGAGGACGAGAAGAATAGGAAGAGGTTGAGCTTAAAAAAGACATTGTTTTCCAATGACCAATACCAGAACAATTTGAGCTTTACAAAAATTAGATTCAAGAATGAGTCTTGCGTGATCGAGCAGAACATGGTCATAGAAATTCACAGCCAAGTCAAACTTCAAGAAATGCCCAGTGTGACCAATCCGACTGTTATCCAGAGCCGCAAGAATTAAGAGTTATCGAGTGAATGAGAGTCCACATGAGTGCAGAAATCCAAACATGACTTTATAAAACCGTTTTAAACCGCTAAATGTCTTCCTAGCCTATCTGTAGTTCTTACAGGTGAGTCGCGCTCAGTAACTAAAGACTACACATCCCACATGGTGCGGCTCCAGAAAGGAGGTTAATGGCAGCAGGCTTTCAAAGCCCTGCCCTCCTGCTGGCCCTTGCACACCTAATTGCAAGTCCCTTTTAAACGACAGATTTATCTTGCTGCAGCTGCTGATAGTGTTCACTTCAATTCATTTTATTCCATCCAGCAAAGAGGGTGGAAGAGCCCTCGGCCCATGACATTTACAAAGTGCCCTCGTTCTGTCTCTCTTCACTGTAATGTGCACGAGTAATGACACCACGTGCACATCTCTGTGTGTGTGTGTGTGTGTGTGCGCGCATGGTCAAATTTGTTTGTGATGCTGAACGTTATTTGGAAAAAATGTGCTTTTGCAAATGTACAGTATACCATTTTCAGAGATGGAAACATTGCAGAAACTAACAAAAAAGACATGAAGCACAGAACAAAACATACACACACACATCCGTCCGTTCAACCCTACATAACACACCAGTCAAGAGTACAAAGTGAACAAACAGATAAATAAATAAACTAACAAAATAAAGGAAAGTGCTCTTTTCTTTTAACTGACCAGGGCAATCAATAATTCATTTTTCAGACCTTTTATTTGCCGTCCCCTAAAAATAAGGACAATATGAAATGAAGAAAAAGCTTTCTTACCCTTTGCAAACAAAGAATCTGGCAAACCTCTGGGGTAAGAATATAAAACAAAAGACGGAAAGAAAACTTTTCTTGAAATCAAGGCCATTTCAGTTGCAAAAAACGGTTTGATCAATTTGATTGTTGAGCAAAACTTCTATGAATTTGAAATAAAACGATCTTTTAATCTACGTTTATTCTGCGTTTCAGTAAGTGAACTAGGTTGGGAGTAATCACTTCAACAGCATTAACTAGGGCTTACTTATCAATATCAATACATTTAAATATTACTTATATGAATGTACAACAATCAGTGCCTTAATTATTTTTAGGCTGTGCTTCTAGAATGTAATCCCTAAAGAGGACTCAAATCTTGCTTCCAAAGCAGAACATTACACTTAATAGACAAGTGAAGGATAGCGGCGTAATGAGGACGCGTCCTGTGACCTCACAAACCAACCATTAAACTACTAACTGCTTTTGTGGTGATTTTCCCAAACCACTTCAGTGGCACTTCTTTTCATTTTCATTTATTATCACTTTAATGAAACAAATTGTGGATGCTGTCCTTGAGGACAACTCAACTCACTTTATTTATAAAGCCCTTTTAACAGCCTTGGCTGACCAAAGTGCTGTACATTAGCTAGTTTAGTCATTTAAAATGAGCTAATTTTGAATTAGCAAATTTTTTCATTTGTACTTTAAAACCGTAGTCACAATAATTTTTGCACCACTTCTTTTGAGATGAACACAAGATAATTACATGTCGGGCAGTTGGTTACATGTCAGGCAGTTGAGGGAAAAACTAGTTGGGGAACGTGCCTCAACTTCCTCGAACTTTAACTTTTCACCTCAGGAGGATTTTCTGTCAGACAAATTTTGACATAACATTTGCTTTGTTAATAAACCATTTCTTCATCGTTCCATATGGATGAACAGATGCCGGGGACATGAGAGAGGGGGGAAAAGTCACTATCTCTGTGCCTTTAACCCCAATATGATTTCCTTGCCCCCACGCACTTGTTAGTGTTTATTTTGTACACATGTCGTTGTGGGACGCCTTCTGAATATTCAAAGGCAGCCAATTAGGGGCTAATTTATTGCCCGTCTAGCGCTTTGTGTTTGTCAGGTACGGGTACATGATCGCTCTCACGCAAACACACAGATATAGGTTTGTTTACAGAAAGATTTTCATGGGAAGATCAAGGCGCACAACTAATCACCATAATTGCCGGAGTAAATGTTAAAAGATGGGCAACTGCTAATTATTTGAGGTTGTTTTGAATCGTGAGCTCTTTTTTTTTTTTTTAGCACTATGCTAATAATGTCATGAGCGGGAAATGAAACAATTGTGACAAGTGTGTAACAGCACAGCTGGGAATTTATGTTTTAAATTCAGCAGAACCTTGTTTGTTGGTGTTGTTAGATTTCACATCCTTGCAAGAAAGATGAATTTCTGCAGGGGAAAAAAAAACTAAAACCAGGTTAGAGCGGGCAAATACTACAGGCACTTTGTCAGGCTGCCTGAATCTGTATTTCAACAAATGGGAAAATCTATTATAAAGTCAATTTTCATCAACTTTAAAAATCCAAGGAAGCATTTAAAAAGTTTGCATTTGTTAGTAATTATACAATTTTAAAAACAATACATTGTAATTAAATTAATTTAATGAAGCTGCCTATGAATTAAAATGTGTTTTCTGAATGACTATCTTTACTGTAGCTGAGAAGAACCTGAATATCAACTCCAATGTGACAAGTTTGAATCCCAGATATTTGAATTAAATGAACTCGATTACAATATTGCAAGTGTGATTAATTTGTTTTTAAAGTATTTTATGCATTTAGATGATATAGCAGCAGATGCAAGAAAAACACAGACAAAAGTTGAAAAAACTAAAAAGTTTGGAGCTGAACATTTTCTGAGGTTGAACACACAGACTCTCAGTGGAGAGAATAATTGAGGTGTAGAGAAAAATAAAAAGAAATGAGGGACAGATCACCCCTCTGCCAGTTAGACATTTATTCCCAACAAGATGGCAGTGTTTGACAGCAGGCGTCAGGGGAGCGCTAAAGCACGGGGATACAAACGCCTGAGCTGGTATTTATAGCTGTGGGACACGGTCCAATCAGACGAGCCTCGTGAGTAATGAGACGCTCTTACAGAAACCTCTCAGATTGGGAGGCACAGGTGAACCACTGTTAGCAGTTTGGAGACAATCCCAAATTGGAATCTCTGAGCAGGAGAATTGAAATAAAGTAATTTTCAAATAATTTTACAAGCAATGACCTAATCCAAATGTCAAAATCAATTAATAGAACAATTAAAAGTAAATATCTTATATTTTCTTCTCACTTGAGCACACAAATGAAAGAATATTATTTCAACAATTGTTTTTCTTTTTTTTTTTCTTTTTTTTACACATTTGATTGGTTCTACGAATATTATTATGATAAATAAAAAAAATTACCAATCTGAAGCAAATGACTATAATTCAAAACTATAAAAATTTCTTTGAAGCTGTTGAAGAATCAAGGGCCATTGTCACAAAACAAAAGACTCCAGTCACTTTGAAACACAAAACAAAAAAAAAAAACAGAAACCCAATAGTTTAGTCACTGGTACTGTAAAGACTGTACAAGTCCATCCCAAAAAACACAACAACAAAATTCTCGAAAACTTCCGGACTGGCTGTTTACCGCGAATGCCATTAGCCACAGTCAAAGCGAGCGATGGAACATTCCCCATCACTTCTTAATTTTGTTCTTTGACTTCAAATAATTCTCAGGGGTTACACTTCCAAACCTCCAGGTCCACAGGGCCCCTGATTCACAAGAGCGCTGAATAACAAGCTACATTAAAACCAGGCCCCCAGAAGGAAATGCACAAAGCACTTAATGAGCTCAAGCAAAGCAAAGAGCCCATGTTCGTTAGTTCACCCCCACGATACATACGTATACACAGCCAAGATGAAAGCAGGACAATAAAAAGCCAAAGGAGTTATGGGTTGAAAGAGGAAGTGAATGAGAGGGTATTAGTGTATATTACATTTTAACAGCCATATGCAGGCTGAACCGCAGAACAAGTCTGGGCTGTTGGGAAGATGGAGGTTGCGGGGAATGTAAATAAAGGACGGCTTGGGCCTAAAGAGGGTAATGAGACCCATAAATGTGGCACAGCGCTAATCTTTGCACCGTCAGGCTTGCAGTATGGAATCGGACAAATGCAATCTTTCATGAACGTGTCTGATGCGCCGGGATTTATCAGTTTTTATTGGTTATAAACCGTTCAGCTCATCCTTCTTAATTTTCCGGCATTTTAGAATTCCTTATCTATGCTATTTAAAAAATAACGATGGTCATCGCAGAAGATCTTTTACTTATGTCCGAATGTTTAATCTAGACAAAATGTCTTGTTATAATCCTGCTAACAAATGTAATATTTGTAAAATATAGTTAACTGAGTGGCCACAGATTATTTTAGTTTGATTCTGTATAGTAGCAGGCAAACAGAAAACTTCAGTCGGAAAAATGTTCCAGGAACCTTGAGATAGTTTATAACTTGCCAAAAATGGTCCAATTTCAAGTTGCGTCAATGCCTAATAAAAAATAAACATCCACCTCAAAAATTACCGTAATTACCAAAAATTACCATATTTACTCGCTTATAAGTCAATCCGCTCATACTTGGGTAAATATGGTATGTAATATTATACAGTAATCAAAGTGTTAACATACAGAGTCATCATCAATTGCTAATGCGAGATAACAAATACAAATTAATATGCAAACACAGTTAAAGAAAATAAACACTAAATATAAAATCTATAACAATGTGCCAGTGAACATGTATTGATTATTTATTAATTAAACTCATTATCATTATATCTGTTGAGATCTTTCCACTAAACTAAACATGTCTCTTGTTCGATTTCAACACTAACAAGCTTAACTGACACACAACTCTCGCTTCAGCAAGTGCAAAACTTTTTATTAACTGCGCGGAAAAAAAGGAGGATCGCAACACGTAGGAGACCCGAGAAACCGTCAATTTAAGAGAACAAATACACCTGCAAATAAACAAGAAGGTAAACAAACTAGAAAAGAGGCCAGGCTGCGGTTTCCTGGCACTTCAGAATAGAGTCTAATGAATATGGGTACACGTAATGAGCCTTAATGAGAGTTTCCTTCTACCCCAATTAGCATGTGAAGAGTAGTAGGTGGAATACTCAATGAGACGAATACTGGGTCAACAGCGCAGGCCGCAACCTGCACACCGGACCTGCCCAAGAAGTCGTCTCACGAGACTCACGAAACATGTCAGACGTCAGCATCTGGCGAGCTGAGGTTCATCATTATTCTTCTGTGTTATTATTATTATCGATATATTTCACAAATTCCTTAAGTTTGTTGAGGGAAACTCAAACAACGCAGGATAATTCTCCACCGGTTTCACTTCTTTTGTCTTGTGCGAATTTTGGCCGTTTGAAAATGTTTTTGGCTAGTTGTTCCTGTGCTTATTTTGAGTTTCTTGGTTTTAAAGAAATGTTTTAATAAACCTTGTCTGAAGCTTTATTTCAGAGATTTTCAATCCATCTTCAGCTTGTAAGTTTTAATAAATACAAATAAAATTACTTATTGCTGCAAAGAAAATATTGAATTAATATTTTCAAATCAAATCAAAATCTCAATTTAAAAAATACTTATTAATTACCTAATAGTAGTTACTATTTAGATCCAAATAGTGACTTTCAATTTTTGCATTGTCGTACGGCTATATTTTTGCATTCGATACATTTGAAAGTTCAACATAATATAGAAAAAAAAACTGATTTTGTTTCTATGAGTTACATCTTGAAGTCTATTTAAATTACATTTTTATTGATGATCAAAACTCAATGAGTTCCTTAATTTGTCAAAAAACCATTGATACATCTCCTGCGTAAATACATCAATTCACCAATAGTGAGGGTTCCATTCCCCTGAAAAGCTTGTAGAAGTAAGCATCTAGCAAACGGAGTAAACTAGCGGCATCTCTGAGACTGGAGGCAGAATTGTGATGTGAGAGTGACTCTGCACAGGAGACCGCACAAGCCTGAGAGACAAAAACCTGTTCCCTCTCTTCCCCCAGAACCAGAGCAGAACACGAGCACCTGTCCTCTCTTCACAGAAGAGAGAGAGAGAGAGAGAGAGAGAGAGAGAGAGAGAGAGAAAAGATAGAGCGCACATCATTTATCACTTGTGTTTCTCGTCCAAAAATGTCTCTTTTGTGGGGTGACTTTCATCCGTGCTCACCTTGCCCCAAATTGCTAACAGTTTACTTTTTCTTCCCGACGTGCCATTGATTTTCCCGGCCTGAACTCATCCGGGTTGTTAACACGAAGAGAAACATGGCGAGCCACGAGCGGACCCTCAAACCCTCCAGCCTGAGCGCTCTTCAGGGCCGCTGGGGCCCCACAAAGGCTCTTGGTTTAATTAAACCATCACAAACATGCTTAGAACAGCAATCAAGCTAATGATCAAAAAGGCTCTTCAAAGCCAGCCGATGGTCCCATTTGCGCATATCTGAAGCGCTTTTTGAATAAACAAAAAAAAAAGAAACCCAAAAAAACACGTAGCTCGCATTTGCAGGGACCGGTCGCCGACTTGGAACCAGCCAGCAACCTTTCACGCTTGTTTTGGGTTGCTTTCCAGCGCGTTTATCTCAAAGGGCGAAACAATGGCGCACATTTCTATCAGAAATCATTACAGGCCATTTCAAATCATTTCCGCGCAGCTAATTTCATAATAGCAGAGGGAAACATTGATTGTAACCAGATGCTACAAATCTAGACGGGACGAAGCAATTATACTGCACATAATCTCAGGCAAACCAATGCTCCATCTCCCTTTAACCACACACACACACGGTAAGTTATTTTATAGCCAGAGTGCTTCCCATCAGGTTAACCCAAAGTCATTAGCACAATATCAGTTTGACCAAGTTAGCTAAAGCTTCCACGCTACAGATCAATCTGTGGTGTCGTAGATTTGCACTTACAACTTACGAAATTGTGTTATTGATACTAGGAACATACACACTTATCCAAAACAAAGGCAAAAATGACCCGGATTTTCCCTTCTGTTGGCATTCTACCAGGCCTGAGTGAGGAGCGGAAGAGAGGAGGAATGATTTATGGAGAGCCGGAGAGCGGGTTCACTTGCTAAAGTCCCGTGGAAACACAGTGCTCTGGCCCCGGGCATCACCATTCATCACCACGCAGCTTTACGTCACTTTGTTTATCATCACGGACACACATACACAGCAGGGCCGAGCAGTGCTTAGAATTCACTGGCCCAAAAAACACCAGCCCTTTCTGACCAACCTGTGAAGAATCGTCCAGTCACCTTCGTCTAATCTGTGAAATCTTGGTACAGTGGTAGCCCCACTTACGAATGTCCCAGATAACGAAAATCCCAAGTAACGAAATGCGTCGCCAAAAAATGTTGTCTCGAGTTCCAAAATACTTTTGCTATACGAAAGAAGCTGGTCTTTTTCTTAACAGCATCCATGGAGATGAGTCTCCTTTGCACCTCAATCTTCTTTGCACATCAAATAAATGAGAAACAACAAAAACAGTAGTTAGTTTCAGAGACCTTGTTTCCAAAATGGCGATGTTTTTTTTTTTAACCGTGGAGCCGCTACTGAAATCTCAGGGATTTGCATGACGTCATTTCAAGCTGAGTGAGACTGTTCATATATAATTATATACTGTACCTTTATAAGCATCTGCCAAAGGGAAAACTAAAAAACTGTAACATGTTTTTATTACATTTATTACAAATATTTATTAATTATAACAACATTTCTGTCTGAATTTATGAAGTCATGGCACGGATAACGTGTGCACGAGGTCAAGGTGCAAATTAAAAGTCTGCAATAAATTCTACAATGTTAAAATATATAAAAACTTATACAAATGGATCAATTTGATATTATTAAACCTTCTCAAAACCCTTCATTAAAACAAGGATGCCATGACAGCAAATATAATGTCTTAGAAACGTGCAAGAATCACAGTGACACTTGGGACAATGAAACTTGCATCAAAAAAGGGAATTTTGAAAAAAAAAAAAAGCCAGCTCATTGTTAATAAATATAGAAACCCTCAAAAGAAGAAAGAGGTATTTTAGTCACACAAACAAAAATGTGTGTATGTGTGTGTGTGTAGGATTTTGAATAGAAGTAAATTATGGGACCCCAACTATCATACAAATGCAAGTTGGAGTGTGTGCCAATGCATACTGAAAAAATACATTGACAGACACAGTAAATAGTCTTCTAAAAATAAGAGCTGGAAAAATTTGGAATAAATAATAAACAAACATAAGACTTAACATTAGAAAATTTGAGTGTAACTGTAGCAATGATGCGCGAGGTCCAACGCTACCACATTCAAACGCAGGAGCCCGTTTCTATGGGATCAATTTAGTGCCAAAAAGATTCGCGAGCGTGAAACCTCGAAGCGAGCGAGCGCAACTCGATTTAGCTTGAAACGAGCGCGCACAACCTGTGAAGTGAGTGCGCGCTGCTTGAACTGAGCGCGCACGTGCTTGAACAGAGGGCGACCAATGTGTGAACTGAGCGCGCGCTGAATCTTGCTCAGTTCTCGTCTGCGCGCCTACAAATCTTTATGGCACAATTTTTACTCGTTGTTCTGATTGGTCAAAGCGAACCAATCGTGGAGCAGCCCACCGCCATTGTCCCGCCCACCGTGACAGGTCTTAAAATTCAAATCGGCTAAAGAATTAACATTTATTCCTTCGCGGCCACTAGTCATAAAACATTTCTGAAGAGTCTCAACAAATCTACTTAGACTAGTCACATTGCTCGATAGACTCACATTGAAAAGTATTGGAAGATATAAAGATTTGAAGATATATAAGTTTCTCCTAGTCACAATTGAATTGAAGACATCTCAAATTACTTTAGAGATATCTACTATTACATATAGAGATGTCAAATCAAATCACTTTATTATGACATCACCGTGTGAGCCGTGGAGAGTGAAAAGCTTGATGGAAACTCGCACAAGCAGCTTAATTGTGGGTGCTTATACTAGCGTAAATGTATGCCTACTAATTTTAATCTTCAAATATATTGTTACTAGTGATAATACATGTGTACAAGTAGTAAAATTATTAAATATATCTCTAAATATGTATGACTAGTCATAAAGATATATCCGAATGCATTTAAATAAAGATATCTAAAAATATGTAAAACCTATTTTGACAAGTCAATAACATTTTAAGATAAATTTAGTTTGATTTATAACTATAGTCGATTTATTTTTAAAGATATCTTCAAATGATATAGTTGTATCTGTGAATGCTGTTCTTTGTTTCCAACTTTATAGATATCTCCAAATGTAGTTGTGACTAATCAGACCTTGATTACAAATATATGCAATTGTTATTCTGACTAGGAGAATACATTTTAGGATATAGTAGAATACTATTTTAAAAAGATAACGAGCCTGCACTATTGCTCTGCAAAAGTAAGACGTATTTGTTGCTTTAATCTTTCAGGACCTGTCACGGTGGGGGTGGGCGGGACAATGGCGGTGGGCTGCTCCACGATTGGTTCGCTTTGACCAATCAGAACAACGAGTAAAAATTGTGCCATAAAGATTTGTAGGCGCGCAGACGAGAACTGAGCAAGATTCAAGCGCGCGCGCGCTCAGTTCACACGTTGCGCGCGCTCAGTTCAAGCAGCGCGCACTCACTTCACAGGTTGTGCGCGCTTGTTTCAAGCTAAATCGAGTTGCGCTAGCTCGCTTCGAGGTTTCACGCTCGCGAATCTTTTTGGCAGTAAATTGATCCCATACGTTTCTTTCAAGGATTTCTAGCGAGCAGGCGCAGAACAGGCCGTGAATATGAACTTCATACATACATGTTCCGTTAAGCTCCTAATGAAGTCATTAATTAAAGCAGTTCGGCGACGGTGATTTACTGCCGGTCCAAACCGACGGGGTGTAAATTTAACTAATGAGCTTTGCTTAGTGTTGCAATGTTGCATGTGATTTCCGTGCACTCTGCAGTTCAAGTGACACCCTTTATGAGCTGCGATTTATCGTATATGAAGCATTTAACGCTTTCTGATGGACCCTGATACTTATGATGATGTAGTGCGAGGCAGGAGACTGAAGGGAAGCAGCGACTGACCTTTCTCTTTCAGGATTTTCTTCATGCTGAGGTCTTGTTCTGTCAGCTCTCCATCGGCGGGGTTCAGAACTGCGGGTTTGTGATGGAGAGAGAGGACGCATTAAAAAGACATTAATGGTAATGATAATCAGTAGCCGTTTTGTATAATAAACACACATTTTTATTTCACTTCCTGAAAGTAAGACCTAGTCAGGAGCATGTGTCCGAACCAGTGGAGTGTAAACCATTAACGGATTGCTCAGTTCATGACGTGCTATGGCTTGGCTTTAAGCACAACGGTTTCTTGTGCTACGTTAACCAGCTCATTATTCAGTTCCTAATGAAAATGGAAAGAGAAACGGAACTCAATCACCATTGGGAACGATTCAGGTGTTGAATCTGGCCCCATGTTGAATGAAAACACGGACGGAAAACAAACACTCTTTATATTCAGTGTTTTAGCCGTTTAACACTGATCGTGCAGAGAAGACAACGTTTTCCCTGTCATTATAAATATGGAACATTGCGCATGTTTTTTTTTTTTGGTGTTTACTTGAGTGACTGCGCTCCCAAACTTGCTTTTTTGTTTTTGTTTTCTCAAATTCACAACTGTATTTAACAGAAAAAGAACAACTACTGTAGTCCCTAAAAACACTTCCTAAAAATAAGACCTAGGGCTTCTTCAGAGTCAAATAATGTTTCATGATAACACAGTACAATACATTTGTCAAATAACCAGGAACATGAGGTTCCGGACTAATCTAAGGGCCACAGAGATCAGCTATAGTAATAATAACTTTTATTAACGAGGCCCAAACGTTTTTTAAAGAGCCCAAAACTGCTAGTAAGTTAGACAACATTGCTAATTAGCTAGCTTTTAATCTACATTTCCAGCTGACACACAACAACATTGTGTTTTTTCACTTTGTGATGAATTGAGTGGGAATAATAAAGGTATTATCTATTCTATTCTATTGCTAGCAAAGATGTTTTTTTTTATCAAAACTAATTCCTGTGTTGTCCTAGAACTAAAATCAATCTCCATTACAGTTCATTATTATAATTATAAAAGTTATTCTTGTAGTTAATGTCATGTCAATGTCTATTTTAGCAATTGTAGCCTAGTGCTAATGCTATCATCTAACCATCCATTAATAACACCATCTTCAGATAGGATCAGCTTCTGATGTTGAACAGTGACACTTGAACTAAATATAGCATCCTTTTACTTGAGTAGACAAAAGAATCTAGCTTGTCACGTGTGAGTCTGGACATGAGAGTACGTGAGCTGTTGTGGTACTGACCCAGGCGCTCCGGGCTCTGTGTGTGAGGGTTAGGTGAGCTGGACACACTGCTGCTGGGGTGAGAAGAGGGCTGTGACCCGGGGCGCGGGGCTTCCTCCAGAGACGGAGTGGGAGATGGACTGTCCTGCACACACTCCTGCAACACACACTTGTTATCAGAAGGGTTCTGTCTGACACACCACACACACCACCAAGTCGTAAAGTAAACGTTGGCTGCTTCCAATATCAATTGTATTATTTAATCATTTTTAAATAAAAATGTTAATGTAAAATTCATTTAACATTTCAATAGTAGCTGTTAAGAAGTTTGAAGTTCACAAGTGTCGCACATCTTGGATTTTAGTTTTTGTATATTATATAGTATATTTTATTAAAAATGCTCATAGGTTCTTTTTCCATATGCTTTGTTCATTTACAACAATTTAAAAACTATTTAAACAAAGTAAAAACCTTTATTAGTCCCACAATTAGAAAATTGCATAAAGGTGGGACAAATAAAAGGTATTTACATTTAAAATGTACAATTATAATATTAAAATTCATTGTTAAAATAAAGATTTTTTTTATCCGTTATGATAAAAAATACTTTTTTTGATGATCCATATACAGTAGGAATTGTGACAGAACTTCCGACTCCATACTGTGGGTCTTCTGTCTTCTTTGAGTGTTTGTCTATGTTTGGCGTCTGCCACTTTTTTTTTCTCTTTCATATTTCCAAACAAAAGATTACAAATCACAGAATGATAACGTCACATCTTCTTCTGCTGCTTGAGAGCGTCTCCAGAGAACCTCTCGGCTATTCAAGATCAATCGCTTCACAATCTGGACTCTCGATTAGTTTTTCTTTTTTTCACTTGAAATGAATCATAGATGAACATCCTGCTTTGTGAAAGTTTCCTGTGTGCGGCAGGCAGTGGATATCCACGTTAAAGTGTGTTACTGTGCTGCCTCCGGCTCTTCTGCCGCTCGCAGTAACACACAAACGTCCTCGCCGCTCAGTAAATTGACTTGAGCTCTTTGGTCTCAGGGGGAACATGGCAGCGAGATAACAGATAGTGTTTGTCTTGAAAGTCTGCGTTTAATATTTCCTTACACGCTCCGCATGGACCCAGCACATTTATTCTATTACTCCTCCTCCGAGTGTTTTCTTTATATCAAACTGTGGCACGGAGGAAATGAAGATAGTTCGGTACACAGTGAGGCGGAGCGTTGTGATCAAGTACTGCTACCTTGATGACTGAGGAACCCGCTCTGGACAGGGGGCTGTGCATCTGAGCGGCGGCCGCCATGTTGGCGATGGTGTTCAGGTGGTTCATCTGGTTCATCGCCATTGCTACGGAGGCGGGCGGCAGACTGACCGGAAGCAGAGGGTGTGGCATCATCATGAACGGCAGGTCCAGTCCTAAAACACACACACATAAGTAAATGCACATTGTCTTGGAGCTAAAATGTGCATGTGAATATTGTATATTGAAGAACCAACTCAGTCCACACACAATAATTGTCTTGACTGTCTTTTTCCCCCCACAAAAAAAGTCTATCCATCTATCCATCCATTCTAGTTTTATACCCATTCATCCATCCTATTCATTCATCCATCCTTTTATACCCATTCATACCCATTCATCCATCCTTCCCAATTTCGTTGTAACCTTGTGTCGCAATGACAATAAAGGCATTCTATTCTATTCTATTCTAATTCTATCTATCTATTAAAAGTGGAGATGGAGAGAAAGGAAGCGTGTGAAGGGACGACTCACGGTTAGCCAGGAGATGACTCTGCTGTAGGGAGGAGAGGTGTGAGCCTGACAGGCCGTGCTGGGACAGGCCAGTGTGAGCCAGACCGTGCTGGGCCCCAGAGGATGGGGGAGACTGGAGCTTCTCTTTATCCCAGGACGACTCGCTCCCACCTGGCGAGGAAGTGGAGAGGAAGTCAGTCAAAACTGGAGTTGGGTTGCTAGGGGTCTGTGAGGCTTGATGAAATATATCAGCAACGATTGAAACGAAAACATACATACATGTTCACTGGTAGTTATTGCATTTCACTACAGACACACTAAAATTAGAATTGAAATGGTTTACAATATTTATTTGTTTAACAAGAAACAGTAAAATATTTTTTGTGTGTGTCACCTTAAGACATGCTGATGATTTCCCAAAGAGCAGCTCAACTATTACATTTCAGGGAATTTGTAAAATCACCAAATATAAATCAATCAAATATAGCTAGACAAACAACACATAAGTATCAATATAATGTCAATTCACAGGTGCATTGCTAAGTCACTTATCAGATAAAGAGTTCCATTATTGTTCTTGTAGAAAAATGATTAATTGTGCAGTCCTTATTAAAGTATGTGTGTGTGTAGTTACAATGTTTCTTGGCTTCGTCGCTGTCCACTGTTGTTGCAGATTTCACTGCTGAACCGTTGTTAATTTTGTTAGTTTTGTTGTTGCTACGGTTACAGCTGTTTCCATTTGGTGGTGTCCCCATAGACAGCTATTCAAAAAAAGGGATTTACAAACACCAAAAACTCAACCAAAATAATACATTTTATTTAAAAAACAAAAGATGCTTCAGTGTTTTGATTTGTTTAAAAGTTTTGTTCAGTGTTCACGAACAAGCTTTAAAGCCAAGTTTGCGGATATGAAAGTGGACAGAAACAAATAGGACATCGTAAGTGAGCCTTTAACTGTTTTGTGAAAGGAAAAGATGTTGTTCTAAACCCATGATGATCTCTCCATCCACCTTCGACCCTGAACCCAAAAGAGTAAATCTTCATCCATCACCCTGAGCTGGTTCCAGAACAGGTGACTTCTGGGAATTCCTCTCGGCAAATGAAATGCAGCAGAAAATGGAGCTGCAAAGTGCCGTAAAACAACTTAAGTAGAATGAGGAATGAGAGAAAGAAAGCAGAGCAGGGAGGAAATCATCATCTAATTCTGCCTAATAAGCAGCGGAGGTCCTGCGAGTGATCCAGCAGATGGTGTTTTTGCAACAGATTGCAGTGAGTGATTCTTTTAATAATAATAGGAATTAAAATCTCTCTCTGTAGGACGTGGGGGCGCCGATCATCGGGGAGCCGTTTGAATGAGCGGGTAGAAACAGACTGATGAAGTAATGACTGTGCCCGAACACCTGAGGCCAAACACAAACCAAACAGACCTGACGTCTGACATCAACACGCCATCCAGAAGTGATGCGCGCTGTCTAATGACGTACTAATTGCACGGAAAGAGATTTTGAACGTATTCTGGAGTCATTTGCGAGGCCCGTCAGAGCGTAACGAGACAAGGATCACTTCTACCGTCCATCATCTTTGTGTTGATACTCAAGGTCAAAGATCAAACCACAAGAACGTCAGCTTTTGGAACCTTCAAGGACTTTCACCCCTGGAGGATGAAGCCAGATCCCACGGTTTATGTGACGTCACTCGCTCAAGCTGAGCTTCAGACGTCCAGTCCAAATTCAACAGCAAGACCAAAAACCCCAAAGTTGACCGTTTTTATTTAACATTATTACTTCATAATAACAACAACCTTGATTTGTTACTTTGTTTAATTATAATAATCCATCATAATAATGAATCATAGCACCTTTAATTTGTTACCACGTAACGATGTGGATAAATTGATGATGAAATAATCAATATAAAAAATGTAAAAGTAAACTACAACTAGTTTCGTTAACTTGAGCAAATGAAAACATATCAAACACAATAAAAATATTATAAACTATATTTTTATATTTCATATTATTTTCAATTTCCTTGCAGATTTAACTTTCTCGCTTCCAAACTGTACAGTTTTTCCATAAATTACACGATTCTCTTGGCTGTTGGAGTTTTCCGGTCACACGGTCACTCCATTGTTCAGTCGACGTGACATGTATATTACTGTAAATTTAAACAAAAAATGTTTGTTGTTATTTTTTTCTTGTTCTGTTGTTTAAGTATGGCACATTTGGGTTTCTTTATTTTAGTCTGATCTTTGTTTATTTGTTAATTTATCATTACAGTGTTCGAAATATTAAACAATAAATCATGACGTATTTATCTAGTGTGTGGGTGTGTGACAATTACTTCCATTTCAAAAGGGACTAGATCTTTTTTTTTGCAGATATTGATACGAATAATCTGTCAGGTCTGATCTGCTGAACAAAGATCGGCCAGTGAAGAGACCAGAACGTCTCTATCGCACTTCTGGAGCTTCGTTTCTCAGTTGCACCATTGACTGATGACCTCTGAGACCGGCTGACGGCTGTGGAGTGTGGAGATCTGGTGCTGATGGCACATTTGGGTTCCGTCCAAAAGCTTCTCCAGTTTGGGCAGCTAAAGTAATTAGCCTAAGAGTGAAGCTAGCCTGTAGAGATGAAGGAAGCAGGAGAGATGGAGAGCGTCTGTGACGTGAGCGCTAACCGTCTTCTGTCTTCGGCTCATGCTAACTGAAGACTTCCTTCACTTCCTGTCAAGCTTCTGGTTCTCTGACCGGACTCGTGCTGAGAGCTACACACTCCCTGACTCGGCTTACGTGATGGGAAATAACATGTGATGAAAGGATACGCTTTACAAAACTGACCACAAAAACAGAAGACAATAGAAAGACAGATGAATGGAAGGTGTAAATCTTTTAACCCCCGGAGGACCAAGCAAAACTGAGCAGATCCCTCGGTTTACATCATTCACTCAAGCTGAGCATTATTACTGTTTGTGTTATTGTGACATCAGAATAAATAACAACAAAAAGCTTAACTTGTTGCTTTCTAATGAGGGAAAACAATGTAGCTTCGTTTTATAAAAACTTAGTAAAAAGTGCAATTAGGTTTGTTTACTTGTTTACAGAAAACAATCAAAATGTATTTCAAATATTTCATTTTTTTACATTTCTCGCTCCCAAACCACCGCAGTTTCTCCGTCAATGACGCGATTCTCTTCACTGTTTTGTATTAGCTCTCGAGTGCATGACACTATATGTTCATTCATATTACAAAAGGTTTTTTTGATACATTTCTATTGCTCAAATATTTAGATTTTGGTCTGTTCTTAGTTCATTCATAATTTAGTTTATTAAGTCTTATGTGTGTGCGTGTGTGAGTGTGTGTCTGTGTGTGTGTGCGCGCGTGTGCAATAAAGGTCATGACCACTTAAACAAATGCACAGATTTATGTGTAGCAATAAAAAATACTATTTGTGTTAAATAACAATTTAGAAAACAAATCTAATTCGTGTGAATCCCGTTTAAAGTTACGGAATAATTCCTTAAGTTCTAAGAGAATTTTCACTGCCAATTATGTTGCATGGCTAATTAGATTCATCGATTTCTCAATGGACTTTTTTTGGAACTAGCCTTTATGTTTGGTCACATTTATTCCATCCGTTTTCGACACCTACAATACACGCAACCATGGCTATGGGGAGACGCTTGGCGCGCTGGAAGGGTCGGCACGGGACGCTTCAACTAAAGACACTGGATTTGCACAGGTGCGCTGGTTTTGAGCGTTTTTAAGCAATCGGATCCATTTTGTCTGTTTATTATAAACAAGTGTAGATGAAAAAAAGTGTAAATGCAGTTCCAGACTGGACGTGTGTTTGCCTTCAGTCCTGTCTGAAGATTAACAGATTCTGAGATTTTGGTTCTATTTTGACATTAGCCTCAGTTAGCATTTAATTAGCAATGCTTTATTATAGTTGTATTTCTCACTAGGGTGAAATTTCTCACATAGCTGAAAAACAAAACTCGCTCTATCACAATAGAATATTTATACATACTAACTAGTCAATATTTCCGATATCCAGCTACTCTGGGGGGGGGGGCAAAGAGAGAGAGAGTCTTCTTAACCACTGAAGTTGACTGTTTGTTGGCCAATCAGACTCACCATCTGCTTTCACCTACAGACTCCCACTGTTTCTGCCCGGAGACTCCAGTAACACGACACTGTGAAGTGCATTAGTCCTGAGATCAACACTGTGGCTTCTTATAGGATTCCTAATAGAATATTGTCCTGAAATCAACACCAATCCAAACTTGAGCAATTGGACAAGGATTATTCCGGAATTCTGGGTGTGCAATCTGGACCAGTGATGGGTTATTTATTCCTTTGGTCAGTGTGAGAAAAAAAAAATATCAGCCTTTGTGTTACATTTTCATTAAATTAAAACGCTAATGTTCTGGTCGTGATTAATTCATCAGTTCGTGGCCCAGGAAGAACTTTTCATAGTGAATTGCCAACAAAAATGCAAAAAAGGTCTTTGTTCATTGGAAAAAGATAAAGCAGTGTTGTTCTAACTAGAAAGTTGTAAAAATCCTTTTAAATAGATGCAAATGATTTCCACTATTTATTCGATGTGTTTACCAAAAAAGACTTGCATTGCATCCCAGTCCCTCCTTACATTCAACCTCATGGTTTCCCTGGGATTCGAACCCACGACCATGTGGACACTCTAAAAACTTTGAATTACCTGATTTGAAAATATTCAACATTCACCAATTTGTCAAGTTCCCAGTCTTGTAGCAACACTTTTCCGGTGTGAGTTCATAACATCACAAAGGCTTGTGGCAAACATGTCAAGACCACGTGTTTGAAAAGTCAGCAAGTTCAGTCAAGCAGCAAACCCGGTGAAAGTCAGACGCGTAGACTACGCATCGCCATGGAACCTGTGGTGCCGCTGGAGCCGCTCGCCTATTTAAAACCAACCATACTGTGCCACAAGCGCGCGCATTCATTAATATCGTTACGCCGGAAAGTCTTGCCGTGGCTCTCGCACACGCATACACACAAACTGTCCGCGAGCGCATTAACAGCTTGTAGCGGGTACGAGTAGAGGACGGCACGCTGGCACTCTGTTTGTCATATTTCTTGTGGGCCTCGCCATCTGCCGGGGTGGCATTTTCATGGCTGTTTACCCTGACTCCCGCCAAGGAATCATCTGCCACCGCATAATGCAGCTCGCAAAAAAAGGGGGATTAAGTTGGTAATGCAACTGAGACTATTGCTAATTTGGTGTAATTGGGAAGAAATGAAGATAAATGAGGCCGAGAGAAGGAGAGGCAATCAGTACGGCAGCCGTACAGCTGTGCTTTTGGCCAAAATCCTCCCCCGTTCTGCACCCCCCCCCCCTCTCCGCCCCTAGCCCCGCCCGCCACCTCACCACCTCACGCTCAGCAAGGTGCATGCTAATTCAACATAATGACAAATATGCTAAGCTAACAACTACACGGGCAATGGACGACGCAGACATTTTTGGTGGATCTGGCTTTCAGATAAGAGAGGCACAGATGATGATTAAAAGTGTATTATTAAAATATAACAAATTAACTAAATTACAGTATACTGATTTTCTAGCCAAGTTTTATACATGGCATTTATTATTTTTAATAATATATTCTATATGTATACTGTGTATTATATGTATATTTTTTTTTATATTATGTGCAAACATTTATATGAATACAAACCTACTCTCTATGTGTTTAGATCGATGGACAGTGAGAGTGACAGACAGACACATTTTCTGCGTATTTTACATTTTCAGAAATTTGTTTTTTCATTCACAAATTAATTTCATTCTAATAATGAAGCCTCATATACAGTTTATTAATCAAAGCAATTGTGTAGAAGTTCTAGTTATCCAAACCAGGAATGTGAAATGTCTCTTGGTGGGACTCATTGTCACCCAGTGAGTATGTGCAGCAGTTTGGGCCAATCACAGCATTGCAATGGGATTATAGATTGGCCCAATACACACAGCGAACAATGGACACTAACAATAGAATCAATATGTATCAATAACTGGTCAATGGCTGTAAAATCTTTACATTCCCTTGCGCCACAGCTACACAATCTCAGGCATCATGAACAGTCCCGTGTGTACTGGTTAAGGAATGGTTTATCAACTATAGTTAGGGGTGTGAAGGTTGGCGGTGAGAGATTTTCTGTGGAGTGTGTGATGATCCTGCACAGACCCTCACACACACTCGAGACCCCTGAAGAGGCCAACACTATACATCAAATCATCTCCATTCACCATTCATTCTCACTCCATGTGAA
Source organism: Paedocypris micromegethes (assembly GCA_028031935.1). Lineage (NCBI taxonomy): Eukaryota > Metazoa > Chordata > Actinopteri > Cypriniformes > Paedocypris > Paedocypris micromegethes. The sequence goes on from CM051496.1 coordinate 16,947,192, forward strand.
ATAACTAGCCTGGTTCTTGCAGGTAATACTCATGTCTTCAACACATGTTCAGATATACAATTAAAAAAAAGAAGTATATAGAGTAAATTGTAAAGTACAAAGAACACGATAGACAAAGAATTCTCCATTTTGACTCAAAATTTCCTCTGAGATATTTAAATACATTGAGGTTGTTTAAGACTTTATTTTAAAACATCCTGTATAATATATAAGACTTAAAATAAGACACAAACCATTTTTCAAAAAGTAACAAAACAAAAAAAACTAAAACATTTTACAAGTCTAGGTTTGCTATTAACATAACAAAAACCTTTATTTTATCATAGATTATTTTTAAATGCCATTTCATTAAAGCTTTTTTTTTATAGCTTGAAGAACTCAAGTTCAACACATCGAGTTTGAGGCCCGGTCGATCGTGTCTGTGTGAAGTTTACATGTTCTAAGCAGGTTGATCGTGTTTGCCTTTCACTTTCTAAACTAGTGTTGAATGATCAAGTACATCACAATATAAGTGTGTGCAATGACACGACGCAAAATGCTGAGATTAATTTAAATTTACTCTAGTGTGGTCACTTGACTGCACAGTACAAACCAGAGCAGATGTTGAACTGAAAACCAAAAAAACATCTACTTAACCATCCCCTGTATTTACAGTATTGCTGAGGTTTTTAAGAAATGTGTCAAACCCATATTCCAGTTTTGACCTCAAAATCACAATGTACAACTTCCAAACATCGCAGACATTAATAGCTAAAACTCTGAACTGCCCATAGATATTCCTTAATTGCTATTGGCCGCTGATCCTGGGAGAGATGCTGTGATTGGCTCCAGCTCTTTATGCCCCAGAAATAAACAAAGCAGCTTAGAAAATTGACTGAAACGTCAACATAACGAAAAAAGGCCAAGGTTCCCCAGGCTCCAAAACTGAGGAACGTAGAGGTCGTAATAGTAGATTAGTTAACGGCTACGTCTTTTCATACACGTTCTACATCTGTGAACAACACCAAGCGATTACTCGCATTCCAACAACACACACACACACCATACTGGGATTTGAACCCGCAATGTCCAGTCGCAAGTCCAACTCCCTAACACTTGGGAGTGTTGGCACATACGGTAGTAGACCTTGAGGGTCTCGAAAGAAAAATTAATTAGTATAAATTGTATACTTGTCTACTGTAAACAATGTGTCACATTTAGCTGATAGACCATTCTTAATCATAAACGGCCATTTAAGGAAAGTTTTTTCCATGAATCCTGGGATATTGCAACTTTAGTGAAAGGTGTATTCTAATGAATAAGGGAAATCAAAACGGACCAAGCCGTGTGCCCTGGTGAGCTCAAAGTGAATAAATACTGCTAAAGAGCTCATCAGAGTCCTGATTGAACCTCTGGATTTCACTCCGTCAGAAAATAAGTTGCTATTCTCATTCAAGGTCTCTTAATTATAAATGTCATATTTATACCGTCACCTCCATCTGAATATTCAACATCTCATCAGCCTCACTAACCAAGTCCTATATTGTGTTTCTCATGGGCCTTTTGTGCTGCAATAGATGGCAGTCTTTCACTTAGCCTTATCACAGACACACATTAATGGCCATCAGAGAACTCTGTTCTCTTTGAACGGTTTATGGCGACTAGCCTTTGATCATAAACAGTACTCACTTCACAGAAAGCCTGGAAAGATGTCTCTTTGATATCTCCCTGCGTTTACATATCAATGAGCCCACCGAAGACAGGGGACCGAGCAAGTCTCCAATGCAACAGCTTCAGGAAACACGCTGACCAGTAATAGCTTCACGATTTTCTGACCATTTTAAATAGCTCAATTGCAGCTTCATCCAGAAAACAAGAGCTCATCAAGGACCATCAAAAATCCTTGATGGAGTTCAGCTTGTTTGACTGTTTTGGAGTGCGGAGCAGCATGTCTTTATGGGCTTTCATTAACTATCATTTGGAGGCTCATTTGGAATCGATCCCCCTTCGGACCTTCACGTCAGCTCTGGTGTCGGACGGATGAAAAATGAGGCGGGGCATTGGGGCTTCGGGCAGCCTCCCGTCCGGCCTTGCTTGGCCCAGTCTCTTAATACAGCATCATCTGGTTGAACGGACTGGCAATTCCCACATCTCATTACCGACAGGAACTGTGGGTCATTACGCAGGATGGATTCCCATTAGCCGTGCCGAGGGTTTGAGACTAAATACTCCAGCTTTGGACATAAGCACATACTCACAAGTAGTTTGTAACATGCTCCTCATGCTCCTCAGCCACTCACAAACCCGTTCACACAACTTTGAACGTAAGTGGGGTGTGATTTAAACGAGACAATCTGAACCGAACTGTTTGGATACATGCCAACATTTCTGAATCTTATGAAAGCATGAAATCTCATTGTTTGAGAAGACCGGAAAGAAATTTCAGTTTGATTTTACACTCAACTCAAAAAAGTTATCCTTATGTACAGTTGTGTTCTCGTGCATGTCTTATCTCCTCTATATCTGACATATCTTCAGTCTTCTTTAACCTTCTTCGGTCCAAAGCTGCCTGCTCGTCTTGATTCTAGAACATTTTCTTTAAACTTTTGTTGAATGTGCAATACGAGATTGAATTACAACCGTCATCTGATTGACTTTGAGTCTGAGTTTGTTCTCTGTTGTTTTATTATCTTGTGCATTGAACTTAATGACCCTGAAGGAGGCCTATTAGATTAAGGATTAAAATCATAATAAAAGTCTTTTATATTGTCCATTACAGCTCGAGTTATTCATATCCTTTGCACTTTCAGTGTGACTGTTAAAAAATGAAAGTTCATAAACAGTGTTTGCTGTGTTTGGGTATTTTATCAAAAAATTGTATACAAATTTAAAAATTATTATATTCGAGAAACTGAAAATAAAAAAATGTACATTTAACATTCGTGATGATTAATTATTAATGTCACAACCTGGATCAATTCAGACAATGCAGATCGAAATTTCTTGTAGACAATTTTTAACCCTTATGAGATAAGTTGGCATTCTTTTGACGTTTGCTTTTAATAAATGATACGGTTGGTTCTTCCCAGCAGCCGTATTATTTACCGTCACTATCAATACATCTCAAAGTCAACTGATTTAAGATTAACATTTCACCCAACCGACTGTCATCCATGCTTTCATTTAATAAAAAAAACTCACCATCTCCCCAACAAAAGCATAACCCTGGACCCAAGTTCAGAAGGTGAACTCAACTCTCAGATACAGAAGAAAGCGATACTCCCCCACCTCAGCCACAAGATCAACATGGATCACTCCTGCTTTCGACACGGTCAATATTTTACATAAAACAAAGGGCTAGCCGAGATCAGATGATGCCATTTATGGGAGCTGAGAGGAGGGAGACGTGTCTCCAGTTACAGCTGGATTATGTGTAGGGACAGAGCGTCTGTATTAGGGTGAATCTCATGAAAACCAACAAGTGATGACCAGGTCATGTTTCAACCGAAATCCACTCAGCCAGGACTGGTTAAAAAAACTAGCGAGGTTAGCGGGACCTAGAGCCGGAGAGCGAGAGAGAAAGCCCAGGAGAGGGGCAACACTAGGACAGCTCAATCTTATTTAATAAGACTGACAGTTGCTCTCCGATGACATGAAAAGCTCTTGAAGGTGTGATGGCGAAATGAAAGGATAGGTGCGAATCAAAGAAAAGAAGAAATAAAACTGCTGACCACTGTGGTAGTTAGTGATTTGCAACATACACAACTCTTCAGACCTGCAATCTCTGCACGCTCTCTCTCTCTCTCTCTCTCTCTCTCTCTCTCTCTCTCGCTCCATCTCTCTCTCTCTCTCTTGCTCTCAGCACACACCTGGTTTTTGCTAACGCGGCAAATCACATGGCTGACAGATTCTCGAGCCCGTTTAAATAATGCATGGGATTTCTCTTTTAAGTTGTCAGTTGCCCCACAAAAAATATATCAGTTCTCTTCTAATGTCATTTGTGACAGTGATTCACCATGACAGTTCCCCATTAGACCAATGAGTCGCTTTTTGTCCGCCTATTCTTCTCTCTCTGCTCTGACAAGAAACAAATGTTACTCCCTTTTCTTCCATTCAAATTTCTCTCTCGTTTCTCTCGTCGAGACATCCTCTATGAGCGGTATTTATAAAGACACGGGTTCATAGTAGACCCCATTAACTCACTTCACCCACCGTAGCCGGTGCAATCGTATTAGCGCTAGCATCGCTCGCTGCCCTTTAAGCCGCAACACCAAAGTCGTTGAACAAGCGGCGATAAGCTTTCTTGCTAGCGGGTAAACTGAAGACCACAAAAGCCTGACTGTGTTAGTGCACCTTAAATAATTCATCAAGCATCTTTCTCCGAAAATATTGTGATGATGTGCTGAGTTTTAATTGCAAACTCTTTGTTCAGCGTTCTGGCAGCCAAGGCCTTGATTTAACGTTTGAGCAGAAGGACGGAGAGACGGAAATCAAGCCGATCTGTGTCGACTGGCTGGTGCAGATAGCTTTCTGTGGCCTGATCCGCATCCCAAAAAGAACAGATTAATGCTTTCTCTTTGAGGTTCTACAAAAGTAAAAACAAAATAGCTAAAGAACATCCACTCGGAGTGAGAAGGGAGGAGAACAAAAACACTAGTGTGGGATTGTAAAGAAACAAAAACGGCCAGTGAAAAAAGGGATTTAGAGGCACTTGAGAAAAAAATAATAATAAAGTTTGTTTTGTCATATGTTTATTGTGCATAGCTCATTTACGGCAACTTTTGTTGTGTTTAAACTGTGCTTTATAAATAAACTAAACCATACAATATATATATATATATATATATATATATATATATATATATATATAAATGAGATAAAAATGTGTTAAAAAACACAAATTAAAAAAAACTTTGATCAATAATTAGAATAACTTAATTCATGAATCACCTTACACGTTATTATCCGCTATTAGCCTAACAAGTAATTAGTATTTTACTATAGGGAACTTTTGAGAAACCAATCCTTCAATTTCAAGGTGACAGGGAGCTTGTGCAGATGTGCTAAAATTATTGCTTAGTAATCCAATTCATTCTTGATTAAACAACTCAGTTTTTTGTGATGACTTACAGCGCATCAGATTACACACGTAAACGCCGTTGCAACTCGCAGTAAGTGGAAAGCGGATGCCTTCAATCCATTCTGCATTACGCCGAAACGAAAAGCTAATGTTGGACGGAAGTGTGTGGCGCATCAGATCTGACACCGCACAAACAAACGCCTATAGTTTTCAGCATTACTGAGTCTATGATTTCATGGGCCAAGACTGTTGTTCTCGCAGCTTGCTGACATCTGCAAACAGGAGTGAAATTCGACTCCGTCTGATTCTCCGTTTCCATTGATGCAGTTCGCTCTCATCATCAACATTAGCTCTTCTGGCAGCCAGAGTACATTAGCGGATGCATGATTGAGTGCGAGACAGGCCGCATTGCTCTTCTGACTCAATCGTTTCTCTCTATTCTCTAGCCATCATCTCGCAGTCACTACACTCAGGCAAATGCAATGTGTAATCAGAGTCTGGAGTTCTGATCGACTCTGACGACTTGTCTGCAAAAGATTCTTGTGACATGATTCTACGTTCTGATTGGATTACCAAGCAGTGACACACACCAAAATGGATTGAAATGTAAATATGTTTAACCATCATTAAAGACATGTGAAGGTAACCAATCTCCTTCTTCACACTTGGTTGGTGCTTGGTAGTGTCCGTTTGTTAAAAATTCAATTTTTTCTTCCTGTATAGAGTTTTGAGTTCGGGATTGCCTCTGTGTGAGTGTGTGTCCCACTCTATGATTGGTTGTCCACCAAGGTGTGAATCCCGCCCACTCAGTCATGATTGGCTCCAGCTCCAAATGACTCATGAATGATTTGAATGAATTTGAATTTGAAAAATTTGAATGAATGGGGTGGATCACACATTTTTAATAAAAAAAAAAAAAATTGTTTAAACTACTTCATTTAATTAAATTAATTAAACAACATATTAAGTATGGACGCACTTTGTATTAAAAGACAAAATTATAGCAAAAGTAGAAAACAATTATCGTTATTTAACATATATTTTATTTTTACTCTATTAATTCTTTAATTGGTAAATTATATGGGAATTGAAATGCTCTTGAGACCAGGTAAAATGTACCTAGAGTTCAGCGCAAATCAAGTTTATCTGTTCCAAAACTGACAAAGCAAGGATCTCTTATATCTACACCATATATCGCAATAAATTCCAGCGAATCGTTTCCACGGGTCCAGCATAGTTTTGGCTTCAACCTGATGAAAATTCTCAAATGACAATCACGTCACTGACACCAACCACAACTAGACTTTTCTGTTACACAAATGCAACTGTAATAACAGGCTAAAAGTGAATCACGATCTAATCTACTACCTCTACATCAGAATCCTCCCCAAATTTTATTCTGAACACGGCCTGGTACATCACACAACCTCAACTGCAAGTAATCGCAGTCATGTGGAAACAGACTTGTGTTTGTCAAATCGTAGTTCCTAAACTGAAGGATATTTTATCCAAATTCTGAGACAAATTGTGAAGTTGTTCTTGAACTGGAGAGTTACTGATTGGAGACAGGGCTGTAATGTGTTCAAAGGTACAGAAGAAAAGAATCTCAGGTTTAAGTTGTTAAAGTCAGCAAGAACCTCTCAGCACTGCACATTTGGACTGGGCACAGCTACACAGGAAACGAGATGGATAGATTTATTACCCATAAAAAGCCAGTGGGAATATTTTCCTCCGCATTATCACGAGCGCCGGTGTGTTCGTGTCTGTTTGCGTGTAGATGCAAGCATTATTGGTCTTGGCAATAACAGCGGATGGCATTTGTGTCTGTGCTTGCAGTTGTTGGCTGTTGTAATAAAGAATGACATTTTACGTGTGTGTGTGTGTGTGTGTGTGTGTGTGTGTGTGTGTGTGTGTGTGTCTGCATTTGATGGTAACATCACAATCTAAATGCACAGTCAGGTGGGGAACATTAAAGACGTCATTAGCCTCAATAAAGCTCAGCAGAAAGGAGTGTGTGGCGTGGGCAAGAACCCATTACCCCGGGTCACGTGCCCGTGTGTGTGCGTCTGTGATTAGATTGTTGAACACTTCCTAGAGAAACTGTGAATACTTCTGACCAGTGCGGGTGAGTAATTCACTCTATTGCCTTCGGAAAATGGGCAGAGATGTGATGTAATGCCATTGATGACTAGTAGAGGCAGAAGTGAGCAGTTATATGTGAGCATTAAATAATAGGGCAGGATAAGACTTTATTTATAGAAATAAGGTTTTGGTGTTATTTTTGAAATCTTAGTTAATCCAAGGCTTTAATCCAAGAACATACTTTACAGTACTATTGAAAGCAATGCATTTTTTTATTTAAAATATTTTTGCCGGTCCATTTTATAGTCCTCATTTTTCATGCATTAAATGTCTCATTTGTAGTCTGGATGACTCCGTAAAAGCAGACTGTAAAGTTTGTGTGTGTGGTTCTGACCTGCACTTGAGTTCATTTCTTCATTCTCGGACTCTGTACCATTCTGACTTCCAGCTCCGTGGATGTTGTTCATGGCCATCAGCTTCATTTTCTGGAGTTTCATTGCTTCGGCCATTGCTGCAGCCGTCAGACCTGTGAACCACAAGCAAAAAAATTTAACTACGCTGGAAAATACATTAAAAAAATTGTGTAAAGAATTTGTATAGACCCATGACATAATTACAAGAATTCAAACAAGCTTTACCTCTTCAGAAATGCAAAAAAAAAATGTGAGTCATAATGACCCTATACAAATGTGAGTCATTTTATAGCCCCTCTACTGATGGCATTCATCAGCAGAATGTGGAATAGAGCGTAGAGTTCGTCTCCCAAAAGGCTTTTTGCTTGTGGTCCTGAGTTAGTGTGAAAAGAGTGTGTACGTCCCGAGAGAATTTCCCAGCGTTCTTCGCTTTTTTCTCCCACATTTTCAGAACTCTCCCCTCGGCTCCTCAGCCCTGGAAGCCATCATCACTCAGCCCAATTAGTCTCCTAATTAATTCAATTAAACATCGGAGGGACACATTAAGTGAAGACGTGATGTCTTCTCACGATTGGGGTTGGAAGGAAGCGATGCCCCACGTCCTGTCTTTTTCCCCAGGTTCACGCGATAGATCAGCCGGAACTAGTTCATTAATAATTTCCTCCATTATATTCTTTGAAAAGTTGGACAAAGGCTTTTCCATTATCAACTGATCTGGCACTGGATTTGAAATTGTGGAGTGTTTAGCTGCAGAAGTGGGATTTAGACCTCCATGTCGAAAATGTGGCAGAGAATTTGGCTTCAGACAATTCTCGGCAAAAAAAAAAAAAACAGGAGAAAAGCATACAATTGTTAGCACACTTAAGAATAGAATATTCCTACAGGTAATATGGATAATAAACATTAATAATAAATTAATTTGAGATTATAAACTTGTTAGCAGTGTTTAAGTTGCAAAAAAAGTGTCCTTAGATCCTTAAATATTTAAAATGTATTAATAGGCTGTATTGGTGTCCTTATGGGCCAATCACATAACAGTACAGTAGTATTTTTATCTTTCATTTTATATTAGAGAATGATGAAAAATAAAAGAAAAAAATAACTCAAAATAAAAAGAAAATGATCATTATGATGGATTCGAAGGTTTTTTTTTATAGTTAAATCTTTGCAAGATCACAAAAAAACAGCATTTTGTCTTCAGTCACGTTTTAGAAAAAACACAGTGTCAGAAATATAATTTCCTGCAAGGGTCAGTCTCTGCAAACCTCAAGCACAACTTTGGAAGTGAACACGAAGATTTTTACAGAACACAGCATGAAGACAAATAAAGAGAGGGGGAAAGTGTGCACAGTCGGTGCATTGTCTGGGCAGACACACATGATACGGCCTCCCTCGGCTCCTGATACTATGTCAAGGAGAAGCCCGGAGATCAAACGGCGTACGTAACCGTAATTGATGTTTGAGGAAAGTCGCGACCCGCGGAAATGGGAGCCGGGGGATGAAAGGCGAGTGGCGTTTAGCGAGGGTGGACAAACAGATTGCTTATTGTTTGCCTTTCATACGGCCCTTTAGATCTACAAGTTTCTCTGCTTCAAACTCCCGCTTTGAACACTCGAGGTATCAACCCCCTGCCGCATGAATGGAGGCCACTCGAGCACGTCCAGAGTCAGGAGAACACATCCATCCTCTTTTCTTCACCAGACTTTCTGGAGATCTGACAGCTCCATCTAGGTGGCTAATGGTTCACCTGCTTCGGAGGTGAGAGCGGGGTGGACCAGGGGTCAGGTTTGGGCCCATCTGGACTCCTCGGCAACATGCATGAACGCCGTCTTTTTCGTAGCTGGATGACGACGTCTTGTTTAATTAAAGATTGGTATGAGGAAAGGTGGATTCCAAGCGTAGGGAAAAAATTGATCCGACGGAGTTTCTTTTGATCTGGGAGTGGGTGCGCGTCACATCAATGGATTCTTTTCAGCGCGGAGAGGCTCCGTTTCACTGCATTTAACTTCACTGTCTTTACTGCGGTAATGAAACCCTAAAGACCCGGGGAAAGAGAAAGCCACGGCACTCGCACCTCACATTGCAGGGATGGCTTGGGTTACGGGTCAGTTGCTCTGCCGTTCTTTCTCAATTGTTGGGATTGAAGGAAAGTTTTTCAACAATATAGTAGATGTTCCTCAAAATGAGTCATTGAAGCGAAAAATCATTAGCTACCTGTAAACTCTAATTAAATAAAATTATACATAATTTCTTTGGCATAAGGGAAGACAAGTTTGCTTTGGTATTTAATTTTTCAACCCATCAAAACATTTAACATTTGCCGGTATCGATGACATTATTGATCACACGGTTCACTGCTGAAAAAGGGATTCATATGAGAGCAAAAACATGTCAAGTTAATGCAATCACAGTGACTCTGTTATAGAATAAGAGTATCAACAGATTAACAAAACGATCGACAGAGAGATAGAGCAGGACGTAGACAGACACACAGATGAATCAGTAGATGGCTGAATAGAAAGTTAAACACAAGACAGTAAACACAGACAGACAGACATATGAATACATTAAAAGATCAAGAACTGATTGTATAAACAGGAAAAAAGAAGTTGATTGACAGACAGACAGATTTTAAAAGAAGCGAGAGACATAATATATAAAGAAGTGGACGATCAAACAGACATACAGACAGACAGACGGCACATATAAAAAGCAGATAAATGGAGAGAGAGACAAACTCAAACTCACATATTCAAAAAAGTTGATCAACAGATAGACAGCAGTACAAAGAAGTGGATTTACAAACATATATGATTTATAGATTTTTTTTTTTTTTTTTTT